>JAGSMR010000025.1:4017500-4600000 GCA_029286605.1 Sericinus montela
ACTGTAGAAGTAAGTAGCTAAAGCACTTGTATTATGGCATCAGAAAGAAAGTTATCATAAAAACACAGACCCGTCCAGGAATCGAGCTTGAGACCTCCTCTACATAAATTATGACGCCGTTTAATTTACTTTGTTATAAATTAATTAAAAAGATAACTTTTTTGTTTGAGAAATAATAATAATATTTTTATTTTTATGTTTTTAAATCACGATAGCCGAGTTGTTTGGTGGTCGGAATTTCGAGTCGAGAAACCCGAGTTCGATCCCCAGGTGGCAGTATCAATGAGTTTTTCAAAAACTTATGTACGAATTTCATCGTTGGCTTGGACGTAAAGGCGGCGACGGGCTCACCACCTGTCATGTTGTCCCGAAAATATCTTCGGTGGAAGGTGGGTCAAAGGGACTTAATTAAAATGGGAATTAAAATAAAAAGGGAATTGCGTGAAGATATTTATATTTAGATTTATTTTTATGTTTTTAAATAATATTTTTATGTTTTTTTAGTAGTTTTTAGCAGATGTAAGTTTATTTAGTACTAATTTAGTAGTAGTAGAACAGTAGTCTGCTAAAGGCGTATTCTAGTTTTGAAGGTGTTTAATAACCATTATTAAAATGTGAGAATTATTGTTACAGAAAATAGATTTTATAATTTTTTTTAAATGTACCATGTGGATAATAATAATATTTTAATAGCATATTTTAATATTATAATAACAATATTTCATAACAATCTATCAAAGACTGAATTAATTTTTACATAAAGATTATAACATAAATCAGTAAAACGTGTCGAATCTTTAACGTAAATGACATTATGATATCAATTATAATATTTTTAAATAAAAATGTATTTATTTTGGGGCATTGTTCTAAGTTTTACCGCAACTTAATCAATCAAACAATATGAATGCGTAAGACCAATCAAAGTTCACGCGATAGCGCGATGCGACGCAAAAACGTAAACCAAACAAACTTAGACAATGGATTATTATTGCTAAAAACTATCAATAAAATAGGACAAAGACTGAGCTTTAATACTCATACTACGAAATGTCGAAATTAATAACCAAGACGAGAGATTAACGAGCACCGTTATAGTGTCTAAATTTAAAAAGTAAAATATATAATATAAAAGTAAACTAAAATGTAGACTCGAAACTATGATGAAATGAAAACGATAAATTTATTAAATATGTTTCACAAATTATAATTATAATAACTTCAGTAGTAAATCATCAGAGCTCAGAGTCGAGTCATGTGTTTCCATGATAGTTGACGAACTTGCCAACATTTTAGTACTCTGAAACACGATATTAGTATCAGATAAACTAGTTTCGAATAATTTATTACTATAAAGATCAGACTCGCGCCTTCAAATCCGATTAGAATTTAAGTAATTAAACGAAATTAAATATTAATTTAAATAAGTTCAAATACACTTTTACCTGTTCCACTTTTTAAGTAATGGAAAAAGTAAAAGTTAATTTGAATAAATAAATCAATCAATAAATAGGGAAAGAAAGAAAGAAAAAAATGGACCAAAAAATAAATAAATAAAAGTTCCACCAAGAGACCACAATCTGGAATTTTCTAATAAATAGTAATTTTTCTCATCATTCAACGAGTTCTCATGGTAGTAGCAGCGAAGTTTTACAACGAACATAATTTCTACGCAGTTAACCCACGTTTCGTATTACTATTGTGGAGGAGATTATAATACATCGAAATATTTACAAATGGCGCTCCCGTGGTGTAGTAAACTGTCCTGTAGTGTTTATCAACTATTCACATCCGTATTTTTGCTAGGAACGTGATTTATGATTCAAAGTTTCTTTTGTTAAATGTTCGATGTTGCGTGAAAATTATTAAGTTTTAACTACAATCGATATAGTACATATGTAATGGAAGAATTTTATAAATTTTGAAGCAACGATAGCCTAATATTTAAGGATGTACACTTCGAAACAAAAGGATTTGCCCCGCCATTCGATTATTATTTTGTACCACTCCAGACACAAGTATTGCTGCCTAGTTGGAATGGTTATCAGGATTACTAGTAATGTTATATGGCATTGCTAGTATTCTTTTTTTAATCTCATGTTATTGATGACGTTAACACTGCAGTCATAGTTATTGGAAACAAGTAGTAGTCGCGTAGCAGAGAGGTTGGGTGATTGGAATTCAAGACAAGAGACCAGAGTTTGGTCCCCAGGAAGTAGGTTCGTAATTATACCTTTGCTTTTATGTATTATGCATTAATCACATTTAATTATTTGATCTTGTACTTTCTTAATTATTAATTCAAAGATTCAAATTCAAAATCGTGTAAGGGTGGCTTGGTAGAATCTGGTTTCCATGTCTCAAATATTTGTAAATGGTAAAGTAAATTCCACTATGGTAATGCAGTAAGTACATGCTGCTTCTATCTCACCTTTTATCACGTATAATACAAAAGTAAAAAGAATATATACTTACGTTTATACATACATACACATAAATCAACCAAAAAATTACATATAAAAACATACAAATATATACTTACAGTGATTAAATATTTAAATAATATAATAAATGATATAATGAACTGGTATTAGAAATATTCTGTAATTTTTTTTTGGAGGAGATCACCTTCACCTTAAAAGCGTAAAGACTGTTAGACATCCTGATTTCGAGAGGAAGTGCATTCTAAAGAAGAACGAATTGCTCCAGAAAGGAGCAATGGTTAAAGCTGGAACTATGGTGGGGATAATAATGCTGGAAACTGTTTGACGTCCGAAGGTCGTGTTTGGAGCTAAGGTATTGAAATAGGGAAGATAAGTATGAAGGAGCAGTGGTAGATGTTACAATAGAGCAGATGGTTTTGAGTACACACAACTACTATTAAATAATTTAAATAATGAATTCTTGCATTTATGCGAAGAGTACACATTTAAATTAAAACGATTATTTACGGATTTAGTCGCGTTTTTATTTATTTTTTAAGCTGTTTTTCACAGAATATATTTCTTTCGTTTTATAGTTTGGAATTTTGCGAGATGTTTATCCTGTCATCTATCAGTAGCCGATTACATTTTCAGACTTTTCCCTTAGACGCCTTCTACAACACCAACTAATGGAAAGTACCTAGGTGGTTTGATAAGGTTGCTGCATGGCATAATATACCATAAGATAATTTTTTCATTTGCGATTTCATTAGCGATCTATATGTCTCTATCGAATTCACATCCTGTAAATTTTATGTCGAGTATTTTATATATAGTATCGATTGAAAAAATATTATTTGGCTTTGGCATACAATATAATTTATCGACGTTTTAATAGCAAAAGCTATTTCTAAAAATAAAACCAAAAGTCATTAACACGAACTATCAGACAAACGTGACTATACTAACGCGATTTGCGTATAACCGCGAAACGTTTTATTCGTTCTAAACCACCAGTTTAGTTGAACTTTGCTTTGGTGTACATAATATAGAGTACAGGTCCCAGCAAACCTCCCATAATAGCCTGAAAGAGGTCAAAGCAAAATGGTCTCTCTCGTATGCTTTGACGATTTACAACCCACTTTGATTTACTTTTAATGGGCTCCACCAAAATTTACACGCGTTATAAATCAATATGGCGATGCCGTTTACCTTCAGGCTTCCCCTACCCTTCCACGTGACTTCTTTTTATGAAGTGTTGTTTTATGTCTGTTGGATTTTACGGATCGCATTTCATGTTATCTTTCGTTTATGGATCACATCGGCGGTAATGTATAAGTTATTGCCTATCAGGTGTTCAATTTATATCTATGAGCTATTTTGTGTGGTTTGTTGTATGTTTACGTATATTATTTATTCCTTGTTTCCCAAGTTCTTTTTTTCAAAACATTTAAGTCGTAATTGCCTTTACGGCTTAAATGTTTTGAAGTTAAAGTATATGTTTATATCCTTTGTATTGAAGTGAAAACTTCTCTATCAGCATTGTACTTTGAAACACGATGAAACACAATAGTGGCATTATAAAGAAACAAAATGATCTAGCCATATTGAGATAATGAATTATTGGGTAGAATAGATAAAAAAAAATAGATAGGGACAACGTCATACATTGCTCAAATTCCAAAGGAAATAGCTAAAGCACTTGCGTTATGGAATAAGAAACAGCGAAGGCACGTCAAATACCCAGACTCTAGACTGTACGGCTGTAGTGATTTTTCCGCCTTGATCGTATAGATGTTTTACTAACATTCAAAATTACAGCATCTCTTTGAAACTGAATATTAAAACTTATGAATAACATATCTTCGCGCATTTTTAACAATATTGAGCTAGACTAAAGTCTAGACAATCCTATCTATCTATCTACCTTTCAACGAAGTCTGTTTGGGACAACTTGACAGGTGATGAGCCAAAAAATATGTTAACATTACATATGTAAACATATTTCTATAGATGAATATATATATATATATATATATATATATATATGTATATATATATATATATATATATATATATATATATATATATATATATATATATATATATATATATATATATATATATATATATATATATATATATATATAAACATCCATGGCACGAGTACAAATGATTAACTTCGAAAGCAAGGTCACTACAAATTAAGCTACCGTGTCGCTACCCTACAAACATGTGAAAATTTATTTAATTAACGAAAGTTACACTTATACTGTTACATTGTCATTAGGTAAATACTGATATACAATTATTATCATTATTATTTAGGTAAACTCAAAAAAACGAGGCAACGACCTCTCAAGAGATGAAGTGACGACTTGCAAAATGTTACGGGAAGTCAATGAATGGATGCTGGTAGTGCGTTGTGGAAAGCTTTTGAGGAAGCCCATTTTCAACAGTGGACTCTTGGTAGACGGTTAATAAAATAAAAAAAACTTCTTCTTTGCTATCCTTCTTAATACCGATTTTCTATAGCTTTAAGAAGTCACGATAAGCGAGTGGTTGGGTGGTCGGAATTCGAGTCAAGATACCCAATTTAGATCCCAGGTGGCAGGTTCGTTCAAATAGGTTTTTTCTAAAACTTATGTACGAATTATATCGTTGGCTTGGACATTAACACAGCTGGCTTGGACATTATATCTTCACGAATTTCCTATAGCTTTTAAAGTGGAAAGCAGTACAAGTATCACGGCATGTGTAAGAAATTATAAAAATGTTAAAAATAACACTGAATTTGTCGTATAATCAATTGTTTTAGTCTAAAAATACGACATCCCTTTACGCAATATAAATTTAAGGTTCACAGCCACAAACATTTCTATCCTATTGATATAACCGCAGACGTCTGCTGCCGGGTTAATTAAATCAACCTGGCAACAAATATTTTCGAAAACTCACCCCGGGGCTTATTACTTTAACGAACCCTTACATTTCACGGAACGCCACTCAAATACTAAAATGCCCTCGTGATCCTTAGACTAATAACAAACGCATTTGGATTAGGGCAGTGCAATCCGCGTACTACAAGTATGCACTCGTTTACAAGTTAAATCGACGGGGGAACAGTCCGGGTAATTAAATGGGGGAGCCGGGAATATCCGGGCGCAAACACTACCGTCGCGGAGTGATATCGGAGCAATGAAACGTTTTGGAGGTGGGTGTTTGTGGTGGCTTCATTGTTTCTGTTTACTCTGGGATTAGAGCAATGTGTGTGATATTATCGATGTAGTATGTATGTGATATTTGACAGGTGGATATAAATCGTTGGCATGAACATGAGTTTTGTTTTGAAGAAAGTCATTTATACGAGCCTACCACCTGAGAATCAAACTCAGGTCTCTTGCGCCGTGCGTGCATGAAAAAAAGGACGTATGGTGATGAAATAGTTCATTATTTAATCGAGATGATTTCAAAGCCTTATCACACCTACGGGAAAAACGGAGGCAACGGAGGCACACAAAAATTTTTTTTTAGAATGCTGGCCACAAAAAAGTTTATTGAATTCGAATTTAGAATTGTTCATGAAAATAAAACTTCATACTTTTTAGAATTTTACTCATTTTTAAATATGGAGTGGACGCTTAAAGAAGACCTTGTTGCAGTTATTGCGTTGCATCGTTGCGGTTACGCGCCAATTCAAGTTTTTGACAGACTGAAAAATTTGAATATAACCAAAAGATTCGTTTATCGTACCATCAAACGATACAATGAAGACTCTAGTAGATCTGTGTAGATCTCTCTCTGTGTAGATGACAGGTCAAGAAGTGGTCGCCCTCGGTCTGTTAGGACTCAAAGCTAACTAAGACTACGCGACTAAGCGAATTCAAAGAAATCCCAAACGTAAGCAGAAACTGTTGGCCCTTCAGATGGGGTTAAGCAGAACCACGGTGAAAAGGATGTTAAATGAAGACTTAGGGCTTCGGGCATATCGAAGAAAAACAGGACATTGTTTGAATGCTCGTCTAACGCACCTGAGACTGAAGAGATGCCGCGCTTTGTTTAAGCGGTACACGGGAAAAAATTATCGGGAAATTCTTTTTTCGGATGAAAAATTTTTTACCGTAGAAGAGAGAATGATAAGGTATACTACAACAGACAAAATGATAAGGTGTACGCACACAGTCGTGAAGAAGCGAGCAACCGTATTCCGCGTGTCCAACGAGGTCATTTTCCATCCTCGCTCATGGTATGATTGGGAGTTTCATATTGGAGCTTAACAGAGGTAAATTTCATCAATTCATCAATCAATCAATAGCTTCTCTACATTTGCAGATTAAAGTTTAACATTCGTACCTCTATGTTCTAACGTCTAGAGTAAAATTGTACGCGAAGTGCGCTTGTTTCGTACGTCCGTACGTATGTATTTACTTATGAACAATACCCAAACCGTATTAGCTGCACGAACCACGCTAATTTATTGTCAACCCGTTGTAATAGAAGTGCATCGGGGCAAAATATAACTTGCCTTAATTAGATGTTTTGTAGCGTCGTTTGTTCTAGTATCGTTGAATTAAGCGAATTTAGCTATGGGGTAATGGGGGCGAAGTGCGACGTCTAGAAAACTTCTGTTTATTCGGACGTGTACCAACATTAATGTAAATCAGACGTGCTACGGTATCTCGCATTTTATTTGCCGATTGCTTGCGCTTGAAATGTAAAAAAAAAATCTTTTTTTGGGACAGGTGGCGAACCTATCGTAATATTAATGCGATACGTATGTATACAACCTATTGGTACCAGCCTACAAACTAATCGAACTTGAGTCTCTTGACTCGAAACCTAATTACTCAAGCATCGGCGATCGTGACGTTTTCGTGATTTTAATACCTGCACCTGCAATTTACAGTAATTAGTAATTAGAAAGAGATCCTCAATCATGCAGATTGAGGGTCTGTTTATATTTCCTAATTAACAACTTTTCACTAAATGCATATGAAAGTAATCATATATTCGGTACTAGCATATAAACTCAATTTTTAAATTTTTATCTGACTGTCTGTTTGTTTCGGCTAATGTCTGAAACGGTTGGATTGATTTAAACGGGACTGTCACTGGCCGATAGCTGATATTATGAGTAGTAAATGAAGCTTCTTTTATTTTAGAAGAAAAGGGTTCAACGAAAACACGATATTTACTAATGAGCAATGCATGGCCGGGTTTACCTAGTAAATAAATATATAATTGACGACACTTCTGCGCCTAAAAAAAATAACTAATAGTTTTAATTATTTTTCTTTTTGGTAATCGTGGAGGGAAATACTTTTCGCATTTCTAGTTTTCTGACCGGGTGACCATCAAAACTGGCTATGTCGGACTTGGATCTCTAAAGCAGAAGCATATATTCGCAGCCATAGTATTTACAGTTTCATCTATAGATACATGCGGGAGCGATGGCTCGCAAGTTGGGCGTTTATTGTCATTCATAGAAAACAATATATTAGCACTATAGATATAGCCAATTTTAAAAACTATCTTCACGCCATTCCCCATACAGGAGTAGAAAGAGGTATCTTATTTTTGTGAAAGGTGAAATGTGTGTGTTCCTTAAAATAGCTCGAATACAATTAACATATTTAGCGGCTACTCCTAGAATGTAATTTAATTAAATTTATAAGAAAACGAATAATAAATATAAAACATAATAAATATATGCATTTATGAGTATTTAACAATGTAAGTATATATGTAGTACATCAATCTTGGACATAAAGAAGGCGATATACCTGTTATGTTGTCCCAAATTAACTTCGGTGAATGGTACTAAGACTAAGTAATTATACAAAAAGACATAATAAAAGATCTCACTACAAGAAAGTACGTACGTAAGTAGTCATTCCATAAATCTGTAGCATTTAATTAAATAAAGAAGATATACAAAAAAAATCGCATATCTGGAGAAGATACTGACTACGCTGTTAGCGCAATTCAAAACAAATTGACGACAACAGACGCTACGTCCATCTGTTACGGCAACAAATCTCCGAAACAACTACACAGTAACAAATAGCTGTAATTCTGAACCACCACTCTAATTCACAATTAATGTCCACTTTAAACTGGTTAAGATGCAGTTTAAACCGGTTAAGGGGCTCCTAACTAATGGTACTTACTCGCATCTAAATTAAAACGGATTTAGTTGAGACGTTAAAAGTGCACTTTTTACTGCAGAAAGTAAGAAATCATTTAAAGCGAGCAAAGAAGGGAATCTTAGTGCTTCCTCTATTTACTTACCACTCTAGAATATGAAAGTTATTGATACAGCTTAAGACTTCTAGACTAGAAAATTTTAGATAGATATCGGCTGTAAGAAGTAAATGGAACTGATGGAGAAAGAAAGACTTCTATAGCTTATATTGAAAAATTTATTATTATTTGAATTATATATAATATTAGAAGTCACGATAGCCGAGTGGTTGGGTGGTCGGAATTTCGAGTCAAGAGAACTGAGCTGGATCCCCAAGTGGCAGGCTCGTACCAATGGGTTTTTCAAAAACTTATGTACGAATTATATCGTTGGCTTGGATATAAACACGGTGACGGGCTCACCACCTGTCAAAATATTCTCGGTGGAAGGTGGGTCAAAGTGAATTAATTGTCTTGACTAGACCTCTGTCTATCCCTGTATTGGGAATTGCGTGAAGATAATATTATTATTAATATATTATTATTTGGCGCGGTATTTGTTTAATACCTGCACCGAACGTAAACACGGAGTACACGACGCTAAAACAATTGTAAAACTACTACAAAATTCAGGGACCAAAGAGAGGCAGCGTCTATGGTGCGATGGGTTTGTGAACGTGGCTTACTTACTTATCTTCACGCACAATCCCTGACGGGGTAGCCAGAGAGAACAGATCGCCAAGTGCCAAGATCCTTACATACCTCTTTCGCTTCTTTCAGATTCAACATCTTATTCATTCATGCACGTCTAGGTATCCGAGTACTCTTGACCCTCCCCTCCCTTGTGGTGGTGTGGCGATTATGGCAAATCCTCTCTTACGGGGAAATATCCTGCAGTGGACGTTTATAGACCGTTATAATGATTACGAGGATACGACACAATTACAGAGGTGTTTGTTGAACAGGTATAGACCACGTACAGATTATATGGGCTACTTCGCAGAACTGAATACTCTTGGAGAGAAAAGGTTCTCAACTTGCATCCTTGTACGTGCAAAAGCACTGTAAGGCACGATGCAGTGACGTCCTGTGGAACGTGGACTGAAGTAGTCGATACAAAAGCGTGCTTTGTGATCATCTTTGGGGAAAGCTTATCTGAAGCGACGGATACGTGGATATAATTTATACTTGCGATTGTTGTCACTTTATGAAATTGCATTGCATTTAAATTCAATCGAACATTTAAAATCATTGGTATGAGAATGAGACGATTTCAGGCATTTATATATGTGCATATCCAATACTACTCATATCTGTACTAAGATCATCAATATTTTCCACCTCCAACCACCATGAATGATTGGCGTTTTTCATGGTTTCGCCAACACTGAAATTTCGGGTTCGGTTCCCAGTCGGGTCAGTGTATTATAAAAACACTTTTTCTACATCTCGGGTCTGGGTATTTGTGCTACCTTCATTGTTTCTGAATGAACACGTGCTTAAGCTATTTTTTTGTAAGTAATGTATGTGTTGTTGTTTCTATCTATGTAAGTATTTATTTATTTTCACCTATAATTTTCATAAGTCACGATAGCCGAGTTGTTGGGTGGTCGGAATTTCGAGTCGAGAGACCCGAGTTCGATCCCCAGGTGGCAGTACCAATGAGTTTTTCAAAAACTTATGTACGAATTTCATCGTTGGCTTGGACATAAAGGCGGCGACGGGCTCACCACCTGTCACGTTGTCCCGAAAAAATCTTCGGTGGAAGGTGGGTCAAAGGGACTTAATTGTCTAGACTTGACCTCTGTCTACCCCTGTATTGGGAATAGCGTGAATATATTTTTTTTTTTTTTATATAATTTTCATTCATATATAAATCACAATATATCGATAAATCATAATATCGATCTAAAAATATATCGGTAAATATTCAAATAAGTACAAGTTAGGGAAAGGGCTCAGCACCTGTCACGTTGTTCCAAAAATATCTTCGGTGGAAGGTGGGTCTAGAGGACTTAATTGTCTTGACATCTTTATTGGGAATGGCGTGAAGATATCTCTTTGCTAATATCCGAATTCATTAAATTTATGCCACACGAATTATGTCTTACAGTGGTAGAGCCACGCATCAGCTTTTGCTTGAATGGGCTGGTTCGACCGGGGATGGACCTCAGAATACCGGCGTAAAGTAGAAGTCTAACAAACTTCTGCGTTTCGTCTGGTGAGTGCAGGTAACCGGTGGCCCACACACACATAGCAGATGCGTTGCCTCCCTTAGAGTTGCCTCTCCCAATTCTGGGGGAGGGGGGCACTCTATGGCCTCCCTTACTTAGGGGCACTCTTAGGCACTCTAACGCATCTGCTATGCCTCTGGTATTGCGGGTGTTCATGGGCGGCGGTGATCACTTACCATCACGTGAGCCACCTGCTCGTTTGCCTCCCTTTTTCTATAAAAAAAAAAAAACACAGTGATGATTGGATTATCTTATTGAACTGTATTTATATGACGAAATTTATAACTGCAAAATATATTATCTACATCATATCTTAACAAATGTGTTAGTGGATATAATATCTAAGAGAACATACATTTACTGAAACGTAATAGTGGGTAACCATTATATGAAAGTACACTCCATTTATCAGGTAGCAGACAGCTGTAAATAATTGCAACAATTTTTCATTCACCAAGAAGCTAAGGCGCCTCGGGCTGTTTGCGAAAAAACGCCCCATCATAATTCCCGAACTGATAATTCCCTAACGTGAGCATGACGCGTATTATCCGCTTCTTTATCGTTTATCATCATTATACCTCCATTTGCCATCGCATGGTGCTTCTCGTCCAATATTGTTTACACTCCAGGCCGCAAGCATCTGTCATTCGAGAATTATCGAGGAAAATCCAATCTGCTTCAAGGCCCCCTGGTGATTTATCCACGCCATCTATCCGTGGCAATGATAAAACAGAAACGAAAGAGTCCGGTAGCGAAATGAATTTTAGTGGAGATAAATTTATTCATTGACCTTAAATATTACTCCTTTGTGCTTACAAAAAAGCGATGGAATCTTTCCATCTATTTGTCACTGTCAGATTCGAATGTGCGACATGTAAGAAAATATACGGATGTATGTTAAACGTGTTTGTTAAAAAGTGTTGGCGACTTATTTCTGTCTCTATTATGTAACCCTACGGTACAATTGTTATTTTGCTGCAACGTACTCGTATTTCTCGATGGGATGTATTACGCACGTACGTGCGTGCTTTCACATTCACAGTTACTGATTCTCTTTCAGATATTGTTTTTATAAATTTATATGACATGTAGAACATAGTTGGATATTTACCTATGTTTAAATAGAATGAACATGCGCGAAAGAAAGCTATCTATTAAGTTTAATTTCAATTAGTTAGACATTTCTAAAAAAGGTGGTCCGCAGTGGTTACAGCATTAATCAGTTATATATCACTATGGTATTTAAACAATATGAGTATTAATATAATTTAGTTTATTAAGATAGTAAACTCAATAAATTAATTATTATAAATTTACTTATTTATTTATTTATTAAATAGATATGTAAGTTTATCGCAAAACGCATCACCTCCTACTTTTCTGAATTCCAGTTTCACTTTAGCTCCAAAGTTTTCTGGAAGAAAAACAAATACAGGGGTAGACTGTATTCCAAATACAGGGGTAGACTGTAGGCGTAGACTAGTCTAGACAATTAAGTCCCTTCAACCCAACTTCCACCAAATATATTTCCGGGAAAACGTGACAGGTGGTGAGCCCGCCGGCGTCTTTATGTCCAAGCCAATGATATAATTTGAACATAAGTTTTTGAAAAACCCCTAGGTACGAGCCTGCCACCGGGGGATCGAACTCAGGTCTCTTAACTCTAATTCCGAATATCCAACCACTTGGATATTCGGAACTGAACTGTGGTTTTCTGCATTGAACCGTCCGGGGAACTGTGGCTCCAGACTTCAAGGCTGACGAAACTATGAAAACGGGCGTGTAGCTCCTTTGGCCATAAGGAAATTCAAGGAATGAGGAAAGTGAAATAAATAGAAAGCTTAGGATAAGACGAGATAAGGAGTTCAAAGGGAGAAGTTCTTCGGTTTTCTGTAGTATCTACAACTTTAAACATCTTTTGCTAGACCTTACTATTTTTAAAACAGAAGCAAGAGATGCTACTATTTCTCGTTGATACTGATGGCCTGGTACTAGTACAGCTTAGCCACACTCTGAACTTTACCACATAAAATCTTTACCATATTCTGATTATTGTTAAGGCAACCGATTTGTAAGCGTCGATGGAATGTTTAAATTACCCTTTAGAGAAAATAAATGAAAATTTACGCATTGCCCAATATTGGGTTTGACAGAGGTCTAGACTAATTCAATTCTAGAGACCCGAGTTCGATCCCCAGGTAGCCGGCATGTACCAATAAATAATAATAAATAAATACCTTCACGCCATTTCCAGTACAGGGGTAGACAGAGGTCTAGTCTAGACAATTAAGTCCCTTTGACCCGCCTTCCACCCAAGATATTTTCGGGACAAAGTATGTCCAAGCCAACGACATGATTCGTACATAAGTTTTTGAAAAACCCATTGGTACGAGCCTGCCTCCTGGGGATCGAACTCGGGTCTCTTGACTCAAAATTCCGACTGCCCAAACACTCGGCTATCGTGACTTTACGTTGCACGTACCAATGGGTTATTCAAAAACTTATGTACGATGAAATTATGTCGTTGGTTTGGACATAAAGACAGCGACGGTCTCACCACCAGTCACGTCCCAAAAATTGTCTACGGTGGCAGGTGGGTCGAAAGGACTTAATTGTCTAGACCTCTGTTCACCCCTGTACTGGGAGTGGTGTATAGCTCGAGAGAATAACTGATCGATTTACAGATAGTACGATGTGTAGTATTTATTGATATTACTAGTAATGAATCACTCAATCACTTGAGGGCTAACAGAAGTCTGCTGTTTAGACGCTGTTACTTTCTATAAGACGTAACGAAAGTTTGCCGTCATCACCGCGCTCGGCAAGCGGATTAGCGATCGCCATACAATACATGACTCGCATGACGCTGTGTGCTTGAACTGCTCTGAGAATGAATCAATTTAGTAACCTACTTTTTCTACATTTCTTTGGTTTGGATGTTTGTAGTAAATTCCATAACACAAGTGCTTTAGCTACTTACTTAGCGAACAGAGAAACGTATCACGTTGTAACTATCTACCTATGTAACTAATTATTTATTCATATTTGTTTAATTACGCAGACAAATTCTCACAACCGAGCAAAATTACTTTTATAATATTCATAGCAATCAAACAAGATAGACGCCTTCACAAACACACTGAGAATTAATCGCTCGAGTTATACGTCGCGTTTAACACGAAATGGGGGTAATAAAGACGCACTCGCGATCCGCTGTGTATTACGCACACAGGCGACCATGCCACACAAATTAATCAAAGCGAAATATTCATGCCGACACATGCCATGAAATGATAATGAACCCGTATCACTGGACGGGACGTGTCACGAGCTGAAGTCTGTTGTGTTCGATATTTAAAAAAAAAACAACAACGATAAGCCAAACGAAGGTCGCCTGGTACGTGATACGTTTATATATGAAAAAAAAAAAACAAAGTGAAAGATTGCAAAAAGGTTCGTTGCAATTTTTCTTCTTCAGTTTCTTCTTTTTTTTAAAAACTTTTAAAAGTCTGTGTTCATATAGTGTTTAAATTACATAACACGATCATTTTACAAACTATTTTTATTTCCCGACTTTTCCGATGCTTTACAGAATCCGTGGTCACCGGGAACTGAATAAAAAACGCGACAAAATCTAAAAACCGTTTTATTTTATATGGGTAGTGTTCGCTTAATACAAGAAATCATTTAAGTGATATATTTAAACAATAAAAAAACTGTTCGACGCTGTACACGTAATACAACGTACAAAGGATTAGCTGAAACAAGATTTGTGATTTGAAATATAGATTCATACGGCTCGAATTCGTACCCGCGGCCATGCATGCTCTTACCTACGAGCTACCATGTTGCACCTGCAACGATTGAAACTGCATATGGTATATTTCGATCGCCATTTGTAAAAGGGGTTAATATATAAGAAATAAGAAATTGTAGAACTTTCGACTCATAACTCCGATATTTAAAAATTTTACAATAATATATAGTAAATTTCTAAATATCAAGTTACAACAGCCGAGTGGTTGAGTGGTCGGAATTACGAATCAAGAGACCCGAGTTAGATCCCCAGGTGGGAGGCTTGTGCCAATGGATTTTTTAAAGACGAATATGTGCGAATTATATCGTTGGCTTGGACGTAAAGACGGCGACGGGCTCACCATCTGTCACATTGTCCCGAAAATATATTCGGTTGAAGGTGGGTCAATTGGTTGGTGACTTAATTATCAAGACTAGACCTATCTCTACTCCTGTATTAGGAATTGCGTGAAGATATTTATTTATTTTTACAATAACATGCATAGAAGATATACGTAATTAACAGGCAGAAAAACCACAGGGGAAGCATACAGTCTAGACGACAATTTTCAATAATCACAACACTTTATTTATTTTTTTAAAATCCTAAAACTTATATATTACACCACACCACCCAGCGTATGGTTAGGTACGGGACGCGTAAAACAATACGGTTCATAATGGAATGCTTTTGTCTACGAAAACAATTAGTATAGACGAATTGCTTTTGACCCACTCGAATTTAATAAATTCATTTACCATAACGTACGTTGCTCTGTTCAATACATAAAAAAGCTATTTTATAACTATTTTCACGCCAATCCTAATAGTGGGGTAGACAGAGTAGACAATTAAGACCTTTCAACCCTCCTTTAATCGAAGGTATTTTTTGGGACAATCTGACAGTTGGTGCGCCCGTAGTCGTCTTTATGTCGTAACCAACGATATCAATCGTGCATTTTTTTTTGAATAATCCATGGTACGAGCCTACCTTGAAATATACTAAAATTTAAACTCAAATCAAATAAATCATTTATTTATCGAAATAAGAATGTACATTCGTTTATCGATAGTCACCTTTAATCTACCACCGTATCGTAATGAGGTTCCTCTAACGGAGAAGATACAGGCGAAAGAAACTCCGTATGTATCCTCTTTATTGCTCAATATTTTTTTACAATATAATGTATTATACTTTGTAATATGATATTTTCTAGAGATAGCTTGGGAGCGATCACCTCATTCCCAGGGGTAACTGTCATTACTATATTCATTTATATTATAATAACCCTTCTTATAAAGTTTTTCTTTAATAAATTTCTTAAACCTATTAATAGACAGGAATGAAGAAAGAAGGCGAATACTCTTGCATTACCTTAGTTTTTATCATGCAATACAGTCCTACTTGTCTGTTGATGTATGTTAGTAGTAACTGGGGAAGACAGATGTATAGACAATTAAGTCCCTTATAGCGAAGACTTTTTGGGACATCTTGAGAGGTGGTCCGCCAGTGTCTAAGATAATGATATATTTAAATATAGTTCGTAAACTCATTGGTACGAATCTGACACCAGGCGTTCGGAATCGGATCTCTTGACTCGAATTCCGATCACCCAAGAACTCGGCTATCGTGACAAGTAACTGTGATAAGTAAATCTGCCTAAGTCGCCTCCAACGATACCACACGGCACAGTTTTCATTATCAAAATAAATTTTATCACGACATTTGATTGTTTATTTATTAATGGATTTATACTATACTATGATTCTCAATTGCGTTTTAGTAATGTAAAATTGGGTTTATGAAAATAAGGGTGAGGTCTATGCTCAGCAGTGGACTTCTGATAGATTGTTATGAAACTAGATGACCCGATAGATTTGTTAAACCATATAGAAGTGTTTTCTACATCGATAGATAATCAAATCCGTAGAGTGGTTAGGTGGTCGGAATTTCGAGTCGAGACACCCGAGTTCCGATCCCCAGGGGGCAGGCTCGTACCAATGGGATTTTCAAAAAACTCATGTACGAATTATATCGTTGGCTTGGACATAAAAACGGCGACGGGCTCCCCACCTGTCACGTTGTCCCGAAAATATCTTCGGTGGAATGTGGGTCGATGGGACTTAATTGTCTAGACTAGACCTCTGTCTACCCCTGTATTGGGAATTGCGTGAAAATATTTTTTTTTTCTTTTATTTTATTTGATAAAGGAGACATGTTGGACGTTCCAAACTTAAGTCTCGGTACAGCGTTTGTTGCAGAACTGAAGGTGACACCGCTGGAGTTAATTGAAAATTGCTGTCGTAAGCCCTACCTGATACGAAATGTGCATCTCTTAGCAAATGCGCAGCAAGCAAGGACGCTACGTGTCTCTTGAATTTGCGCTAAGTTTACTAATTTAGATTTCATCGCCACTCGTCGTGCCATTTCGGATTGTGTCTAACATACATTAATTAAATTTCAAGTTAATCTAAGTGAAAAGTGTTTGCGATATGTCGCGTACGTTTGTGAGCTTAACGTTATGAATGTGTGGTAAGGACTGAAAAGTGAATATGAAATTGGTATGAGTGTAGTTGTTTTAGTTGCGGCTTTTCTCATGCATATTTTGCTGTTTTCTTATATCTGCCTAGGAGTAATACATCGTAGTTAAATCAGCGTTATTTTGAAGCGTCAATAGTTTAATATTTCTAGGTTCCGACTGCAAAACGTGATGTCCCAGGTTCGAGCCAACTACTCGACTTTCGCCTTGAATATGTTATGAGCTTTACTTCTTAGTTTGTGGATTTAACAGGAATAATACTATTATTATAATTTATCATTGGTAGTATTATTTCAAAAAATTTTTACAACTCATGCTTTATCTACTTGTGCTTTGTCTCAAGCCGACGCATTTATTAATTGCTTCCATATAAATTACTGATATAACTTGCTAACTTATCTTTTTTTCATTGCAGTGGAATTTTTCTGCATATGTACGTAATATTAAAATTAGTCACGATAGCCGATTGGTTGGATGATCGGAATCCCAAGTTGCAGGCTCGTACCAATGGGTTTTTTTAAAATTATGTGCTTGGAAATAAAGACGGCGACGGACTCACAACCTGTAACGTTGTCACAAAAATATCTTCGGTGGAAGATGGGTCGAAGGGACTTAATTGTCCTCTGTATGCCCCTTAGTTGGGAATGGCGTGAAGATATATATTTATTTATTTATTTATTTATTTATTAATGTACACACAAAAATAACAAAAGAAATATAATATAAGGAAAACGTTTGTACAAAGGCACTGCTTATTTCTTAAGAAATTTCTTCCAGCAGACCTGCGACTGGAATGTGGGTAAAAGTAAAGGTAGATTTCGTGTGTACAACTACATATGTACATACATACATATACGCCATATTCATACATACATATATAAACATACATATATAATATATACAAATAAAATGCATACAAATACCTACAGATAAAAATAATAAGATAAATACATATGCATATAAAATACAATAATAAGTTACAATATCAATGACATATAATGTTCTTTGACTCTTCTCTTGAATAGAGAAATGGTTTTGCAATAGCGAATATTTTGCGGAAGAGCATTCCACAATTTTACTGTATCAACAGAAAAGGAGGATGAATATGACGCACTCTTGTGTATATATTTTTATATATATAATGAGACATGAAATGTTATGTTAGCACTGAAACATACTGGGTAAAAACTGTCTGTAAACACTCAAAAAATTATGAGGTATTCTTCAACTATAAATATGTAAATAAATAAATAAATATCTTCAGGCAATTCCCAATATAGGGTAGACAGAGGTCTAGTCTAGACAATTTTCCCTTTGATCTACATTCCACCGAAGATATTTACAGGACAACGTGACAAGTGGTGAGCCCGTCGCCGTTTTTATGTTACGATATAACTCGTACATAACTTTTTGAAAAACCTATTGGTACAAGACTGCCACCTGGAGATCGAACTTGGGCAAGAGACCCAATCTCGAAAAGAGACTCAAAATTCCGAACACTCGGCTATCGTGACTAATTTAAATTTTTCAACTAAATTCATAAAAAAATGTAAGGAAACCTGTCATTAAGTCTGTAGCACCTATAGCCTAGTTTATAGTGATCCTGCTTTTAAAGCTAAGCACGAGTTACAGGTTCTATTCCAGCTAGTGGAAAACGTTTGTGCGATGATTGATTTATTTTTGGACTCAAGTCAACGATCTCATTTCCATTTTTCATTTACATTTCATTTTGATTTGTATATTAACATTTATTTGTGTAACAATATATCTAAGTAAATGTACTGTAACACTACTGTGTAGTCACTAAGACGACAATAAGCACCACCTTACAAATTGCCCCAATATAAACTTAGGAGAAACGTAAGTAGAACAGGCCTTAATTTTCTAGACCTTTTTCTATATTGATATTGAAAAATGCGTTTAAATAAATATTAACAAAATAAATTTTTGACGACGTCTGTGGACGACTGGCATAAACACCGGTTTTCAAGGTGTTGCCATCTCCTGGTCTCGGGTTCCTTTCCCGGTCAGGTCAATGTAAAAATCCACTTATTCTACATTTTCTCGGGTCTGGGTTTTTGTGGTATCTTCTTTTTTTCCGATTGCCATACCTTAAGTGCTTTAGCATCTTACATTGGGATCGGAGCAATGTATGTGATGTTGCCTCTACTGATTTAAATACGTAAATAAATAGTGTAAATAATATGACAACAAATTACACTACAAATATTTTCATGAAACAATTAATAATTAAATTCGGAACTTGTAAAACTCGGAGCGAGCTCTCACTTAAACTTCCCCAAAGCAAAGACGCTCCCCAATTACAAAACAAACACAAATTACTAAGTTATCAACACCGAGATGAAATACAAGCGCAATGAATAAATGGAATATAGAGTTGGTATAATCCTAGCGGCATGGCGTGAGATATCGCTCCATGAATAACCTAACATATTCGCACCAGTGTAAATATTTACCAACTACCTAACAAACAAGCATTCATAATAACACACGCCTCGTTGAAGTAGAAATCGGTGTACGTAACGCTTTACCCCAGTTATTTTAACCAAACATTGTTGAGGACTCACGGCAAATACGTTTCGGCGAGGATTTGAAGATTTATGTGATACATCTGAGATGCGAGAACTGAAGATGAATTCATTTGATTTAAAATTCTATCCCTCATCTGTCGCCAAACCGATTTCTATAAGCATGGCGATTATGGCAAAATTCCACTTACCTAGAGAGGAGGAAAGGAAGAAATACTGCAGTAGCATTAAGGCCATAGTCCAGTCTAAACAGGCAGTTTTACATATAGTTCGAAGTAATGTTCTCGCCCAACCCTAACGATGTTCAAGGTTTTTTCTACTTCTCTTAAAATGAAAACAAGAATGATGGTAGTATATATTAACGTCTACTACACAATATACATATTAAAATTGTCGTGACATTGAAAAACACTATTAAGAAATAATATATATTTATTAGCAAATAAATAAACTTATCGATTCTATCGACTGTAAACCCAATACTCGGGATTGGAGGAAGATGAATCCTGACTGATGATGAAGTGACTGACAGGTGATATTAAGTGAACGATATGAATCGGACATACATACATACATTTTCTGATAATGTAAACTGCAGGATATAGGCCTCTCCTGTAAGGGTGTGTTCGCCAATCGCCGTAAACGCCATTTTTAGCGAGCGGAGTGGCTAACGCATTACCAGACTTTGTACTGTCCTGTCTGTCACTTGTCTACTGAATTTTAGTCCGTTAGTTTTGAGAAAGATGCAGGCATAAGCCCGTAAGAGTCTTCCGTAAGAGGAAGAAAAGGGTTTGTATATTCTTTTATCTATAACGTATATCTCGCACAATCCCTGACGGGGTAGCTAGAGAGAATAGATCCTCAAGTATCACGATTTTTTGTTCACACGGTCAAATGTGATATACTTTCAAAAATCTTATTTGTACTAGTTTTTTGACATGGGGATCGAATTCAAGAATCCTAAGTCGTATTTAAATCACTCAATCACTCCGCTGTCAACTTTATTGTCATGTAAATTTTACTACAGCACTAAAATAACATTGATAGGCCCCAAAAGTTCTTCTAAATTATTTGACACAAACAAACACAAACCACGAAGCCGGAACAATAATTTAATTTTATTCATAAAATAAAGTATTTTATTTCCATGAGCAAGCCAGTCTATCGCACAAAACTAACCAGAGTCAGTCAGGCTTACTGAACCACAAAATAAAGCAATATGAACTCTATCGTAACGGGTTAAAGTTAAACATATTGATTCAAAAGTTCAGACGGCTGTCCATACAACACATGTTACAGACGCTTTATAGAAAGACTAGTTGAAGAAGTTTAGCTAAGTTTGGCAGTTGCCGACTGTGTGAGAAGAAAATTTTATTTGGTAAACCTTTTTTGAATATTCGTCGGGAAGAAGCGGTTCGAATTCTTAGTGGCCCTGTGAGTGTCGACTGATTTGAGGAAAGTTACGAACTTTGTGGATTTATTGATATGCAGTATGTTGAAGCTATGAAAAATTGAAACAGTTCCTTAGTAGAGAAAGTTTCCTCACTTCGGTTGCGTAAAAAACTTACGGCCCGAACGAATATCGTTTCAATAACTGTTAGAGATGGAAGAAGATGTTTGAATTTTGAATAAATAATAAATGAATATCTTTACGCCATTCCCAATACAGAGGTCCCAGATACAGGTCTAGACAATTAAGTCCTTCTAACCAGCTTCCACCGAAGATATTTTGGAGACAAGGTGGTAAACCCGCCGTCAGCTTTACGTCGAAGCCAACGATATAAATCATATGTAAGTTTTTAAAAAAACCCATTGGTACGAGCCTACCACCTCAAGATAGAACTCGGATCTTTTGACACGAATTCCACCCAACTCGAACTCCAACACACTGCTATCATGTTTTTCTTTTTATTTATTAAAAAAAGTTTATGCTTTCGGAAGAAAATAATACTATCAAGCTAAGAGTCACATTTCTAAAATGATGCAAACACGTTACTGAATTCCTAAGATCAGTAGTAATAGTGTTTAAATAATCTAAAAGTTTCTAAATAAAGTTTTAATTGTAATTTAATATGTTATAAATATTATACCACATTACAGAATTTTTGACGTTTTAAATGACCAATTTACATTATAAGTTACTTCTTTTACAACTCCATTATTATGATCATTATATTCGATATTGATTTATGCGAGCCCTCAAGCCCCTATTACATGAATCTTTGGTTTTGTTTAATTTTTTTCTTTAAACCTTTTTTTCGGCAACACCCATTTTGGATCCTTATTATGTACCTCAAACAAAATACGACTACAGTGTGTATATCTTAAGATTTAGTTTTAGAATGTCGTTCCATGGGATCAATATATAAAATTTTACAAAAGCCTTTTTTTCAAACTACGTGTAAAAAGTTTTTGTTGCATGACAGGTAGTTCTCAGAAATCTTCGTCTCTTTCCAAGAACATTTTTGGGTTTGATTTTATTGGTAAATATACATAACAAGGAACTCCAGGTTTTTGAAGCAGATTCTATTTATTTGATAGCTTTTATTATTTTAAATTTAAGGCATACGCGTATAGAAATAATAATTAAAAGTCACAAGCTGTCATCGCATTGACAATCTGACATAGGCCACATCCAAAGTTATTGAACTCAAAAATTTGTAAAATCAAAATTAAAAATTATAAATAAGCGAATAAAAAAGCGAATAAAAAGCGATATAAAAAAGCGAAGCGATTCGATTTTAAATTTGCGATATAAAAAAGTCTCAATAGCCGAATGGTTAGGTGGGTCAGAATTTCGAGTCAAGAGACCCGAGTTCGATCACTGGTTGGCAGGCTTATATCGTTGGCTTGGACATAAGGACGGCGACGGGCTCACCACATGTCACGTTGTCCCGAAAATATCTTCGGTGGAGGGTGGGTCGAAGGGACTTACTTGTCTAGACTAGACCACTGTCTACCCCTGTATTGGGAATTGCGTGAATATTTATTTATATTATATATAAAAAATTCTAAATTTTTTTGAAAAATTTGTGAAATCATTAGATAGTCTTCAAAAGGCTTGTATAATTTTAATCGACTTGGCGGCAGAAGGGTATTTTCCACGGTATATTAGTGAGTTAGTACAGTATCATATACTTCTCCGTTTATGTAATAACAACTATCAGCCGGCTTGAAAAGTATATAGATACAATGTAACTGTGAATATGAAGCCTGCCTTTCCATTATAATAGAATTACTTACTCCTTCTCTTCTACTTGCCACTACTCGCAAGTCTTTACAGATGAAGGTGTAAATAAATCTTCACTAGCAACTTTTTGTAGGTGTCTTTCAACTGCAGTTACTACTTACGATGAATAGAAATCCATTATTACAAATCCTACCTAAGGAAGACATACATTCAATTATTATTAATACTTAAATAAGAAGTAAGAAGATATTAAAGAGTTTAAATTTATAGTTCGTATCGTTTAATAAGTTTCAATCTTTAGAACCTATACATTAAGTTTAGTTTATAATATCAGGAAACCTTTACTTAATCTGTGGTTATAGTAAAAAAAAAGAAACAAAAATGTCTTCCTTGAAACTTACCGAAGAAAAATTGAGTCTATGCAGACATAATTTTGGGACAAAACTTAAGATTACGACCATTAACAAATTGTCTTAAGCGACTTTAAAAACAGAGATTAGACGTTCCTGGAAAAACCAGTATTTTCTTTCCAAATATGCCAATATCAAGAACTGAATTTAGACTCCGACGATTCCCAACAGCTGCAATTTTGTTAACCGCATAAATAACGAGATCATAACCTAAAATATATTCATAAACATTGACTGTCAACTTAATATTCATACGCCACTATAAAACTAATTTCTTAACTGCCAACGCTTCGAAATCCGCCACAAACACACCACACATAAGCCCCGTATAAACGGAAACACAAAATCGAATAACCTCAAATAATGCACACTTCGAAATAACCGAATACAACGCGAACCAAGCTGACGCCTTTACATTACACGTGGGCCCTGCTTCCTTGGCGAATACGCATCTGGAGTGCCCCCACAATGGATTACTCCGTGCCCTAGAGGTTAACATTCAATCACCTCTTTTATACTCCAAATTACATAACACATATACGTATATGTTACTATTGTGCCATGAATTTTATTACGTTCTCATGGAGCTATTATAAAATCTGTGTTTTATTTTTCATTGGTCATCACAGGAATATCATCTAATCATTTAGTATTATAAACTGCTCACGAGTTTATTGTCATATAACTTTCATATGTTTATTTGAGTGGCATATGTTCATCAGTGGACTAAATTAGACAAATTTAGTTAATGTAGTAACAAGAAACTTTGAAAGATCAAAAGCTGTTGACAACTGACAAGCGTATAATGATGAAATTATTTAAATTAAATAATACGTACAATTTAAAGGTACACTTAAACCTGTAGAAAACGAAATTTACGTAAGAATTGAATGTCGGCCTCAGAACAACCATAAAACTGCATCCTCAGTGCCCTTTTCGAACCCCGTCCAAACAGCTGATGTTTTATCACAAACACTTCCTACTTCATACAAGTGCTATCCTTATTGCTATGCAAACAAGGTACGATTTTCACTGTTAATTTCATACAATTAGTCGTAAAATTTACTCTCAGTTTATTTTTTGCTTCACGTGTAGATATGTACGTATAAGAAATTCGTCTGCACGTGTGTGTATACCCTTCGTTTTTATTTCTTTTTCTTGTCCTTCCAGTCCCCGAGAAAGGGTCATTTTACAAATAGTAAAATTGATGCACGGTCCGGATAAGTCGAGATATTGTTTTGATTCGTCCGCTTGTGTATCCCCACGCCTATCCATCTTCATTCTTTACGCTCGATGTCATCTATTCAATTATGAAATGGGTTGGAATTTCGAGAATCACATTTTACTAATAGCTTCGTTTTTACATTTAATTCTATACCCATCTATTTCTTATTAGTTAAATGAAACTTAACGTGTATTCGGAACATAATTTTGAAGACCTCTGTGGACGAGTGATGTACACAGCACTTTTCAAAGTGTCACTACCTCTTAGGTCCCGGGTTCAATTCCCGGACGGGTGAACGTAGAAAAAACACTTTTTCTACATTTTCTCGGGTCTAGGTGTTTGTGTTACGTTCCTTGTTTCCGATTCCATGGCACAAGTGATTTAGCTTCTTACTTTGGGATCAGAGCAATGTACGAGTAGGTGATGTTGTGCCGAACTATGTATGTGTTTATTAATCATTTTTTTATATTAATAGATAATTACTAAGATGAATAAATATAAAATTTACACACCCATATTACATAATCATATGTCAAAGTCCACTGCAGGATATTTGCCTATCCCTCGGCAAGAGGATTGGCGAGCGCAGTTCCAAACATTATAGACACTGCTGCTCATCAATGCTTTATTATTTTTTTAGATTCTTATAACGCCATCTATCGGTTGCCTGCACGTGTCCCACGTTCTTATATACAATACATTCAACTCGAAACTGATATATTAGTTGAGATAGGAGTAAACAGTTTAATCTAAGAATTATTAGAATAGAGTATCGCGTTTTTGAATTATTTGAGTACAGAATTAATACTAGCTAAATGATTTAGCAACTCACTTTGTGATCAGAGCAATATATGTGACGTTGTCCCTATCTTCACGCAGTTCCCAATACAGGGGTAGACAGAGGTCTACTCTAGACGATTAAGTATCTTCGACCCACCTTCCACTGAAGATATTTTCGGGACAACGTGACAGGTGGTGAGTCCGACGCCGTCTATATGTCCAAGCCAACGATATTCGAACATACGTTTTTGAAAAACCCATTGGTACGTGTCTGCCACCTGGGGATTGAACTCGGGTCTCACGACTCAAAATTCCGACCACCCAACCACTCGACTTCTTTCGTTCGTTTCGTTGTCCCTATCCATATTTATTTATATTTTTATATGACAATGATCGAAAAGATTTTTCTTGTTTGACTTCAAAACATATTCCAATATGTTGAGCGTATCAAAAATTAATCGCGCTTTGATAAATCGCTCGTCGTCACGAAATGATAAAGCGTCTATAGAAATTAGTATACCTATACATTAACTGCCATGTCATACCCGACGGTCCGGGGCGAGACATTTTTCTTATTCCATTACAGTTTGACTGATTGATAATTCAGCATGAGGCCCTGGGGTGTGATTTATAGAGAGCATTTAACTTTGGAAGTCTTTATTGTTGCCTGTGACATTTTTTTTTAATTTCCACTAACGTTACAACTTAGTTAAGCTGCAATTTTAATAGCTTCTCCATTTTTTATTGGTCTGATAGTAAAAACTAATTTGGTTTAAATAAATTTTTTATAAGATCTAAACTTATCCTGTAAAGTGGACGAGTGGTGTACACTGGTTTGCAAAGTGTCGCTAGCTCTGTGTTAATAGCTCCAACCTCAGTTCCGGGTTCTATTTCCGATCTGGTCAATGTAGATAACACTTTTTGTACCACAAAAACGCAGGTAAATTAAGGTACCACAAATACACAGAAAATTCTCGGGTCTGCGAATGTATGATACCTTCGTTGTCTATAGTTCCACAACACGTGCTTAAGCTGCTTACTTTGAGATCAAAGCAATGTATGTGACGTTGTCTCTATCTATGTATTTATTTATCTGAGAATAGAGCTTAATATAAATATATTCTTTGTAAAATTTAAACTTTCGTTGTTAATAGGAAAGATAATTAAAATAATTAAATATATCCCTCGTAATAATTGAATAATGAACTTAACTGAATGCTCGCAATACAAACGGTACACACACATACACAGATTCGCAGTTAACAAACGTAAAGATTTATCACAGTTTAAAATAAACCAACTAAGACCCCCAAAAACATAAACTAAGCTCCTAATAAAACCTTGACTCAGAAAAGGACACAGAAATAGCATTTATCCCCTCGCACCAACACTCGTGCGCAACATACACCTACGCGTTGTAGATGTGTGCGTCAGTGTGCATGTGGTTGTGAATTTTGTGTGCTCATATGTGTGTACAGAACGCACACATAGGAACGGGTGTCAGGTAGCATCAGCTGTTCTCCGGGCATATCCCATATGACTTCAAGGCCGACTTGTGGAGGCGTTTTTTGTATTAAACGTTCTAAGGTAGATAAATTCGACGTTTTGTTAAGGAAACTTGATATGATATTTTCCATTAATATTTGCATTATATATCGTATATAACCATAATTCAACTGTAATTAAATAGGTACATTTAAATAAATAATCGTTACTTAATTTTGGAAGTCAGGCATCTAATAGATAAAAGTCTTAGAAATAAAAAGTAGTATAAAAAGTACATCTAATGAATTCTTATATTTACGTGAACACTATGCATAAAAAAACTATTATTTAATCATTTTTTCGCGTTTTTATTTACTTTTTTTAACTTCCCGACGTTTCGGGTCAGCAATCGTGGTCACGTAAGGGGACAGTCCCCTCGTGCCGACTTTAGTCTCTCTACTCTCTCGTCATATAATATGAAAGTTACAAATAATTAAATATTGAAACAAATCACAATTACAAGACATACACGATCTTATCAAAATTGTAATTTAATTTTGCTAATCTAAAACTAGCGTTTCTTGTAGAACAACTATCTCGTTAATTGAACCAACTTTGTTATTAAATTTCCGCCTGATTACACAACATTCCTACTACCTACTATAGCCAAGTTGGTAGTCTCCCTGCCTTCGAAGCTAAGGGTTTCGAGATCAAATACTGCTCGGCGTAACCGTTGTAACGTTCGCTTGAAAACTAAGATGGCTTCACCAGCACCCTGATAAGCTTCGGTGAAAAGAGTGTCGAAAAGAAAATGTATCTAGACCTTTGCCAACTCCAGTATGGGAGATATGATGACATTTTAAAGGAACATTATAAAGAAGTAGCTTATATCTTGAACATCTGACTTACACGTACTTTTAAAAGAAGCGATGATAAAAACTAAACTCTGTATTTAACCCGGTGACCCTTTTCTTTGTGTATAGCCGTAACTGGAAACAGACTTTTTTAACTTGAAGCGAAGCGCATTCGTGCGTGATGCATCATTTGCTATGTTATACTTTGATAAGGTCAATAAATAAGTAAATATATACATACATAGGTACAACATTATATACATTGCTCTGATCCCAAAGTAAGCAGCTCACGCACTTGTATTATGGAATCAAAAACAACGAATGTACTACAAACATTCAGACCCGATAAAATGAATAAAAAGTGGTTATCTACATTGAACAGTCAGGGATTCGAATCATGGAACTAATAGCTGTCAACACGTTGAAATGCGATGTGTGCCTCACTCCTTCGAGGGGGATGTAACAACGACATAATTTGTCGACTAAGGTTCAGTGAATAGTGAGTCAAAAGGATTTCATCATCATCATCCAAAGTGGTCATTTTGGGAACTAAACGCCGATAGGACTTTCTAAAAATTACTTAAAATGTCTAAACCTCTGTAGTTGCAGTGGGTTGGTCGTGTTGGGTCTACCAGTGTTGGGGTAAATGTGTGAAGATAGAAATAAGTTTTACGAAAACGAAATGAAAACTCGGAATAATACAAAAACTCAACAAATTTATTTCAAAAATCTTAAAAAATTGTTTCAAGATGGATTCCAAGTTTTCTATGAATAGAGTTATCGTATAAAGATATAGACTACTATGTTATGTTACTATATTAAAAGTCATATCATGTTATTAATTCCTACGATAAATAACGCAAATTCTAAACAATTCGCTATATAATTAAAAAAAATAGAATCACGGTAATAATACACGTAGCACGCACACCAATACGCACCGCTATAGATTTACCCAGCTGACTACACACACTCAAGCAGCCCCACACATAAATAAATAAACAAGAGTCGCTCACACCGAGCTTGCATTGAGGATGTTGACTATTCGTAACGTAATGAGAGGGTCTCGAAAAAAGTATAAGAGGTGTGGGGTTGTGTGAGCGAGACGGACGTAAAACGGTTCAAACGTTATCTGTTAGAGTGGGAAAGTGACGTAGAGTGTTGAGATGGATATGAGTTCCTAATTGAAAAGCTCGCCGGGAGGCAAGGTGCACCATTTTAATTGTGAGCTGACTAATGTGTGACGCTGCTATTCCGTCCAGTGCATCCGACATAGCGTGAGATGAGTGCCAATAAATGAATATTTAAGATGTTTTATGGTTCAATGCCTCGATAGTCGAGTGGCTGAGTGATCGTGATTCGGAGTCAAGAGACACGACTTCGATTCTCAGGTGGCAAACTCGTACCGATCTTCCCGCAATTCCAAATATAGGGGTAGACAGAAATCTAGTCTAGACATTTAAGTCCTCGTACCAATGGTTTTTCTTTCAAAAACTTAAGTACGTGTTATATCATTGGCTTGGACATTAAGACAGCGACGGGCTCACCACCTGAGTAGTACTTAATTGTTTAAACCTCTGTCTACCCCTGTATTGGAAATGGCGTGAGGATTATTAGTTTTATGTTTCATATATACATTTCGCAGCTTTTTTTGCTTAACAAGTTTGACAATCCCATCTTCTATTTGACAATACTTTGTCATGGTCACATAAAACTATTACTTAGCTTGTCAGTAAAGATATCTTTCAAATAAAATTTTACATACTTTCTGCGGTCGCACAAATTTGCCATATGGTTACGGTGTAAGAATTTAAGGCCCTTTTCTCTCCGGGGTTGTCGTAAGAGGCGACTAAGGATACGCCTTGAAAATACAATTAACTATTTACTACAGTATCTTTAACATACCTATTAAGAATGTTTTTACTTAGCTATAGTAGAAGGTCTTTCCTTTTGTTATATGTTCGACATTAAAATTTTGTGACCGAGATAAAAGTATGTGCTATAAACTATACATTTGTGTATATTTCTTTTAAATTTATTATTACTTTTTGAGTGATTGGGTAAAAAACATCAAAAGAGCCGAACATGCATACTTTCGCAATAATAATATTAATAATTATAAACGCTGTTTTCTAAGTAAAATAAAAAAAATGACGTAAAAATTTGAAGTTAAGAAGCTAGTGCCATCTAGTTGTACAAGGAAGCAACACAATGCAATGATAAAACCACATGAATTTTTGGATAACAATTTATACTAGTAATGGTAACCATAAAGATGTTTTTGGTAATTGCTTTACATTTAAAAACTACTTCATTATTACGTAGGTCTACCTGAGAGAACTATGAGGCTTAAAATTAAAGGGAGATTACCGGCAAATATGCCTTATTTTCTAAATCTGATACTATACTATAGTACTCTAATACTACAGTTCTTGTTATTATTATAAACGAAACAAAGAGATACACAATATGGCATGAAATGATAATGATTTCATTTCTAACATGTACTTTGATGGTTTAGGCACGTTGAGCTAATGAGTGAAGACCGAATGGTGAGGAACATATACAGTGATAACAATAAAAAGCTTAGAGATAGACGGAAACTATCTTTCGAAGACCATACAAGCAAATTGCTCAAAGAATAGGGTCAAGAATGCTCGAATACTTCAGACATGCGTGTATGAAAAAAATTATAAATTTAAGATGCAAAAGAGTTATGTAAAGGATCATGACAGTTGATTGTCCTTTAGGTATTATGCGTGCAGACATAATACTAATAATAACAAAACTGCATTTACTGTATACTGTATTACATTTATGTATTGGCATTTATTTGGTATATGTTTTTTGATATTATATTTATTTTTACAAGTATTTAAACTCAACTTGAGACGAGAACATATGAACAAAATTGTCTATACGTATTTAATCTATATGTTTTTCTTTAACCACTCATTGAAAAGAGAAATTTGTAAGGGACAAGCAATTGGTATAGTCAAAAGTCCTCCGGTTCATTTAGTACTCTTAAATAATCTGCTACACACAACAGCTGTTGCATCAGCTGATCACGCACACAAACGTACGCACGCGCACGCAGACGAGAGTCGTACGTGTGCGTACGGTCCGAGGCCGAAGGAGCAAAAAAGGGACTCGTCTGACGGGCCGGGGCTTTTGTACGCCATCCGTTGGTCGGGAATAAAGATTAATAACGTAGATTGGACATGTACTTTAAATACATTTTGTTATAAGTATGCAAAGTTACTATACAAATATACATACATACATAACTGCCTTTTAAAGTCCACTGCAGGACAAAGGCCATAGGGAGGATTTGCCATAAACGCCTCTCTTGGCATGCGGATCGGCGATCGCAGTAGCAGACCACTCGCACCTCAGACGCTGCTGCCCATCTTCGGTCTGATAATTTTGGTGTGATATTTTTAGAGATGGTTATCGCGCCATCTATCTATTGCCATAACGATATTCTGGACTGTTTTCCTTTGTCGCCTCTTACGACACCGACGGGAAGAAAGTTAGTGGCAACATTCTTATACCGTTACCACACGGTGAATTACAAACACAAAAAGTTTTCTTAAAAAAAAGGTTTTATGAAAAGATTGACAGTTTTACAAGTTTTAACAATAAAAACTTACCTAGTTTTACCAAAGTGAAAATAATGTAATACTATTAACATCTGGTAAATGTTGATAAGCAGAATAAGAGTGTCGAACAAAAATTCACAAAAAGCACTGTAATATTAACATAAATAAGTATGATAAGTAACCTTTCCTAACACAGGCCAATCCGAGATTTTACCATAATCTTCACTTACGGCAAGTAGGTTGTAATCTCGCACTAAAGATGCTATAAATAAATAAATAAATACATATATATATAGGGACAACATCACATACATTGCTCCGATCCGAATTCCGATTCTTGAATTGGTCAAGATGCTAATGCACTTGAGGTATGGGAATCGGAAACAATGAAAGGCACCACATACACCCAGACCCGAGAAAATGTAGAAAAAGTGGTTTTTCCACATTGAGCCGACCGGGAATCAAACCCGGGACCTCGAGATGGCTACAACTTGAAAACCGGTGTTTAAGCCACTCGTCCACGGAGGTCGTCGAACGTATAGTCCGTTATTTTATATATTATTTTAATCATTTATTTAACTACTTATGTAAATGGTAAGAATGCTTACTCTTCTAAATTTAAGAAGAACATTTGCCCTGCCCAATAGCGATGTTTTTTTATAGAAAAGGGAGGCAAACGAGCAGGTGGCTCATGTTATGGTAAGTGATTACCGCTGCCCATGAACACCCGCAATACCAGAGGCTTAGCAGATGCGATGCCTCCCTTAGAGTGCGCCTCTCACCCAGAATTGGGGAAAGAGGGTGTGTGGGCCACCGGTTATCTGCACTCACCAGACGAAACGCAAAAGTTTGTTAGACTTCTAATTCACGCCGGTATTCTGTGAGGTCGTGGTTCTTCCCCGGTCGAGCCGCCCCATTCATGCATCAACAAAAGCTGATGCGTACTCTACCACTGTTAATATGTGTGAATATTTATGCGATGTGTGTATATTTACATAAAAATTAATTGAAGAAATATTTCTATTTCTACCTAGTTTCTGTCCACGACATTATCCCTGTATTATTTCAATATTCGCTTGGGACCCCGCTCTAGATAGTCAAGTCCACAAATAAACATAATCAGTTTTCCTCAATCTCTCCCACTGGAACCATATATTGTTTCCCGATAAAATGTAAACCATGTGTATTTTCAGTTAACTTCGTATGCTTATTACCACTCAAATTCCTTCTGCATTTGCGTGATTAATAAACAAAGATAAAAACTTTCAAATTCTTAATATTAGAAACACATTATTCACATTAACAAAGATTAACTAACAAAATAAGTTAGTCCTATCTGCAGTGTTTAATCTTTGTCGCAACTATGTGATTTGATTTTAAACCCTGTGTGAATACATCGAACGTCATATCCGAGACAAACCATAGCGATTTCCTTTCAAGTGTACCTACCTGCCGCAATATTTTACCGACGCACCGTAAAAGCAATGACCGGGCTTGAATAGTCGTAAACCAGTAAGAGTCCTTTTTTCTATAGAAATGCATTATCCTTGTATAGAATCATGAAATGTCTTTAGCCATCAATATGTAAAATGACGGCAATAAAGCTTTTAGCGTTAAAGTCGCTCTAAATATAGTTAGTGACAGTAATTGTAGTTAGATGTATCATTTATTATTGTCGTGTTTGATGAATCATATTAAAGTAAAAGAGGTAACAATATTGCGGGAGAAAATTGTGGTACTTATAAGTAAGAAAATATAAAATAACTTCACGCAAATTCTAATAAAAGGGTAGACAGAGACAAGGACCCTCCTTCCACCGAAGATATTTTCGGGACAACGTGGCAGGTGGTGAGCCCGTCGTCATATTTATGTCCAAGCCAACGATATAATTTGTCCCTAACAAAGCTAAATAGAACCAACGTAAAAATTAAAAAAAGTACTCAATTACTACTACTGGATAAGATATTGGAAAATTTTCTAACCTGGATTAACATAAATGACTTCAGATCCAGCAAAATTGTACTGTATTTTGCATAACTGATTTTTATTTTTGGGAGTCCGTAGAAGGATTCCTTATACTCCAAAAAAATTTAGGAGACAGAATCATATTTGTATATTAATATTAAGAATTATATATAAGAATTATACAGAATCATATTTGTATATTAATTTAGGTTTCATTCTCACGATTGGGGCATCTTGGTGGACCTTTAAAGAAAATCTAATTCTACGTATGAATTTACTTAATTAAAATATTTATAAAAAATATCTTCACGCCATTTCCAATACAGGGGTAGACGATGTCTAGTCTAAGTTAGTCGTTTCGCCCACCTTACACCGAAGATATTTTTTGGACAAAATGACATGTGGTGAGCCCGTCGCCGACTATATAAACGAATTTATTTAACTATTTAGAAATTTAGATGTATAATATTTAATCATTAAAATTCCTACAGCCTTTTTTGCGTGATTGATAAACAAATATACAAACTTTTAAATAATTATAGATCCAACTTAACTTAACATGTGTAGTTAAATCAGTTAAATTATTTTTTAAACCATGTAGTCATTTACAATGTGGACATCCCATTACCAAAAGGAATTCACTAGGGGAATCCTCGTCATCTATAAGTGATGATAGCCGAGTGGTTGTGATATCAGAATTCGAATCGGGAGACTGAAGCACGATCGAATGAAGAAACTTTACAAATCGAACTATTGTTATTTTGAACACTAATACTGTAGTAGTCACATTAGCAGTCACACTGTCCTAAATAAACATTATTATTATTAAATAAGCCCCTGTGACATGTGGTTCGATAGATCTAAATACCTCTGACTCTCTGAGTACCACTCGCACCTCAGACGCAACTGATTATTTTGATCAGATATTTTTAGACACAGACCTTGTTCCCGCCATGTAGGTTTCAGAATTTATTTTCTTCGCCACAATATTAATATTTAGTTCATAAACTGTCATACTTCCATGCAGCGTTAGCATCCTTAATATCCTCCAGATTACTTTACGACAAATATGTTACCGTACCATGCAAATAGACTAAGTCTTCGATATGAGTACCAGCAGACGTCACACCTCCGATCACAAATTTTTAAGTTGCATTTAAGTTAAAAACTAATTAATTAATTTATCTTTTTATTTTCGAAACACCTGCATTCATACGTATTTCTCAAACCTACGCAATACTTGTTTCCTTTCATTATGCCGCCCTTAAATTCCTCTGTCGGTACTATCATAAGACAACATTCTTGTAACTAAACACACCAGAAACGGAAGTGTACTCGTTTATAATTATTGCTTTATATCTTTACTAACTTATTAGAGTTGTGAGCTGTGATTTTTTTTTAAATTTAAATATTAAGTAAATTATAAACTGGTAGAGACACACCTGACGTGGCGTGTTTTGCGTCACCTGTATGTAAATGTGCCACTTAAGGGTTGATTGATTGTGAACAATTCATAGATGTGACCTATTATAATATTCCCGATGTTTGGAGATGCTGGAAATTCTAGAAAAGTCGAAATGTATTAAAATATTTAACATATAAAATTAAACTTAATTCGATGATCTCCGTGAACGAGTGGCGTAAACACCGGTTCACAAGGTGTCGTCATCTCGAGGTCCCGGGTTCGATTACCGGACGGGCCAATGTAGAAAAACCACTTTTTCTACATTTTCTCGGGTCTGGGTGTTTGTAGTGCCTTCGTTGTTTCCGATTCCCATACCACAAGTACTTTAACTTCTTACATTGGGATCGGAGCAATGTATATGACCGGTATCTGTACATGTATTATTTATTTAAATATTTAACTAGTTATTTTTACTAGTAGTTGGCTACAGGGATAGCCTGAGGTCAAAACAATATAGTCTTTCTCCGGAACTTATTTTGGGACAGCGTACCAGGTGGTGAGCCAGTCGCCTTTATTTCCAAGCCAACGATTTAAATCGTATATAATTTTTGAAAAAAAAAACTCACTGACCTTGTGCCAGTCGCCCTATCACTAGGCTATCGTGACTCTTTATAATTTTTTTAATGTACTCGCTTAGACTATTGGATCATTATGACCAAGAAGATAAAAAATGCATAGGTTGTGACATATGTGTTTTAACATTTTCTAATGTAAAACATAGATGTAACAACAGAAACTCTATGGTGGTAGACAGTTCAGGAAAGCATATTTATCCTTTATCGCGGTATTGAATAGCTTGCGTTTCCTGCAGACCCTAATATGATTGAAATAGAAGAAATTAATCAATGTCTCATTTTAATATTTCATCACATTATTGTATTGTTATTGGTCCTTGATAAGCGTAGTTATAATTTAATAGGACTTTTTAAAGTGAGTGGAAATCAGGTTTAAAGATCCCGTTACATATACATACAAAACTACATATTACACATACATACAAAACTAAAAATAATCTTGTTAATGACGTTCAGTGCCATCTGCCGTTGAGTAGTGGTACTGGTACCAATAGTTTATGAGACTAGCTAGAATGCAGTGATTTGTATTGGTCTTGCGAACTAATACGGTGTACGACATGGTGATTACGTACTTGGATTGGAAAATTAATATAAAATATGAAAAAGGATTTCTGTCTAAAAGAATCCATCATCCATACCTTCAATATTCATTTATAAAGTTTCTGTTGTTTAGTGTAAAGTACATACGAAATTTATCGACTTCCTTGGATGAGTGTACTGTCGCCAGCTCAATGTCCTGGGTTCGGTTCCAGATGGGTCAAAGTAGAAATCACTTTTTCTACATTTTCTGGGGTATGGGTGTTTATGTACACAAGTGCTTTTACTACTTTGGAATCAGAGCAATATTAGAGATCTTGGCTCTATGTATGTATGTAGTTATTGTTATTATATTTTTCTCCAGTAATTATGGTAGTCGAGGTAGATTGGGTGTTTGGAGTTCTGGTCAAGAGATCCGAGTTCGATCTCCAGGAGGTAAGCCAATGAGTTTTGTTTTTTAAAAACTTATGTATAATTTATATTACAGGCTTAAAAAAGACGTCGCCGTCTGTTTTCACCACCTGCCACATCCTAAGAATGTCTTCGGTGAAAGATGGGTCGAAAGTATTTTATTTTCTGGCGATCTGTTTACCATAATATTGGTAATAGCGTGAAGACATTATATAATTTTTTTACGTCGCTCCTAAAAATTCACGTTACGTAAACTGCACTGAATGGTATAGTAGAACCATTGACTATAAATACTTATATCGCCATCTAGCGATGAATTCTTGGAACTTCATATTGGTTAATGTCTTATGTAGTAGTGAAGGGCGACTCCCCACAAGATAGAGCGATGACCTGCAAAATTTTACAGGACGTCAATGGATGCAGCTTGCTAAGGACTGATTTTCGAGGAAATTTTGGAGGGAATTTTGGTATACTGTAAAGAAGAAGAAGCTATTGTGTAACCTATAACATCTCGATGGTAGGCAGTCTGCCACAGTGCTTTTTCTGCCACACACTACAATCTTATAGAATCAGCTGTCTCCTAAGGAATCATCGAGAAGTAAGCCTGTTTTACCCTTCTGGCGCCCTACCGATTGCGAACATAAAGATCTAACATAAATAAAATTAGTAAAGTTAAAGCTAGCGTAGAAAAAGTAAGGTTATTTAATGAAGTAGGTAAGGAAAACCGGTGGTGGCACTGACAGAGTAGACAGCACAGTAATGTACAAAAGTTCAAAGGTTCTGAATGAATAAAATATACTGGAAGAAGCTAGTTACTGATAGTGCTTTGTACTGCAACAATTGCTCATTGTAAATATTATAAAATAAGGATTCCACCTTATAGATAGAATTGTATTTGTAAATTTGTAAACAAAGAGAGAAAGTGACCGAAACGTGTTTTAGGGAGAGCTATGAGGAGTGGTTAAAGGCTCGTCAGGGGCAAGAAGTCCCGCTTAAGAGAAATATTAGTAAAACAATCGCTAAAATAGCTATTTGCTATGTTGCTTAGCATTATAAATGTATTCTATTATGACAACCTCCTTGGACGAGTTGCGTATTTTCATGATGTCGCCTACTCTAGGGTAGTGGTCGGTTCGAATTTAGAAAAACATTATTTCTACATTTGTTCGGTGTCATCGTTTGTGGTGCCTTTTTTGTCTCCGTTTCCATAACACAGCTCAAGCTGCTTACTTTGGGATTAGAGCAGTATAATGTTGTCGCTATCTATGAATGCAAGTATTATTGTTTTAAATGTCGACATCTGGAGGGATTAGAATCCGCCACCCTTTGCAGGTCAGTGTCATTATCAACCATCGATGTCTATCGTACCTACGTTTTGACCGCAGCGAAAACCACTCGCAAATAACCAATTCACACCATTCCACCTCAGTCTAATGATAATTACTGTACATTAATCATTCCGGTGTGTTAATTTTGTATGCTCCGTATAATAACTAACGCCGGGCTATGAATTCTGTGCGCTCTCACTTCATCCATCATACGCACGTCACATGTCAAACTAATAAACATACGTTCAAATAAAGCGCCCTGCTTTGCTCGTTCGTGCATTATTAATTAGTCACCTACGTGACGTGATATACTTAAAACATTTGAATGAGAATGTACTGTTCAATGTAACACTTTATGTGCTGCTTTTAGGTGTATGTGTTTTTATCTTGGCGTATAGGAATTAATTGGGTAATAAGAGGTTTAGTAAATTTGTAGTTCTTTTGACCTTTCACTGGAGACTACCTGCGAACACTTTATAGGAGAAAAAATTTCTCTTTTATTATTTCTTCTTTATAGGAGAAAAAAGTTCTCATTAGTCATGCATCACAGTAGTCACGATAGCCGAGTGGTTGGGTGATTGGAATTCGAGTCCAGATACCCGAGTACGATCTCAAGGTGGAAGGCCCGTGTCAATGGGTTTCTTTCAAAACTTATGTACGATTTCTATCGTCTGCTTGGACTTAATGACGCCATGCTCATCAAAAATTATATTGTCAAACAATTTCTTCGCAGAAAGGTGGATTTAAAGGACTTAATGGTCTGTACCGTCGACACCTGTATTTGAAATAGCGTGCAGATATTTTTTTATGTATTACAGCATCTGCGAAAGGGCCGAAGGGAGGTCTCTTTCAAGTGCAGTGACGCAATACGTGCCAAGTATTGTAGTTATCGAAGTTATCGGGAGAGGACGTTAAATTTTCCGTCCTTTACTTATTGATATAATTTAGTTTTGGAGATACAACGTCTCAGGGGATCGATTGTCAAATTCATATATGTTTTTACTTATCTTCATGCAATTTTCCTATGTTGGTTCTGCTGAGTTGTACACAATGAAGTCCTTTTCATGCAATTTTCACCGACGCTTTTTTGGGACAAATTGAAAGCTGGTGAACAGTACAATATTATATTAATTGATACTAGTATATATATATATATATATATATATATATATATATATATATATATATATATATATATATATATATATATATATATATATATATATATATATATATATATATATATATATATATATATATATATACATATATATATATATATATATATATATATATATATATATATATATATTTATTTATAAAACGGTCTTGATTTGCTATCTCGCTAAGTCGCTTTCAACGTTACATTATCAAGCACTTCATCTATGCGTGTTTTAATGAAAACGCGTTTAATGACGTCACTGTAACGTGCTAACGTAAGTTTTGTTTTAAATCATGCGTGCGGGCTTCGGAAGTTGCGTTTGATGGACAAATAAAATAAGCCTATAAAAGGTTTAAAAAAATTTAACTTGTAAATTGTATTTGTACTTTGGAGACGAGTGGTGTATACGCCGGATTTTATGGTGTCGCCGGCTTTGAGGTTCCTGGTTCCTGATCGGATCAGTGTAGAAAAGACTTATTCTACATTCTCGGGTCTGGGTGATTGTGGTAACTTCGTTGTTTTTGATTCCATTATACAACTGCTTAAGTTGCTTACTTTAGGATGAGAGCAATGTATGTGATGTTGTCCCTATATTTGTCAGCATGTATGTCTTTTATATATAATACTTATTTACTATCTTTAATTAGACGATCTGAATTTTTAGGATGTTTTAAAAGATATGAAAAACCTATGACGACCTAATAGTGATATATACAACTAGGTAGTAGGTAGGTAGGTAGGAAATGCGCAAGTTTCGAGTCCTGCCAGTCCTGCCTGGCTTTGCTCGAGCCATGGATCATTATATTAATTAATATGTAATTATCTTATACCGTCAGCTTGGATACTAAGACAGCGATAAGCTCACCTATCAAGTTGTCCTTAAATGTTGTATAAAAATACTTTTTCTTTCATAGAGCGATTCAGAATTCGTGTCAAAATGAACTTATGATTAAATTAAAAACTTTATATTAGCATTTGCTACACTAAAAGTCGTTTGAATAAATATTCACTGAATAATACGGAAATAAACCATTTAAAAACGTGAACGTTTAAAAACGCTTAAAATCATTTCTATTCTAACCTCACGCAACAAACATTTATAAACGTAATTGTTTTAATTTGTACAATTTAAATTTATTTAATACATTTAATTGTAATTTTGAATTAAAATTTACTACTGTAATTAACTAAATGTGATTTACTTAGTTTATTACGTAAGTTAAATCAACTAGTTTAGTGGATTGTTTGCCTTGGCGGAGTAGCATACAATTAGTGTTTAAAGCTATTGTAATATTACTGTTTAAAATTTACAAAGAATATGATTATGTATTTGTATTTTTAACAAATTACTACGTACTATACTTGAAAGTAAGTAAAGTGAAGTCACGATTGTCGTGGGGTTGGGTGATCAGAATTCGAGTCGAGTGATCCGTGTTCGATCCCCAGGTTGTAGCCTCGTTTGGTTTGTGCATAAAGACGGCGACAGGCTCACCATCTCGTACGTTGTCTCAAAAACAGTCTTCGGCGAAAGGTGGGTCGAAAGGATTTAATTGTCTTTACCTTTTTCAGCCCCATATTGGGTATGGTGTGAAGATATTTTTTAAGTAAATATATTCGCCGCCACCTCACGGAAAATCTATCACATGCCACGAAATTTATTCAATGTTTTCTTCACTAACATTAATAGTATAATGATTCCTAAAACCACAGAGTTTCCCTCAAACAACCCCGTACCCTAGACCGTGTAACCATACCCTGTTTACTCTACACGAACAAACAAATTAACTAATAATAATATGTTAGTGATGTGTAACTCTGTTATTAAGCATCTCCTTTTTTTCTTTTATATTCACACAGTAACCCGAGACATGTGGTGTACCGGGCCCAGAAATAGGTCGGACATGTTTGTGAGGTGAAAGGACGTGTTTGCGGCTTTATTATTATTATAGGAATTTATTTTTCTACACACATACATACATACAGACCAAGCAAGGAATATGTTCGATGCTTGAAATTGTACTTGCAATTATAACGATTTCAACATTTTATAAATTGACAAAAAAATAGTAATTAAGATAACTAATAAAATGTATTAAAAACATTTATTATCGTGAAGTCACAGAATAGCCGACTAGTTGGGTGGTCGGAATTTCGAGTAAAGACCCGACACTTGGGGATCGAGACCCTGAGTTCCAAGTGGCGGCTCATACCAATGGGTTTTTATAAAACTTATGTACGAATTGTATCGTTGGCTTGAACAAAAAAACGGCGACGGGCTCACCACCTGCCACGTTGTCTCGAAAATATCTTCGGTGGAAGGTGGGTCAAAGGGATTTAATTGCCTAGACTAGACCTCCGTCTACCCCTGTATTGGGAATTGCGTGAACATATTTATTTATTAAATATATGAAATTGGCTGAATTCTTCTGAGAGAGGCCATATAACAATAAAAACGAATGAGTGAAGACCAAATCGTGAAGAAAATATATAATGAGAAAGCAAACATTTAAAGGTGTTGAGTGAGGCCTAGACTAACTTTAGAATACCAAATTCTAAGTAACTTTAGAATACCATAGAATGCAAATTGCGTGAAGATAATTCAACAGTATTTAAATACGTAGATGTGCATTAATGAAGAAAATGATGAATTTAAAAGTACTCTGTTTTCTCTGGCTACACTGACGGGATATATGCATGAAGATAAGACGAATAAATTAACTTAGAATGGAATAGAATTAAACTTTATTTTTTCTTTCACAGCATATAACACACAGTACAAAATGAGGAAACTATAAACAAACATAATAAATTATAAAAAATTGATTAAGTTTAATGCAAATATTATAACTGCCTCAGTAGTGAAAAAAAGTACTAATTCAGAATATAACTGCAGCAGTGCCACAGCGCTAATTTTCAGTTGGTACCTTGTGAAAGAGTCCCGAGTTCTCTCAAAATTCGATTATAGGTTTTGACTTGATAAGTATATATCAAACATTGATTTGAACAAAGCGAAATAATTTTAATAATGCATACGGAATACAGGTGGAACCGGTAAGAGTTGTTTTATTGAAGATCTAAATAAAACTTGCAGTCCTAATTGAGTCTTATATCATAATGATTTAACTATAGTAAGTAAGTTTACAGTTTAACTTTAAACATTAATATTTCACAAATAAACTTCATAAACTCAGGTAGGAAACGGCAATCGTCAAATACTGGGTCTTTTACCCTATACCCTTCTGACGTAAAGGTCAACACCCTTAGCTGTTTTGTCGGAGATAAACAGATTACGATGTTTTTTACTGTTTACATTGTGATGCGGTTAGCTCTCGGAGATTGGCTTACTTCTAACCGAATTAACATTTTTGATAGACAATCATAAAACCGCAAAGTATTTGTTGTTGGTACGGTGGTTAAATTAGAAGATTATCGAGAATATTAGCTTATTTATTATTTAGAGATGTGGCATTCGTTAATATTATAATACACACACACACATACACACGGCCTATTCGAGTTCACTGCAGGAAATAGGACTCTCCCATAGGGAGGATTTGCCATAATCGCCACGCTTGGCGAGCGGATTGGCGAACGCAGTATTAGGCATCTCTCACCTTAGACGCTACCCATCTTCGATCTGATTATTTTGGTCTGATATTTTTTAGAGATGATTATCCCACCATGACCGGTTGCATAACGATGTTCAAGGCTGTTTCCCTTAGTCGCCTCTTACGACACCCACGGGAGGAAAGGGAGTGGCAATTCTTACACCTCACGGCTAACATTACAATATAGCAATAAAGTTACAAGCATCCCAATACTGGAGTCTAAACAGACAATTTCCTTTCCTTCGTCGTTTTCGAGGTGCCTTTTTCGCAATCTTTTTTAGGACAACGTGGCAAGTTGTGAGCCTTACGCAGTCTTAATGCCAAGCTAACGATAGCTTATACTTACATACATATTGATTTTACGTTTGGTTCTATTTAGCTTTATTAATTATTAGTAAGTCACGTTAGCCGTGTGGTTGGGTGATCGGAATTCGAGTCGAGCGACCCGAGTTCGATCCCCAGGTGGCAGGGTCGTATCTATGGGTTTTTTCAAAAACTTATGTACGATTTATATCGTTGGCTTGGCATAAAAACGACAACAGGCTCACCACCTGTCGCGTTGTCCTAAAAAATGTATTCGGTGGATAAGAAGTCGAAAGGACTTCACGCTCTAGACCTCTGTCTACCCCAGTATTGGCAATAACGTGAAGATACCATTTTTAATATAATTTATATATCATTTTGACGCAGACGATTGCAGAAACTAGTTCATATAATTCAATTTAACGTTATCAATCTCATTAACATCTGCATGAATATGCTGCATGTCAACCGTCGTTTAGGTTAAAATGTAGGTTGAGACAAAACACTCAGTTCTCTTGAGTGATCGCATATGTTTAGCCGTTCCAGATGGTGTGCACCATCGACCCAGTTAACGCATCCAGTGTTTAGAATAATGCTTTGATCACAAACATTATAAATTATGCAATAGTATTTCTATTTGTCCCAGTAATGTAATATCTTTTAACATATACAAACACTAATAATACAAAAAGTCGAAGTTCGTGTCAAGAAGTCACGATAGCCGAGTGATTTGTTGATCGGAATTAGAGTCCCGAATTTGATCCCCAAGCGGTAGACTAATATACCAATGAGTTCAAAACTTACGTACGAAGCTATGGCCTGTACGAGGATGTCGACAGGCTCGTCACCCGTCATGTTTTCCCAAAAAATGTCTTCAACGAAAGGTTGTTCGAAATGACTAGATTGTATTTTTGTCTTCCCCACAAATATTTTTTGTTTAGTTTCGTAGATGGAAGGATGGCGGGGTCCATTTGGCGTCTATATTCTTGAATAACTTGGAAACTATTTATTTTAAAATAACTGTCACTGAAGGTTAGATGGAAATATCAGATATCGTATACGAGTTTCGTTTTTTTTTATATAGATGTAAGGACCCTAAAAAGTGAGATTATCATAAATAAACCCCTTACAGCCATCGGCAAAAATCTGCACAGAAATACGTAACCCATTATCGCTTTCAAATTTTATGGGGTTGCGATGGCATTAATCATTTATAATTGCGCTATATTTTAGCGCACACAAAAGCGTTATGTCGTCGAATTGTAGGCCTGCCGCTAGACAAAAGCATCTCAGAAACAATTAGAAAGTTTAGATGAGTTTATACTTATACTAAAGACTTACTTCTATTTAAAATGAAAAGAAAAGCTGTATATGTCTTCACGCCATTTCCAATACAGGGATAGAAATAGATCGGTAGATAGAGGCCTGGAAATTAAAAAATTTCGACCCACCTTTCCGGTGAAAACCTTCGGTAAGTATTCTTTTGGGACAACATGGCAGTTAGTGAGGCCGACGCCGTCTTTATGTCCAAGCCAACGATATAAATCGTACATAAGTTTAAAAAAAAAACATTACTATACGCCTACGTGTGGATCGAACTTAGGTATCTTGACTCGAATTCCGATTACCAAACCACTCGGCTACCGTGACTAAAGAAAAAAGTCTGACCAATAAAAAGGAAACGTAATAAATAAATAAATAAATATATTCACGCAATTCCCAATACAGGGGTAGACAGAGTTCTAGTCTAGACAATTAAGTCCCTTCGACCCACCTTCCGCCGATGATATTTTCGGGGCAACGTGACAGGTGGTGAGCCCGTCGCCATCTTTATGCCCAAGCCAACGATATAATTCGTACATAAGTTTTTGAAAAACCCATTGGTACGAGCCTGCCGCCTGGGGATCGAACTCGGGTCCCTCGACTCGAAATTCCGACCACTCAACCACTCGGCTATCGTGACTTCTTCGTGAAAAGCAAACTTACTTAATGATACTTTAATTAAAAAGAAATTTATAACTATTGCTATTAAATAAAATATGCCTATTTGGCGAACTCTGTGGAGACGTGACGTACACGCCGGTTTTCATGCTGTCGCCTCTTCTCTGAGATCCCGCGATCGAATCACGGTCGGGTAAACAGACATTTTTTCTGGTCTGGCTGTTTGTGGTACCTTCGTTTTTAATTATTCGATGAAAGTGCTGAAGTTGCTTACTTTGGGAGCAATGTATACGCCAATGTTCCTATATATGTATGCATATACATAAATCACGATAGCCGAGTTGTTGGGTGGTCGGAACTCGAGTCTAGAGACCCGAGTTCGATGCCCAGGTGGCAGTACCAATGAATTTAAAAAAAAAAACTTATGTACGAATTTCATCGTTGGCTTGGACATAAAGACGTCGACGGGCTCACCACCAGTCACGTTTTCCCGAAAATATCTTCGGTGAAAGGTGGGGCAAAGGGACTTGATTGTCTAGACTTGACCTCTGTCTACCCCTGTATTGGGAATTGCGTGAAGATATTTTTTTATATACATAAATGAAATTATTTTACAAATTTTGTCTGTCTGTCTATCGTCTTTGTGTCTGTCCGTTTGTTCCGGCTAATCTCTGAAATGGCTGGACCGTTTTCGACAGGACTTTCACTGGGTGATAGCTGATGTTATAAGGACATAACTTAGGCTACTTTTAATTTAGAAAAATAATTAATTAGTCAAACCGCGGGCAAAGCCGCGGGAGACAGCCAGTTACAAATAAAAGAAACTACTTCTAATTCAAAACATATAACTATCGTCAATTTCTCCATTGCGCAAAGGGTACGCCAATCATAGAATATAACTTCTAATACCCACGAGACTATTCCCGTATCCAATGTAAGATAACTAGGAAACTTGGGATCACTGGGGACTGGGAGGATGAGACCGTGCTGAATCACTTACCGTTGTCAGTAATATTGAAGATATAATAAAAATGTATTACAAAATATATATAAACGCGATCCCTTAAGGAGTTGACAGAAAGATTTCTTATTTCTACGCTAAAGATACTCATTCAAATGAAACGATTATTTACGGCTTTAATATTACGAATGCTTAACACTTTAACGCCGTAAACTCCGCAAAAAACCTTGTTTTTTTTTTTAAACCAGTTAGTTAAATTTGTCAAATATCATTAAATAAGTGAATAAATTAAATCTAGGTGTATTAGGTTAATAAATTGGCGGGCCTAAACCTGCGACGTTGTTTCCCAGTCCGCGCCTTAAAACTTTAGGCAATTGATGCTTTAAAAGTCAACTTTTATTTAAAAAATGGCATAAAATGGAATGATAAAACGGTATAACCGAAATTGTACAAATATGCTTTTTTAAAGCGATGGCTCCTATGATAAATAAGCAAACGTGTAATTTATTGATTCTTAAGGATGAGCCTTTAAAGAATTTTATATAGATATCTGCACGTATTTCCCTATACCGAAGTAGTCAGAAATCTGTGACGTCCTGGCGCAATGCACTTTCTCAAGGAACTGTATCCGCAACTGATCGTAGCCACTGCTAACAAGCAGGCTGGTTCTTTTCTCGTCCAACGGTTAAACCTAGTCATTCCACGTGGAAATACAACCTGCATTCTTATTACCATGCCACGAGGAGTGGTATATAGGTATATAGGTCTGTATGATTATTGTAGTTTTTAGTTATTAAGTAAGTATAAGTAATCATTATAAATTATTTACTTAGCCTGTCCAATGTCTAAAAAGTTTCGACACAAGCCTCAGAGCTTTGCAAAGCCTAGTTTTAAAATAATTTGGAAAGCACTTCGGAATATTACAATTTATATTCTAAGAACAAAGAAGCGAAGAAAAACTGTTAGGAACTTCTTAGGTAATCTTTTCCGATACTTTGTAATTTTGAAGGCTAAGTAATTATTTAAGGTTTTATAGTCAACTGATGAATATATAATCTGTCCAAATACGGTCAAAACTAATTCCAAATAGTCAATTTGTCGCGCTCCGTGGACGAATGGCGTACACGCTTGTTTTCATGGTGTCGCCAGCTCTAGGTTTCGATTCCGGAGCGCGTCAATAAAGAAAACACTTTTTCTACATTTTCCGGATCTGATTGTTAGTGGTGTCTTCGTTGGTTCTGATTCAATAACATTGTGGAGTATAAGCTGGATACTTTGTTGGATAATCAGAGCAAGGTATGTGATGTGTGCCCTTGCATATTTATTTGTTATTATTTATAAAAAGTGACAGTTAAAAGCTTTTTAATTTCTATTTTGTTTTCTATTTGATTATAATTTCTCAGTTCTAATGGTTCATAGAGATTTTAATTTATTTTAAATTATTCTTCACGGATTCCCATTTTTGGGAAAATCAAAAGTTAAAACAATTTGTCACCTGTATATTACCGGAGCCTATTTGGGACTACTCGACTAACCAATCGTTTTCTTAATACGAACTTGATAGTAACGATAGAAATCCTTATGTTTAAATGAACTCATTGCTACCAGCTTTCCTCCTGGGGATCGAACTAGTCTCCTGATTCAAATACCAATCACCCGACCACTCCGCTACCGTATGTACCCAACAGCAGGTATGTATTGTATATAACAGCCGTGTTGGTTCAGCGAAATTATGTTTGGTACTGCGATAGCCAATACGCTTTCCTAGCGAGGCGATTTTGGCGAATCTTCGTACGGGAGTAGGTCCTGCAATGTGTATTTATTTTGTATTACTAGTACCGTCTATGAAGTTGACTACAGGCTCCATTTGAAAATCAGCGTTGCAGCAATTTGCTGAAATGGGGTCCCAATTTGACATAACATAATATAATGTTTCTTTTTTATTTTTTGTTAACATATTTATTTTTATTTTTTTACTTTATTGTGATGTCAAATAATTAGCTTTTCTTTCTTTCTTTCTTCTTCAGTGAACTTTTATAGTTCGGTGTGAAAGTGATAAAAACATACTAAATTAACACATTTATAAACTAATAATATAAAGAAATAACGACAGCCTTCCTTTTAAAATTCAAATAATACAAATCTATTAACAGTTTGCGAAGACTTTAAACATATAATTACTGCTTTTTAGAATACTTTATATATTTTTACAAATGTGTATAAGAAATTTATTTTATGTTTTTCATTGTTCTTTTTGAAGACGATTATTTTTTTCTTAAATATTGTCACGATAGCCGAGTGGTTGGGTGATCGGAATTTCGAGTCAGGAGACACGAGTTCAATCCGCAGGTGTCCGGGTCGTACCGGGCTCGCAACCTGTCAAGTTGTCCCGAAAATATCTTCGGTGGAAGGTGGGTCGAAAGGACATAATGGTATATAATTGACCTCTGTCTACACCTGTATTGGGTTTTGTATGTAAAATATAATTATTCTTTTGCCATCTACGCGTCGGCACGCGTAAAAATTGTGTTACGAAGTTATATTTTTGTGCGGATTACAAGAAAAAACAGCGACTTACAAATTGGATGAACATGACAACTTTGACGAGATTAGAACTGTCCGACTTAAAGTTTTAAGTTAATTAACTTGTTAAGATATTATGACACTGACAAAATTCTGAAACTTCTTTACGGATTACATTTTTTCGTGTAATTCCTCCAAAGTAGGTCCTTTTACAAATTTCCCAACTTGTTCCTAAAGTGTATTGTTATCGTAAAATGTACTCAAAAGTTTTAATTTGGATACACAAGAAACATTAAGAAAGGACAAAATATCAAAAAGTTATACGTTGACAAGTTAATCTTAATATTTAAACGATAATATCTTCATGGCTTTCCCAATACTGGGATAGACAAAGGTATGTCTCGCGCGATGCATTTTCTATAGGAATTGTATCCGCGACTGGCCTGGCGATAAGTGGACTGGTTCTTTCAACATGGAAATAAGAGTAAAAATATTTTTTTTCCACACAAAGTAAATATTTTATTAAAATATTTACTTTGTGTGGAAATGTGACTCAGCCTCTGGTAGTTAAGAAATGTATTGGCTACAGTGCAGAAAACTCCGCCAGCGTTATTGGTACGATCAGTATGGATGTGCGATTATTGTAGTTTTTAGTAAATAAGTAGTTATAAGTAATCAATATAAATTACTTACGTCCAGACAACTTCTTTTAACCCACCTTCCACTGAAGACATTTTTGGGACACTGTGACATGTGGTGAGCCCATTGACGTCTTAATGGCCAAGCCAACGGTACAATATATCTACATACATAAATGATAGAATGAATATACTTTGACTGTACACCACGAAATGGAAAAATATTAAAAATTAAAAAATTTGTACAATTTGGCGGCCTTATACACAGCGATCTCTTCCATGCAACCAAAGGTATTAAGAAGCTGCATTACAGATACCTGGCAGGTGGTGCAATAATCAGATAGAATAAATAAATAAATATAGAAATATTTATTGAAGAAATAAAGCTAATCATATTATTATAATATACTATTATAATATACTATATATATATATATATATATATATATATATATATATATATATATATATATATATATATATATATATATATATATATATATATATATATATATATATATATATATATATATATATATATATATATATATATATATATGTATATGTATATATATATATATATATATATATATATATATATATATATATTTTGTAACATATATCGCTAAAATAAATATTTATAAAACATAACACATGACTCGAGTTCATACTAACATTTTTCTTCATCACACAAATGTTTGCCCCTAGCGAGATTCGAACCCATAACCCTTAGATCGATGGAAGGGCTATGTGGTAACAAACAGAGAATCTCCTCCTTCATTTTTATTTTTTAAGTCTTTGTAAAATTATATTCATTTTCGGCTTCTATATGTAAAGTATTTTCAGTCTAATTTATGAGAGTTATTTAAAATCCCGTAATAACTTCTCTGAAGTCCGTACACTGAATAAACAAACAGACAAACGGTCCGATCCATCTCGGATTATTGGTAAAGGAAAAGCGGAAATCAGTGATTGCTGAGCCGTAGCAATATCCGCTTAATATAGCCCCCCAGAACTACCCCCTAACCAAGGGGTCGACGCACCCTCGTTACAAAATTGATGCTCTAAGTTATTACGTTATATAAGTTGTATATAATTAAAACATGGCAAGATGAATAACCCAACGTTTATGAATATTGAATTTCGTAACAGAAAAGTGTTTATATGAATTATTTTTTGAATACATACATACATTACGACGACCTCCGCGGACGAATGGCGTTTCGATTTTCATGGTATCACCAGCTCTGAGGTGCCGGGTTCGATTCCCGGTCAGGTCAATGTAGGGAAACACTTTTTCTACATTTTCTCGGGTCTGCGTGTTTGTGGTACCTTAGTTGTTTCTGACTTCATAAAAGACGTGCTTAAGCTGTTTACTTTAGGATCAGTGCAATGTATGTGGAAGGTGGGTCGAAAGGAATTATTGTCTAGACCTCTGTCTATATCTACCATAAATACTTTTATTATATGCATTTAGTGAAAAGGTGCTATTTTATAATCACAAACAGATACTTCAATTTGTTCAATTTATTTATATAGTTGAAATATAAGTAATCTATGTAACAAAGATACATAAGTATGCATATACCGACCTCAGGTGAAGCCCGCCGATTTACAGCTTCCAGGAAATTCTGATATTTTTCTTCAATATACTTTTAAGTTTATAATAAAAATCACAATATTTGGGTATACAAACTTCTAAAAAGTTAAACCTTTCATACAAGGCATTTTATGGGATAGCTAGTGTGCCTATCACCGTCTTTAAGTCCATGAAAACAATGTAAATCGTAAATATGCTTTGAAAACCCATTGGCACTAGCCTCTACTATCACCAGGAGATCGAACTCGGATCTCTTAACTTGAATTCCTATCACCCAACCCCTCGGCTACCGTGAAGATATTTATTTATTTACTTTATTTGTTTACGCATTAAAATTTAATTAAAATTAAAAATTTGTACAATTTGGCGGCCTTATACACAGCGATCTCTTCCATGCAACCAAAGGTATTAAGAAGCTGCATTACAGATACCTGGCAGGTGGTGCAATAATCAGATAGAATAAATAAATAAATATAGAAATATTTATTGAAGAAATAAAGCTAATCATATTATTATAATATACTATTATAATATACTATATATATATATATATATATATATATATATATATATATATATATATATATATATATATATATATATATATATATTTATATTTATATATATATATATATATATATATATATATATATATATATATATATATATATATATATATATATATATATATATATATATATGTATATATATATATATATATATATAATTTGTACGTAGGTTTTTAGAAAAACCCATTGGTACGGCCACTTGAGGATCTAACTCGGGTCTCTTGATTCGAAATTCCGACCACCCAACCACTCGGCCATCGTGACTTCCATATGTTTTCGTTTTTTTTTTCATATTATGCGTAATAATAATAAGTCACGATAGCCGAGTGGTTGGGTGGTCGGAATTTCGAGTCACCTATGTATAAATTATATAGTTTATGGCTTGGACACAAAGACGGCGACGGGCTGTCACGTTGTCCCGAAAATATCTTTGGTGGAAGGTGGGTTGAAGGGACTTATATGTCTAGACTAGACCTCTGTCTACCCCTGTATTGGGAATTGCGTGAAGATTTTTTTTAACATATAATGAATTTGAGTACATAGGCACAGATTATTTAAATGACTTCCATTAAGCCTGTTCTATACCTATTAGTCCTCAGTGCTTAAAACGTTATATTTTTGAAATGGTTTCAAAGTATCATGGGTTGCTGTATCCAGTTACCATCGGGTGGACTGTTGGTATGTTTTGCCACCAACTACCATTAAAAAACCCCTTTAATTTCTATCAGACTCACTATTTTCTTCAAGTAAGTCCTGTAAGATTATCCGAAGAGACACAAGTGGTATCTTGTTTCTCTTCTTAAAATATATTGTTTATTAAAACATCCTTTATAACATGTTATTGCATTTTACTAAACATAGATTTCGTGTTACTGAACTACTAAGCCCCGTACGACTGGCACTATAAAAGAGAAAAATTCGAAAAGCTTTCAATTATATCGATAAAAAAAGGAAATGTTAAGCGAGCTACTTTTTCTAAGAATGCTACATCGATATATTTTTATTAGCACTCAATCTTATCCCAGCCCTGTAGTATTATGCGCATAATGCCCGAAAAAGGGGGGAATGGGCGTTTTACAAGACCGATGGCTTCATCCATCACAAATTGAAGGGCCACCGGAGTGGGATTTGTACGTCCACTGTATAGGCAGTGACTTTGTTATTCATAGTCTCATTTACGTGCCTTTCAAGAATATTTTTCGCCATGTTGGTAATCTTGGAACGGTTTATGTGACTTTTCTTCGCCTGATACATTTAAATTTGAATGAAATAATCTTATAGACGTGTGCGTATGAAGAAAATGATGAATTTGAAAGAAGCGACACAGGTATGAAGGGGAGTGACACTAGGCGATTTATTCTCTGGCTACCCAGTCAGGGACTGTACTAAGATAAGTAAGTAAGCTAATCTTTTTAAACATAAAAGGGAGAAATGGCATTTTTTTCTGAATGGTATGGTATTTACTAGGCTAACCTCTCGATATCAGTAGAGTAGATATATTAAATAGACCGGTGAGAGACTGCAGCGTCTATGGTGAAAGGTGTTTAATCGTGAAGACTATCGCAAACCCTGCTTTAGCGGGAGCTGCCAGCGTTCCGCATAGAACTTTTACAGGTCATAGTTTATGTGTCAGTATTAAATAATATAAAAAATCCTTACATAGATACAGACAAAATGACAAACACTGCTATGCTCCCAAAGTCAACTTAAGCATTTGTGTTACGAAATCGGAACATTGTTACATTCGGAATGTTTATTTGGAGAGAGAAATTGTAAAAAGAATGTTTCTATATTGACCCGTTCGAGAATCGAGCGGCACCTTAGAGATCGCGACTTCTTGACATACGGTGTGTACACCTCTTGTTCACGGAGTTTTTCAAAATATAAGAAATTTAAGGTAAAAGTAAAGTAAAATACGCTTTATTGTGCACCAGAAGTGACATAATAAGTAAAATTACTACGGATATCAGTACCAACGGTGGTACAAAAGGTCATATTCAATTAGACATTATATTTCTATATTGATAAATATGTAACAGTGTCAATTTCAAATTATTAATAATAATAATGGTTTCTCGTAAACTATTATTTACGAATTTTATACAAATCCGTAATACCGTTTACTGCATCCGTGACCACGGATGCAGTAAAGCACCCGAAATTAAACGTTTTGACTTCTCTGAGTTTCAAAAAAATAAAATAAAAAGAAATAAAGTCTGAAAATGAAAATTAATAATATCAACCAAACGAAATGAGCTTAAACTTGAACTTTCAATGAATGTTGCACGTCATTCCCAATACAGGGGTAAACAGGGAAGACATGTTTTACGATGACGTGACACGTGGTGAGCCTGTCACTATCTTTATCTCCATGCCAGCAATATATCGTAAATAAGTTTTTGAATAAACTTATTTTCATTGGTAAGAGCCTACCACCTAAGGGATCTAACTCGGGTCTCTTGACTCGAATTCCGATCATCCAACCACTCGGCTATCGTGACTGCTATTGTAACGGATAGAAATAGAATTCTGATGAAAGACATAAGTTTCATATAATTTTAGAACCGCTAAAATAATTTTCAATAGATAATGAATGGGTATAGAAATTCTATTTCGAGACGCTGACGAAACATTTCTTCACTTGTTATTTTTAAATGTATAAACATTTTCTAGATTCACTTTCAAGCTCTCCGTCGACCTAATTATTGTCGCGTCGTCTAGACATGATTATTGGCGGTTGTAGACGGCTTTCGTAAAAAATATATTTTTATTATAGGTACAAAAATCGACACGTGTTCGCAGAAATACCTATTTAAAAGTGTTTATAATTATTTTTATATCTTCGCGCATTATTACAGAATTGGTATTGACAGAGGTCTAGCGAATTAAGCCCTTTCCGTTGTATGTATTTTTCTGTTATTTTTGTTTTATTCATTTAATATGGTCTAAATAAATCCTTATTTGTTATTTTTCGAACACTACCTGTCCAAGACTGGTTATTACAGGTTTGAAATCTAATTGGTTTTTCAAAATGTGACGTACGAATTATATCGTTGGCTTGGACATAAAGATGCAGAGAGGTTCACCACCTTTCACGTTGTCACAAAAAATGTCTTCGGTGAAAAGTGGATCGAAACGACTTAACCTCTGTCTGCTCCAGTATGGGGAATGGAGTGCAGATATTTTTTTGGTACGCACCTAATTATCTATCGCCCCATTTCGGCTCGTGGTTCTCATGTTAGGAGACTTAAAGACTTGAATAGTCTCCTTATGCTAGTTCAACAAATAATTTTCTTTCTTTCCTTCTTTTCCAATGTTGCCCAAAAATATCTTCGGACTACCCCAGTATTGGGAACGGCGTGAAGATATTTTTTTTCCTTGTTTTAATATTTATCTGGCTATCTATACCCTATAGCGGGATAACCATGATGTCTTTTACCAGACCAAAATTGAGGAGACAGGCAGCAGTGTCTATGATACGATGTATCTTGTACTGCGATCGTGAGCCCGCTTATGGAGACTTAACGATGGTAAGTCCTCGTTATGGGAGTCTAACGTCATGTAGTGGACTTTCACAGATCGTTTTTTTTAATGTACGAAAGTATTTGCTTTAAAAAAAGGCTTAGTACAGTGTTATATTTAGTCCCTTTTTCGATGTATAGTCAGTTTTATGTGTGTTTTCTAAATACGAGGCTTCTTAAACTTTACACATTTTTAAAGTTATTTTGTATGTTTTTGTTTTGCCGCTTTTTGAATATATGTTTTACCTTTAAACTGTTGTTGATGTGTCATTATTTAAATAAATAAAATGAAATAAATTAACGCACATTTAAATTTCATTATAGTATTTTCTACATCGAAGAGAAATTGCACAGGGGATTTACAAATATATATTTGTAGTCTCCAAAATTATTTCCTTTTGCAAATTCGCTCTTATGACGTACACTATACAGCTGATAATTGAAGTAATCAAAGATTCCGCGGGTTCGAACTCCATAGGTACGAAAACAGTAAGAATTGAAGACAGGTGTTATCTGAACGCAAGATCTAGCTCAACTCAGCTGCAATAAATTACTCGACGTGACTTTGAACGCTTGTGTGAGTCAATTATAAATAAAAATATTATTAAGATCTTGCTGTGTGTTATCAGCGTAGGCATACCATCCTCTTACTTCCCGTGTGTGACAAAGCATCTCTTACGGGAGAGGCTTGTCTTGCATTGGACTATACAGACCCTAATGTATGTATTTTTGTTATTTGAAACTAGCTTTGCCTATGATTTCATTCGCGAAATATGAAGAAGCTCCCCCGGGTCTTTTAACTCCTCTATTTTCCTCATCCAGATATCTATATAAAGCAAATAAGTCCCAAAGAAAACGTTTAATAAGAGTCTTATTCCTTCCCATGGTATTACTTCAATTTTCTGGGATGAAAACTATACTATACACTATTCCAAACTATAATCTATTACTACACCAGATTTCATCCAAATCCATTATCTATTCTGGCGTGATGGTTTAATAAACATTCGTCCAAACATGTATCCGAATTTTCATATTTAAGAAAAAAATATCTTCACGCCATTCACAATAAAGGGGTGGACAGATGCCTATACAATTAAATCCTTTCGATCCACCTTCCAACGAAGTCATTTTTTGGGACAACGTGACAGGTGTTGAGCCCATCGCCGTCTTTATATCCAAGCTAACGATATAAATCGTACATAAGTTTTGAAAATACCCATTGGTAAAGAGCCTGGTATCGACCTCGGGTCTAGAATCGAATTCCGATCGCCCAGCCACTCTATCATGACTGTTTACGTGTAATAATAAACATAATAAAAAAATTACTGATAGCCGTTCTTAAAGTTAACCGTTCGTAAAGGTTATCAAGTGCCTATTTTTATTAAAGGGTATTCGTGCTACTGCCTGTACTTAAACTAGGTAGCAGTTTAAGTAGAGGCAGTAGCACGAATACTCTCCAGATGGAGTGATGGCCTGCTGAATGTTGCAGTAAGTCGATGGATGTTGGTAGCTGAGCAACGTAATTTGTCTAAAACTTTGGTGAGGTCAATTTTCAGCAGTGGACTCTTGATAGGCTGTATAGAAAGAAAATAGAAAAGATATATATAATAACATGGACAGAATAAGAGGAAGATAGTACCTTCGTAACTTCTTTCTTCCTCTCTGCCTAACATTTATTAAATTAACGATCCATCGGAAACTAGGAAGAAAATACTTTAAATTCATTACATTCGTATCGTCGAAGCAAACGACTGCACGCCTAACTGGCGTACATAAGAAACATAGTAATATAGCTTAACGTAATCCAAGCGCAGCATATTTGCATATTCCTATTGAATTCGGGCAGCGTAGCCAACAGCTTGCGATTCAGCCAACTCGGCTGTTCTTGTGGGACGTACAGCGATTGTGGTCCGCTGCTATTCTATACATTCTATTTTCGAACTGTTATGGCAAAATCTACAGAGTTGGAATTACCTATACCATTTGCTTAAGTTCTTTAAAGAAAGAAATTCTTTATTGATATAACTTCAATCAAAACAAACAATAAAGATAAAATATTTTAGTAAACTTCCAAATTATTTGCCCTCAACTTTCTGTGAAGTTTATTCAGGACAACGTAATAGGTGGTGAATCTAACACGGTCTTAGTGTCCAAGCCTTGTTGTTTTATTTCTACGCTCGTATCGAGGCCTTAGCCTCGTAGGGGTTGCTGCTCCCCAGATCCTGGGTACCACTGTTTCCGAGGTTTGTTGTGGGTTAGATTGTGCGTATTTCACGCCTTATATCGGGACTTGTCGCGCGTCTCCAACCACACTCTGGTCGGGTGGCGGTCTAATGATATCACGTGGGTTTGGTCTCCATTCTGGTGGATGTGGAGTGGTAGTATTTCTCTGTTGGATGCTTAGTTATATTTTTATGCTTAACTATTTTAATATAGTTAATAGACTAAGGCGTTACTTTGCGGAAATTTATTATTATAAAGTCAGTTTTTTCATGCATAATGGTGCGATTTTATTATTTTATAACAACTTTTCATCTTATTTTAACTTTTTACTTATTATCTTTAAATAAACTCATTCAAGATTTGTTGACAAAAGAAAAATACAGCTCATGTGAGCAAATTGCTCAAAGAGGGGTCAAGAGTACTCGGATACCTAGACGTGCATGTTTGAAGAAAATGATGAATCTGAAAGGAAAAAGGGGTATATAAGGTTAGTCATACTTTGCGATCTGTTCTCTCTCGCTGCCCGTCAGAACTTTTGTGCGAAGATATAATAAAAATAAAAGTAAACTACCATATAAGTCCAGTATTTATTAAATTACGCAGTCTACACGAACTCCGTGGCGGAGTGGCGAATACGCCGGTTTTCGAGGTGTCGCCTGCTTTGGGGTCCTGGGCAGGGTCTTGAGTCGTCCCTAGTCGAGTCAATGTAGAAATCCCCTTTTTCTATAATGTCTCGGGTCTAAGTATAAATGTTAACTTCCGATGCCATAACACAAGTACATTCGCTACTTTGAGACTGGAACGATTACTGTTATGTTGTATGTATCTACATTTTTTTAGTAATTCTATTTATATACGTTTGATTAGCTCGATTACTAAGACAGCAACATCCTCTCTATAATGTTTTGCCAAATAAACTTTTGCGGAAGTCACGATAGCCGAGTGGCTGGTTGGTCGGAATTTCGAGTCAAGAGACCCGGGTACGATCCTCAAGTGGCCGTACCAATGGGTTTTTCTAAAAACCTATTTACAAATTATATCGTTGGCATGGACATAAAGACGGCGACGGGCTCACCACCTGTCACGCTGTCCCGAAAATATCTTCGTTGGAAAGTGGGTCTAAAACGTCCTAAAGGGACTAAAAGGGACTAAAACGTCTAGACTAGACCTCTGTCTACCCCTGTATAGGGAATTGCGTGAAGATATTTAATTTAATTTAATATTAATTTTTAACTTTTGCTGAATGTTGGTTGAAAGAACAAAACTCTCTAGGCCTCTGCACATTATTAGCTATGCGGTTAAGAGCTTGCATTAGGGCATACCTAGCCCCTTTAAGTAAAAATGAATTGCCACATCATAGACAGCAACCAGATGGGCTTCCCACTTGTCACGATGTCCCAAAATCACGTGAATAAAAGTGTGTCTATAACTCAGGCTCTGGCGAGAGTTGTATGGTGTTCGTGGTAACATGTGGTAAGCTTGAGAGGCCTAAATCGTGCGATGGAATTTTATAGGCCGTTAAGTTCTTACTTAATAAAAGCTAATAAAAAAGAGAATCGGCTATTAATAAAAGCTAGATAGCATTTATTAACGTAAAACTTCTCTAAATTACATCGAATTAACATTACCCAAGGCAATTATAAGAAATGTATTCGATTACATAAAGTAAACAGTTCCAAACTGAAGCGGAGTTAAATCAATGTACGAGGTTAACCCTTCATTGAATTTCCCTCAAACTCCGCTCGGTCATTAAACTAACTCCGTCCGAGCTCGAGAGGCGTACACCCCGGTTTTCATGGTTTAGCTTGCTCTGAGATCCTGGGTTCGATTCCTGGACGGCTTAATGTTGAAAACCACTTTGCCTCGGGTCTGGGTGTTTGTTGTATATTTATAGATACTGATTTCGTTACACAAGTGTTTTAGCTACTTATTTTGGTGTCCCGTTGTTATCCCGACCCTCTATTCCTATCTAGTCTGTTTTATCACTTTATTTTATAATATGCTGTGACAATTTCAAAAGATTTCTTTCTTTCTTCTTTTCTATGTATCTATTTATTATTATTAAAGAAACAAATCAAAACGGCGTCACTACGCGCTACAAATGCATTTACCTAAACTGAATGAGTCACGGAGATGCGTCACCGACCGGTCGCGAGCTCTCAGAGGAAAATAAACATTGCATAGATACTCAGGGTTGTCAATTGCAGCTGAATAATTATTATTAGACCGGGAGGCCACCGACACGTACACTATCGGACTCGGATCTCAGAACGAGAAATATACCGACTAAAAACCATCCACGGGATGCTGTTGGCCCGGAGTCCTTTACAGCTTCCAGGAGACCTGCGAGAATGAAGGCCCGCAGGTGAAATGAAGAAGAGAACAACGTCGTGACGCACTCGACCCCTGTAACGAAAGCGAAGACCTTTGACAGACGGGGGAAGGCGGGGGGGGGGGGGATATATACGTGTCTACAGTAACTGCGTAAGAATAATATCATCTCCGAGCATGGCTCCATACCATCCAGCCAAGCCAAGCCAAGACATAGTAAGGATCTGTGCGTTGAAGTGGCAATAGGCCCGCTAATTAACCCGACAAACTGATAATACTATGGAAATAAAGTTTCTCTAGTGGCTGACCCCCACGAGGAGGAGTAACGATTTGCACTATGTTGCTGGTAATAAAATACATTAGCTGGTAATAATGGTAAGAAAGGCCACCCGCTTTGACTAATCCTTGTGGAAAATTTTCGGGGAGCTCTATGTTCAGCAGTGGACTCTTTATAGATTGTAAAGAAGAAGAAGAAAAAGACATCCCTTCTCTCTCCGTAGGTGTCGTACACTAACGTAGGTGACGCAACTGAGGGAAACACTTTGGAAATGCAATCGGCTTCCCTCAGAAGCACCTCGGAACACCGAGGTCACCGCTGACTGAAAGCAGCGACAAGGTGCAAAGTATCCGATACTGCAATTGCCAATCCACTTGCCAAACTTGGCGATTATGGCTAGCCCACTCTTACGGGATAGGCCATTACGAAACGGTGGTAGATTAAAAATGTCTATTGATAAACGAATGTACATTCCTATGTCGATAAATAAATGATTTGATTTCAATTGATTTGATCTTCGTCTTGACGGCCGTGATCAAAAGGCGTACACACCAGTTTTCACCGCGTCCAAAATACTTATTTTTCTCGGGTCGGAGTTTGTTAGTACCTTCGTTGTTTAAGATTCCATAACACGAATGGATGGCGCAAAACTCAACTGTGGGAAAAGGCTTAAAATAGCCAAGGCAACAGAAAGATGGCGGAATAAAACTCGAATATTTAAAATTTCTTTCTTTCTTTCGAAAATACTAGACCAAAATAAGAGATAGGTGTATGGCAATTTTGATGAAAGAAAGGGAAAAATATTTTTATACTACACGCCATTCCCTATACAGGGGTAGACAGATGTCTAGATAAATCCAATTCTACTATATAAATAATACACAAATTTTGAAAAACACCAATTGGTAAGAATCTATCACCTGGGTATCGAAATCGAGTTAATTGACTCGAATTCCGTTCATCCAACCACTCGGAAGTCGTGACCATAAAAAATAATAAATATCTTCACGCTGTTACCAACATAGGGATAGACCATGAAGTCCTTTCGACCCACCTTCCACCGCAGACATTTTAGGGACTATAATTATAATTATTTTCAATAATATGGCGTATTGTTGAAGTACTTTTAAATTTGTAATATATATCTTGAAGCAATAAAGAATTATTATTATTATATTATATTACATAGGGAATGCTAATATATATTTCTTGAATAGAATTAAACGTATTTAGCGTATACAATTTGGATAAATATAAATTTAAAAATCGTACAATTATCGCTTCCTTTGTGCGTAGTCGTTAACAATTTGTGAGGCATTGAAATTTTTGGTACGTCAAAAGGAAAAATTTTATAAAGAATATTTAATCTTCGATTCCATTTGTAGCGTAAAAAATACAAATTGGTCTCCATTCAGACGTCATCGCCAGGCAAACGGAGAGAATGGGATTGGATTAAAAGCGTGATTCGGTTTCTAATGCGGATTACATTAAGAACTTATATTGTTACTTCACTCATTGTTTTAACGCTATGTGAGCAGAACTGTCTGGTCGTGGACACTGTAGTCGAGTGGTTGGTCGATCGTAATTCGAAACAGTAGTCACGAGTTCGATCTCGAAGAGGATGGCTTGTACCAATGACTTTTTTCGATACCTATTTAGGATTTGTATCGTTAGATTGGACACTAAGACGGTGCATCGTCTGTTACGTTACAGCATCTGTTACGTTAGCCTAAATAATTACGCGTAAATGACTTAAATGTTTAGATCCCTGCTTACCCGAGTATTAGGAAATTGAGAGCAATTAAAAAATGTCGCGATAGTCGAGTGGTAGAGTGATCGGAATTCGAGTTAAGAGACCAGTGGCCGACCTAAGGCAGGTTGTAGGTTCGTACCAAAGGGTTTTTTCAAAACTTATGTACGATTATATCGTTGGCTTGGAGATCAGGACGGTGACTAGCACACCACCTGATACCATGTCCCAAAAATATCTTCGGTGGAAGATGGGTCGAGAGGACATTATTGTCTAGAACTCTGTCTATCAGTATCAGGAATGTCGTGAAGATTTTTTTATGTATTTTATATTTGAAATGTTTTAACTGTCTTTATGTGTGTATTAGAAACAATAAAAAAAAATTCCATTTCTTCCATCACAATTGCCATACATCTATTTCTTATTTTGGTCTAGTATATTCGAAAGAAAGAAAGAAATTTTAACGTCGCGTTTGTATATTTCGTTATTCATACTAAAATTATTTAAAATTTTGTTATTTATAAGAAAATTGTGGTTATTATGAAGATCGCTTTGACACCTAACATTCTTGTATAACGCTTAAAAATTAAGGCTAAACGAAGTTCCTTTAAGGAAATATCGGCGGTTAAGCACTATTCAATTGAGTATAGCATCAACAGTTTCTATTTGTTCGAGTGTAGATTTGGAAGTTCTTACAGACATCAACGCTAGCGAAGCCACGGCAAAAGGCTAGTTGAAAATAAACTAAAGTACAACTAAACGATGGCAAATGATGTGGTATTTTACATTTAAAGGATAAAATATAGGGAAGAACGAAACCTTCTGCGACTCCAAATTATAGTTCAATATTCAAATCAAATCAAAACATTCATTTTTCGAAATAAGAATATACATTCGTTTATTGATAGTAATTATTTAATCTACAAACTTACGTCACATTCATGTCCAATATCCAAATAGATTTTTTAATGAAAAGTTATTAAATTTATTAATTATGGCAACCCTGCAACGTAGTCACGCACTATCACTCGTCATCTACGTTCTTAAGTCGAATATTTTCCAAATTTGTCACCTCTCCAATGCTACAAATAAAAAAAATTCTATCATTGCAATTTCATTCTTAACTCCATTGCATAAGCATTAAACGGACAACATTTCGACTATTGACCGTGTGCGCAGTCGCGACTACAATATTATACTTTACATTCCCTATAAACAAATATATACTTTATGGTAATAGCGTAGGATAGATTAGGAATGAATATTAAATTTGTCGCGTAACAAATTACTGCCATACATGTTTTAATATGACGCATCAATCTCCGCGTATGAACAGGATATTTAAATTGGACGGATAATATAGCGCAACACGTGCAAGCTTTGTTTTCGTACCGGTTGGACTGACTCAAGTACTTGCACCTAAATACTTGCAACTTAATAATGCGTTTAGTTTACGCAATTGCTGTTACAAAGTGCGCAGGCGTTGGTTTTTTTAAACATTTTATTTATTTTTACGTTTTTATATCTCTATAATGTACAAGAAGTTGAGTAATCAAACGAAGACCCTAGATCAATTTTTAGAGACTACCTTAAAAGCTAAAGGTTGCGGGTTCGAATGCCGTTAATGGTTTGCCATGATGAGTATGAAAGTTTATGATGTTATATGAATATTATTGTATGTAAATTTATTTACGTGGAAGTATATTCTACCGTCAAGGACACTAACACGACGATAGGCTCACCACCTGTCACGTTGTTACAATTGAGCTTCTGTGAAACGTGGGTCTGAAGGGCCTAATTGTCTACACCTCTGCCTAATCCAGTGGTATCTTATTAAGTTTACCATAATAGATGATGATTTAGTGATCGGAATTCGAATCAGACGATCACAGTTCGATCCTCAGGAGTACCTAAAGCTAGTATCAATGAGTGTTTTACGCAACTTATGTTCGATTTCGGTGAAAAGTGGGTCAAAGAGCCTTAATTGTTTAAAACTCTACCTACCCCAGCATGGAAAAATGCGTAAAATTAGAAGAAGACAACAGACTCACCACCGATAACATTGTCTCAAATAAGCTACAGTCAAATGTGGGTATAAAAGTTATAAATTCTCTAAACCTCTATCTATCTCAAAAACGAGAAATGCATGAAGATAAAAATAAAATACTTATCTACGTTAAACGTCTAATTAACATTATACACACTCCAGCTAACGTATATTAATAGACCCCTTTGCAATGGTACAATACAGTAAATATTATTTAATCTACGTTTTAACTATTTCGTAACACCATACAGACAATAAAACATTTCCACCGTCCTGGTCAAAAACAATCAGATCAACCTATTTCGTTTAAAAAAAAAAACATCACAAAGTTAAAAATCCCCCCAAAAAAATAATCGAAAACTTTATAGTCTATGATATAACGCTGAAAATTGTGAAGCTGACGTAATAGAACCGCAAATAGAATAAATACATTATTGGACACGCGTCGACAACTATGAACGCATTACGGGAGCGATGACCCCCGAATGTTTGACCTCTGTACGGTCTATGGATATGCTTAATTACGCTAAGTCGGGCCAAAGTTGTTGTTTGAGTGAGATATTAGTCGCAGCGTGGGTTTTGAGGGTTGAGGCAAGCGAGGAGAGGGAATTGTTAACTTTGTTCGAGAAGTCATTGAATGGTTTGGCTGTTAGTTTGTCTAATGGCCCTTTTAGTATCATCTGTTGGACATTGGAGATCTTTAGAATTTTGAGATAGATAACATGCTCCATTGGAATTGAGAGATGATAAATTTAGCTAACCAATTCAACTTGGCTAATTCATGTGGTTAAAAATAAAATTTTTGTGTATTTCCAAATAATAGGGTAGACAGTGGTCTAGGCAATTCAGTCCTTTCCCATCTTTCAACTATGCTTATTTGGGACAACGCGAAAGGGACGCCATCTTAGTGTCCAAGTCAAAGGCACAACATATTAACACAGACAAATATTCATAAAACTGTATACATTTATGACTCGAATACATCATCGCAGAAATATTTGCCTCTAGCGGAATGTGAACCCGCAACCCTTAGCTAGAAGTCTAAGCTAAAGTCACGATAGCCCAGTGGTGGGTTACCTGAGTTCGAGTCAAGAGACCCGTGTTCGATCCCCAAGTCCTGTGTACGATTTATAGCGCTGGCTGAAATATAAAGACAGCGATAGTCTGACCACCTCTCAAGTTGTCATAAAAATGTCTTCGGTGAAAGATGGATCGAAAGGACTTAACTTGTCTAGACCTATGTCTACCTCAGTATTAGGAATGAGGTGAAGATATACATTATATTCAACCCTTAGCTTCGAAGGTAAAGTCACTACCAATTAAGTTATCAGGTTGTATCGGGTCGGGATTTTCTCATTGAGCACATCTCAATTCCGTTTGTTTAGTAGGCAATCAGTTCGTATTGCCAGAGATGACCTTTGAATGTGAGACGCGCTCCTTTACTGCAGTCCGAATGTGGAAGCTCAAATTTGTTCCAAAGAAACCTGAAACCATTGCCATGTTCAAAGCTTTTATCTTAATTGCTGTATCTATACCTTCACTTAGTCACGATAGCCGAGTGGTTGGGTGATCGGAATTTCGAGTCGAGAGACCCGAGTTCAAACTCCAGGTGCTAGGCTCGTACCTTTTCAAAAACTTTGGTGCGAATTATATCGTTGGCTTGGACATAAAGACGGCGACGGGCTCACCAACTGTTACGTTGTCCCGAAAATATCTTCGGTGGAAGGTGGGTCGAAGGGACTTAATTGTCTAGACTAGACCTCTGTCTACCCCTGTATTGGGAATTGCGTGAAGATATTTGTTTATTTATTATTATTTTATTTTTTAATTTATTTTACACATATACAGGGTATAAATACAACACATAGAGGGTGGATGAGCGACGTACTCACCGGTTTTCGTGCTGCGAGCTCAGGGGACCCGGATTCGATTCCCGGTCGGGGCGATGTAGAAAACACTGGTGTTTCTGATTACATAAAATAAATGCTTACTTTAGGATCAGAACAATGTGTAGGATGTTGTCACTGTCTATGGACATATGTATTTTATTTATTATAACTGTGTTTGTGAGTTACAAGACAGATTGTTTAACGTAATACCGAAGTTTACAGTTAATCATTATCTCAATGATGAATAGCATAAGGTATTAGGTGTTAATTGGAACATTCAGACTATATTCAGAAAGTTCACGCCTTTTATGAAATAATTAATCTCCAGTTACAAAAAGGAATTGAATGCTGCAGAATTAAATATCTCGTTCTCTTTGCAACTCGAATTTGTTTAAGACATTTTCTTGTTCGTTACAATTTCTGGTCTTAAATTACATTTCACATAATGAAGATTTAGCATTTGAATGTCTAATAAGTGATATAGACTTTAACTCTGTAACTATATAAATATATTTATTAATAGGTTAAACACTTATACCGTATACGGCAACGGGCTCATCACCTGTCACCTTCTCTCAAAAGTATCTTTGGTGGAAAGGTTTTAATTGTCTAGAACTCTGTCTGTGTGTGTATTTAGAATGTCAAATCAACCAATCGGATATCGTGACCTCACATAGACACATAGACTTAGTACATGAAAGATGTGGTTAAATCAGATTTCGCTTATTATACAAAGTACAAAGGACAAGCTTTGCGACACACCAGAAAGCTGGAAATTCATTAACTTAATTTTTATTTTATTTTAACGACTTCATCACCGTTTATTGGCGATGGACTCACCACCTGTCACTTTTTCCCGAAAATATCTTCGGTGGTAGGTGAGTCAAAGGGATTCAATTGTCTAGACTAGACCTCTGTCTACCCAGTATTGGGAACTGCGTGAAGATATTGATTTATTTATATTTTATAACCACTACTTCCTCCATGGCCGAGTGATGTACACGCCAATTTTCATAGTCTTCATCAACTCTGAGGTGGATCAATGTACGAGTAGATATCTCTATTTCTACATTGTCTCCCACTGGGTGTTCGTGGTACTTTCGTTGTTTCCGATTCCTTGACATAAGTGAAACTACTTACTTTAGAATCAGAGCAATGTTTGTGATGTTGTCCCTATCTATGTATGCATGATCAATTTATTTTTAACTTTTGATTTTTGATTCATCTTTGTTTTGTTTTTTAGTAGTTATCACTCCAAAAGAGAACGCTATTGGCTTCTTACCTACAAAACTGCAGATCAATCCATTAAATGAAACTTTAAAATCGCATTCACCCTATCAATTGAGTTTGACAAATTTATCATTCATTAAAAAAAAACAGATGCAACACATGTCTCGGCTCCCGTTACGAGTATAACCGAACCCCCTCTAATATCCCATTCACAAAAATTCCACAGCCGTCTTACTGGCGATCAGCTGACGAACCGGTTTTGTAACACCAGTGCCGAAACCCCGTCATTGGCCGATCGGCAGAAGATAAATACCGCATGCGCAGGCGCTTACGCATTGAATGAAATTTCGGGGAGAGCGGGCAATGTTGGTGCAGCTTTTATTTCATTTGTTACATGTCAAATAGCATAAAAATTAAAGTAAAAATTATATATAAAGTTAATTAAAAACAATTGTCACGATAATAATTGTACCAATTATATCGTTGGCTTGGACATCAAGACGGCGACGGGCTCACCACCTGTCACGTTGTCCCGAAAATATCTTCGGTGGAAGGTGGGTCGAAGGGACTTAATTATCTAGAGTAGACCTCTGTCTACCCCTGTATTGGGATTTGCGTGAAGATATTTATTATTTATTTATTTATATATAAAGTGGAATATAAAAAAATATATACAGGTAAGCATTTAGATTTAAATAATTTACGACATTTATTGAACATAATATAGTAGTGGTTGAATAAATTGTTGTTATTTTTTTACACAGCTAACAGTGTACACAGCTCGAAAAATTCCAAATTTCAGCAGAGGGGCAAAATCTGGTACAGTTCTAAGTTGTCTGATACTGTAATCGCCAGTCCATTTGCCATGAGTGACGATTATGGGAAAAAGGACTTGCGGTGGAATCTCACACGTCGTTATAATGATGCTGATGAATATTATTGTGTCCTTTTATATTATGAAGTAGTTTCTAGTGTTTTAATACATAGTCAACACCTATAACTACATAGTTTGTACTAATTCGTAACTTGACACGCTCAGTTAGTAAATACACACTGCATGACTAGGATTCTACCGAGAGTATGTAGAGAGATAAAACTATCTCTAGCCCTTTACGCTTGACTTTTGTGAAATTTATCATAGATTTTTGTTTCTAAATAAGATATTTTTATCTATTATTTTATTCTACTATTATGAACTACACAAAATAACTTAACAAACATTTAATTTTAATGTATCTGTATTTCAATGTTTAGATGTTTATGGATATTTAGATTTTTGTTACTTAGTTATGTCATAAAAGGGTGAACAAATTTAAATAAAATTTGGCAAACGCCTTTTTATTTTTAGTATTAGGAAGGTGAAGAAAGATAGGCTACTTTTCACTTCAAAAAATTATATGATGCCACCGATATTTCAATAAATTTTAGTTACTAGTTGACTTGGAAGATATACGGCAACAGGCGCGCCTACTGTCACGTTATCCCAAATAATCCCTGGTTAAATGTGGGTTAAATTTTATAGACCTCTGACAACCCCAGTAATTTACATATGAAAAACATATTTCATAAATTTTATTTGAATAAAATTGTATATAGGTTTTATATAGGTATTTATGTTTAGATCGCTAATAAAGCAATGTTTCCATTAATTTGAATGTGCTAAAAATATACAACTATTTGGTAGACTGGCAATAAGTTTCGAATATATTCACTAGTGCCTTCTTACCCCAACTTCCCCGCAAATATACGAGTAGGCACGTTTAAAAATCGCACTTGTCGCACGCACCTGGGGCAGGTGACAGGGACATCAGCTGTTAGCCTAGTACGAGGACACGAGGCCATTCAATCAGTTCCTGGCTTTTATGAACGCGTTAATCTAAAATAAAATAAATACTATAGATAAATATTATACTTGGATGGTTTGGACACGTTGAGGGAATAAGTGAAGACCGAATGATAAAGAAAAAAAAAGAGAAAGGAGGAAAAAGAAAAGAGGTAACTTTCGAAGACCATATGAGCCATATTAGATAGATATATATCAGGGTGGATATACTCCCAGAGGGCTATGTATCCAGGCGGCAGGCTCGTACCAATGGGTTTTTCAAAAACTTATGTACGAATTATATCATTGGCTCGGACATAAAGACGGCAACGGGCTCACCACCTGTCACGTTGTGCCGAAAATATCTTCGGTGGAAGGTGGGACAAAGGGACTTAACTGTCTAGACACGACATCTGTCTACCTGTATTCTATGTGCTTCTATCCTCTTATCGTGTGATTCCATCTGCTGAAATAGTCACGAGCAACAGTCCAAACTTTACATCAGTGACTGAAGTTCACGAATCAACTAAATTCGATCGATTTTTCCCAAATAAATAATTAAAGGATAAAATAAATAGGTACAACAACACATACATCCCAAAGTAATTTACTAAAGCGCATGTGTTATGGAATCAGAAATGACAAAGGTGCCAGAAACACTTAGACCCGAGACAATATAGAGAAATTGATTTGACCCGTCCAGGAAATGAATCGGATACGTCAGAGATGTCGATACTTCGAAATCCGGTGGAACGTTACTCAACCACGGAGTTCGTCATACGTCCCAGAAATATTTCTTTTATTTTTTTTACAGACTGGCAGTTACCGCACCGCATAACAGACTTCATGGATTCATCATTTCAGGACAAAATTCAGCGCCTGATTTAAAGTGCCCAATATTTGACCAATACATTTACATAAATACATACATACATGGAACAACGTCACATAAATAGCTCTGTTCAAAGTAAACAGCTTAATCACTAATATATATTCTGTAAGAAATGACGAAGGCATCACAAACACTCAGACTCGACAAAATATAAAAAAGTGTTATATACACCAACCCGACCGGGAATCTATCCCGGGACCCCAGGTCTGCCAACATTATAGTAAACGTTAGGCAGGCCACTCATCCTCGTACGTCGTCAGACGTAGGTAAGACATCTGTATACGCTTCCTTATTCTTCAAACATGTCACTGCAAAACCTTGGGATTCAATATTTAATATTAGTCTTATCTCGTTAAAAATTTTATTACGTCGTTAAATTTCTTATGATGGGCATTATTATTATCTAATCACAAGCGGTAGGCATCTGTCTGTTACAAAATAGCTCACATCTGCCGATTGGACGAATGCCTACAGTCCAAGGTTCTATCCTTGCACAAATTATAGATATAAAAACACTTGCCTCACATCTGCTCGATCATAAGCATGATGTTGTATTACTATAATTATATTTCGCAATCAATTTAACTCTTTTTGTATGGGCTTCGAAACTATAGTAGATTGTTATAATTTCATAGTAAATGAATGACCCGGGTTCGATACGTGGCACTACTAAAAATGGCAATTCACCTTAATAAACTATAAGATTGCCCTGTATTGAGCAATGCGTGAATTATGTTATGATCTTTTAAAATTTTGGAAGATCGTTTTGACGACCTCCGTGGCTTCACACCGGTTTTCAAAGTGTCGCCAGTTCAGAATTCCCAGGTTCGACTCCCGTACGGGTCTATGTAAAATATTAATTTTTTACATTATCTCGGATTTATGTGTTCGCGGTACCATCGATGTTTCGTAGTCCATATACATTAGTTACTTTGGGATCAGAGCAATGTATGTGACATTGTCCCTATCTAGGAATTTAAGTATGTTCCAGGCTATATGTAGGTCTTTACTTTAAGAATGCCAGCAGGTGCATATTATATGGATAAATATTCATCACAGTCACCAACATTATTAATATGGTTTGGCTAGCAAGCTTTGTATTAGATGACACCTCCTATTATTGATGTCGGTTATAGCATATTCCTTTTGAGGTAACCCCATCTCCCAACGACTTTTAAATTTCGAGGTAAACTGTTTACTGCAATTTGAGTTCCGATATACATCTTGCATTGTAAGATATACACTAAGCTTACCATAATAAAACAGTTCATAAATGACAACAGTCCGAGAAAAAAAATCTTATCAACTGACAACTCTGGACAAGCAAACGAATGGATATAACCCTACAAAAGTTTAAGTATCAGAGTATGCTAAAATGGTCTTTGACAAAAAAAAACGAATACCTTCCGTTTATTTTTTTTACATCCGCAATGTGTTAAATTAAATTGTTATATAATCTGTTTCAATACCTGTACAATACATCTGTCGTTCAAGGTTAATAATCGATGAGTTGTTTTCGACGTTGATAACTTACGAAATTATTTCAAGGCTCTATTAAAAAATAATTGTATGAATTAACGAGCATTATAAAAACAGTCGAACAGAAATTCGAAATTAAATTGGAGCGTTAATAAGTAGGTTATTAGTTAAGGAAATCAATGAGGACTTTAGATAAATAAAAACACTTCAGTGGGTCCACGAAGTTGGCGTCAATTTCTTGTCTTTTTTGTATGCTTTAGGTTTTTGTGGAGGAAAAATATGAGGAAACTTAAATTTCTTTAAATAATAAAACAGAACTTATAAGTTGACAGACTTCAACTGGCTCAATATTAGAAAGCCTCATTGGTAAAGTCTAGTTTCAGTGTCTAATATTTGTAAATGACAAACATACAAACATAGTCTAAAGAAACCCATAAGGCAATAGATGGCTCTCAAAAAGGTTCTCAAAAACTACGTCAATCCCACTGTTCTAATATCTTTATAAACATTTTCATTATATATTTTGCTTAATTATTGTAGAGTATGTGTGCGTGGCTGCGCCCGGAACTATTGTGTTCGAATAAACATTGTTAAGCTAGCCAGCGATCGTATCACTTGCTGTCCTTATATGTAACAATTATCAAAAGGATTTTTTTACACACACGCAAATATTTAAAGGTCTAAGGAATCAACAATTAATATTGTTACTTACTTAGTTAACAGTCCGTAAAATCCAATGTTTGATATATGTCTCTGCCGTAAGCAATACTTCCTCCAATTTCCACGGTTTCCATTGGCTACCGAAACATGGCAGGATAACCAATTCGAGATAATAAAACAAACTTGAGCATACTGGTGAGGGGCAGCAGCGTCTAAGAAGCGGCATATCTGGTACTGCGATCGCCAATTCGCTTACCATTTACCAAAAATCAATTATTTCTATTTCCTCAGTTATTTAATCACTTTTAAAACTTGTAATCGCTTGCTCTATGGCCGAGCGTCCGATACTTATTCTTTCGGAAATTATGTTAGCAGAATTGCCACTTGCGCTCAAGTAGGCGCTTTTTTTCTTGAGCCGGCCTCCTTCCTCTTTCTATTTACACCCCATTCCGTTTCACTGTTCGGGGATATTATTTCTTGGATTTCACAATGGCCCACTCGGGCTTAGACTCCCTTCACCTAATTTTTCCTTTTACTTATTAATTGTGAGAGGATTACTTTTATTCAATTGAACGATTCAGGGTGTGTTGTGAATTGCCGTTGAAGTTTTTGCTCATGTACACCAATTATAAAGTACGCGTTTTGTTATTTACTTTAAGAAATACATAAAGGCTTTTGAGAGTTTTGTATTTAAATTTCTTCTTCAACGCACAATTCTATTTCAATTGTTCTATCTGTCTTTTGTATATTCTTTACGAATTTACCCGATTAATCCCACAAAATTATCAGACTGAAGATGGGCAGCAGCGTCTGATGTGCGAGTGCTCTGGTACTGCGGTTGCCAATACGCTTGCCATGCGTCGTAATTATATATATAATACAGATAACATAGGCCTCTCCCGTATGGGTAGACTACTCCCTGGGTTTGCCCTAATCGCTACGTTTGGTATGCAGATTGGTTCCTATTGCATGTTCTCACTTAAATCCAAATATTAGTCTTTGACCTAGAGTTAAAGGCAAGGGCAAAGTCGGCTTACGTTACTAAATTATGGAGCAACTTTCCAATTGAGAGTTGGCTCAAAGTTTTGAGTTAAACCACTATCGGAGTTACAAAGTCGATCCATAATATTGGTTAGTTTTAAAGTAAATAATTTGTTTTAATACTAATTTAAGAGTCACAATAGTCAAGTTCGAGTGTCAGTCACGATAGTGATCGGAATTCGAGTCAGGAGACCCGAGTTCGATGCCCGGGTGTCAGACTCGTATCCATGAGTTTTTTTTTAAACTTTTATACAATTTATATCGTTGGATTGGACACAAATACGGCGACAGACTCATCACCTATCAAAAAAAATGTAAAAAGTGGGTCGAGGGGACTTAATTGTCTAGAGCTCTATCTACCCCAGTATTGGGAATGCAATGTGAAGATATTTTGAATGCTCTGTAACAAAAAAGGCGACAAAGAGAAAAGTCTTGACAATATCAATGGCTACCGACAAATGGCGAAATAATTATCTCGAAAAAATATGAGTCCAAAATAGGCAGACCGGTTACGGGTAGCAGCGTCTAAGATGTCCGGCATTACTGACGCTGCCGCTTGGTACCTGCTTAATTTGGTTCGATATTTTTTGAGGCGGTTATCCCGCCATTTATCGGTAACCATTTTAAATTTTTGAGGCTTTTCCCTAAATCGCCTAGTATACTTGTACCTCCGTGATAAGTGCATTTTCTATAGTTTTTTAAAACTTAAAAGTTATGCCGCACTTTTTATTATTAAATACCGCCCGTGACACGTGAAATTTTAAATTTTTTTTCTCTTTTCATTTTTTTTTCTTTTCTTTAATATGTGATAAGTGGAGAGCCTGTCGCCATCTTAGTGTAAAATTATGAAAACAATTTATTATATGTATGAACCAACACCATTACATTATCAATAGCAATTTTATGTCTTAAACTTATGTGTTTTGGGGGAGATATCTTCACTTCGTTAGAAAACAATCATTTATAATATCGACGCGTGGCCTACATATCTGTTTTCATGGTGCCGCCAGCCTGAGGTCCCGGGTTCGATTCTCGCTAAGATTCAACGCTAAGATTTGAAGGCACGGTCACAACCGACTAGGTAATCGTCGCATTATTTTGCGTATAGCTTTGTGGGATAATTTTAAGTGTTAGTCAGATTTAAATAAAAGAAATATGTAATAAAAGTCACGATAGCCGAGTGGTTGGGTGGTCGGAATTTCGAGTCAATAGACCCGAGTTCGATCCCCAGTTGGTAGGCTCGTACCAATGAGTTTTTCAAAAACTTATGTACGAATATCGTTGGCTTGGACATAAAGGCGGCGATGGGCTCACCACCTGTCACGTTGTCCCGAAAATATCTTCGGTGAAAGGTGGGTCGAAGGGACTTAATTGTCTAGACTCGACCTCTGTCTACCCCTGTATTGGGAATTGCGTGAAGATATTTTATTTATATTTTTTTTAAATATGTAATAGCTTTCTTATTATCTAGGAACATTAAACATTATCTAAATTTAAAATAGATATATCTTCAAACCGTTCCTAATACTGTGATAGAAGGAGGTCAATTTTGTCCTTTTGACCCACACTTGACCCAAACCCACATTTGACAACGTGAAAGGTGGTGAAGCCATGCCAATAATGGAACCGTTTTTATGTCCATGTCAACGATATACACCGTAGATAATTTTTTAAAAACAAAAAACTGTTGGTACAGGCCTAACACCCGGAGATCGAACTCTAGTCTTCGGCACGAGTTCCGATCACCCAACCACTCGGCAGTCGTGACTGTAAATTTAAAATTTTATTCAAATTTAAAAATACAATTAGTAATTAAATTAAATCAATATTTTTTTACGAATTCGTACAAACATTGTTCAAGGAATAGCACCGCCTTAAAGAATCCCGCAAACAAATTTTTGATTACACATGTTTAATACAACTGTTAATTCTGAAAGTTGTTTGTTTCGAATAACATTATTAGAAAATTACCGTGACGACATGTCATGAAGTTTCAAACAAAGAGGGGGATTTGAGAAGCGTTAATAATCTTTTAGAAATGTCAGAGGGGTCTTTTTGACAGCTCATGTGAAATTCAGTCCTATTGTGGGTACCTAGAGAAATTACACAAGGGTCAAATTCTTTGGACATAACACTTAATGTATTGAATTGTTATCTATTAAGGTTGGTTAATAAACAAGATACATTTGTCTTTTAATAATAATTACGATAAATTACAAAGTCACGATAGCCGAGTGGTTTGGGTGATCAGAATTCGAGGCACGTGACCCCGAGTTCGATCCCCAAGGTTCGTAACGATCGGTTTCATCGAAGACGATGTACGATTTATATCATTGGCTTGGCCAAAAAGCCTGCGACGGGCTCATCACCTGTCACGTTGTCCCAAAAAATGTCTTCGGTGAAAGGTGGGTCGAAAAGACTTGATTGTCGCGCCTTCTGTCTACCCCTGTATAATAATAAAAACAAAAAAAATATCTTCACGCAATTCCCAATACAGGGGTAGACAGAGGTCAAGTCTAGACAATTAAGTCTTTTTGACCCCACCTTCCACCGAAGATATTTTCGGGACAACGTGACAGGTGGTGAGCCCGTCGCCGACTTTGTGTCCAAGCCAACGATGAAATTCGTACATAAGTTTTTGAAAACTCATTGGTACTGCCACTTGGGGATCGAACTCGGGTCTCTCGACTTGAAATTCCGACCACCCAACAACTCGGCTATCGTGATTTTTTGTATAATATTAATAATAATAATAATCCATTTATATATACAGGGACAACATCATATACATTGCTCCGATACCAATGTAAGATGCTAAAGCACTTGAGGTATGGGAAACAACGAAGGCACCACAAACACCCAGACCCAAGGAAATTTAGAAAAAGTGTTTCTTATAAGTAATTTATAACATTAGTAGTGTTCCTGTCAATCACTCCAACTAAGCTGCAATACTTGTGTGGTTGAGTATTGAATCGTAACGTATACCAAGGAACCCAGTGTACCGTATACGAAGTTCAAATATCAATATTATACTCGTAACAGCAAAATTGAGTTTATCTTATACAGGAATTGTATCCAAGACTGGTCGTAGCCAGTAACGACCAGAGGGTTGGTTCTTTACTTGCTCAACCGTTAAGTCTAACCGTTCGACGTGCAAATGTAGCCAGCGTTCTTCGTACCATGCCACCACGAGTATGGCAGTATGATTATTGTAGTTTTGAGTAAATAAGAAAAAAAAATATTTTGTTTCAGTCTTCTCTTTGTTTGCAACGAACAAGAAACCAGCTATTCTGATGATTCCTAGAATTTGCACGAATTCTGGAAACGAGATATTTGAATTAAAATCACTGTATATTAGCGGTTTTCTTTAGGTTATTGACTTCTCGACGTTTCGTATTTAGGTTGTAATTTATGGCTGACACTTGAATATTCACAAGATACACAATTCTCAATCAACGGTTTTAAATATAAACACTTTATTAGAAACTTCAAAGTTTAAAAATTACTTAAAAACCATACAGTGCTTGGAAGTAACGATAAATGTTTCTGTAACAGAACAGAACATATAAGAGAAAATAGATAGAATAGAATAGATACGATAATTATGCATAAAAATATACATATCGGCCTGTTAAAGTCCACTGCAGCTCATAGGCCTATCCCATAGGGAGGATTTACCATAATTACGACGCATGGCAAGCGTATTAGCGATCACAGTAGCAGAGCACTCGCACATCAGACGCTGCTGCCCATCTTCAGTCTGATAATTTTGGAGGATTAATCGGGTAAATGTGTAAAGGAATAAAGAAAAGACATACTGGGGTAGACACAATTCTAGACAATTTAGTCCTTCCGACCCACCGTTCACTGAAGACATTTTAGTACAACGTGACAATTAGTCAGCCTGCTACCTATTTTATATCCAAGCCGAAGTACGTAATATAAAATCACGCAAAAGTTTTGAAAAAAACCTAGGGATCAAACTCGAGTCTCTCGAGTCGAATTCCTTTCACCCGACCACTCGACTATCGTGACAACGGAGGAGTGTGAGGTGTTAAAAATAGTTTAAATTTTTGAAAAGGAGGGGCACAAAAACCTATAATTAACTTATCAATTCTGAGCTTCTAAAACTAAATAAAGTAGAAAAACCCTTCGAGGCACAGCTACTGAAACCTAAGCCTCTAACTTATATTTGCTATAGAGTTGTCTCTCTTATTAGATAATTCTTATGCCTTAATGACTATGTGGAATTTGATTGATGTGAATTTTTGTTTTAAACTAATGCGGAATCAAAAAATCAACTGACTAGGGCGGAATTCAAACCCGCAATCCTACTAACTAACCTCTTACTAACTCCTACTAACTAATTTATAACAAAAAAAGAAATCAGTATTGATCACATTATTGATGAAATTTTTATTGATTTTAAAGCATATAAGTTATGCTGAACTGTTTGTTATAAAATTTAAGAGAAAAAATGTTTAAAATTTCATTTCATTAAAATTTCAGAAAAGCATAACTCTGCGGTAAGATTGGAATATCTTTGTCCATGTAACCTTAGCCATTTTTCAATTTTTATTAATTACTTTTTATTTCCAATAACATTATACAGGCTTACAGAATGTTTGCAAACAAATACATAAAAATTTTAAAAGCACCAAATATATTACATCAACCAATAATAAATACAAGTAAGAAAAAATAGGGCTGGAAGTTTAATATGCTTATTATGTAAGCAATAAATAGAAATAAGGATGAACAAGAAAACTCAGACTTAATAAATCCAAAGCAATTATGATACGAAGCGGAACATAACAATGGATATATAAAGTGTACACTCGTGGAGAAAAGTGCAAAGAAGAGAAGCAGTCGTTAGCGCATACCCTAAGGCTGCGTCTGACAATACGAAAGAACCTAACGCTTCTCCACTAACTTTTACATCATCTTCCATTACATCGCTCGGTTATTTCCGACACGAAATTATAAGTTACATTAAATGACAGCAATGTACGTGATAGAGTGCAATGTGGACGTGTTTAAAGGTAATGGACGAAGCATTTTTGTGAGTGCCTCCTAAGAGGATCGTTTTATGTTCTATATCATGTCGACTTTTTTATATCAACAGATGTTCGCTCGGCGCGAGTAAAGAGTTGTTTTGAATTTGTGCAGTTTGTATTTATCTGTACTTATTGTCGAGCTCCTAAGGACGCGAGGCGTTTGCTCTGTTGCTTTTTAGCTGAGAACTAAACTATCTAACATCGCGAACGTTAAGAGACACTCGTAGCAGAACTATTGTGTGTTTGTTGTAAATATTTCTAACGTTAGTTATTTCTTCACACAATTTACAATACTGGGTAGCCAGAGGTCTAGTCTAGACAATTAAGTCCTTCGACCCACCTTCCACAGAAGACATTTTTGGGACAACGTGACAGGTGGAGAGCCCGTTGCCGTCTCGATGTCCAAGTCAATTATATAATTCGTGCATAACTTTAAAAAAAAATCCATTGGTACGAACCTGCCATCTGGGGATCGAAGTCGGGTCTCTCGACTCGAAATTCCGACCACCCTACCGCTCGGCTATCGTGGCTATAATTATATATTTAACATTGTAATATCTATTTATTTATTTGAACCTTATTGCTTAACTGCAAATGTAACGGAGGGCGGATTTAATGTTTTAATATATTCTATGCCAATCAACTTAATAACATAATGTTAAATGTTAATACTAATACTCTTACAACACTAACGATGAAGAAGAGTATATTCTTTTTCGTAATCACACGGCAAGTTTAAATACACAGTAAAAAAAATTATATGTATAAAAAATGACTTCACCTCATTCCCAATACAAGGGTAGACAGAGGTCAAGTCTAGACAATTAAGTCCCATCGACCCACCTTCCACCGAAGATATTTATGGGACAACTTGCGAGGTGGTGAGCCCGTCGTCATCTTTATGTCCAAGCCAACGATATGCGTCTCGTGTACATACTCGTACATTTAATTTCATCATAAAAATGTTTGCCTCTTGCGTACCTTACCTTCTCGTCGCAGCTTTCCCGAATCCCGAATAATTTGTCTGTTTCAGTATAAACATATTTATATTATACACATATATAGGTAGAAACAAAATCACATGTACTGATCTGATTCCAAAGTAAGCTGGAGCCCTTGTGTTATGTAATCGGAAACAACGAAGATACCACAAACACCCATACACGAGTAAATTTATAAAAAGTGCTTCCTTCAGTCACAACCGGAAATCGAACCCGGGACCACAGAGTATACGGCATTACGTACACCGTCGCGTAAGCCACTCGTATACGGGAGTCGTCAAAACTATGTTAGTAAAATGAAAAATACATACGAACTCAAAAGCTTAACATGTTATTTTAGAGCTACAGAATATACATTTTAAACTGTAGCTGAGGATCAAAGTCGGATGAATCCGGTTCGTTAAAGAGGCTCTCAGCTCCTATAAAGCAACTAGAGTGGCGCTGTAACATTGAATTTGCCTTATATCAAGTAACAAAGGCTTTTAACATGTTATGATGCCAATTTACATATACGGTACGATTTTAAATGGCGTATGTGTAAAATGTATCCATCATTTCTGTCACGGTTGTGTTGGCAATGAAAATTATTTTGCGTTATGTTATGGAAATATTTTCCATTATTTCTGTGAATGCGTTATCTTGTTGCCTTTTAATTGAAGCTCGTATAGTAAGATACGCTGACATAAGAATGTTTTTTTTTTATATTCACGCATTACCCAATATAGAGGTAGCCAGAGGTCTGAACAATTAAGATGGTTAACGTGCAATTTATCTGTATTCCATTACTATTAAAAACATCTGTCCTAAACAAACATGGGGTTCGAATTTGAGCTCTTGACTTGAATCCCGATCTCCCAACCACTCGGCTAACGTGACTTTATCCAATAAGCATTAGTCTTTCAAAATGGAAAAAGTCTTTCCAAATCTCATACTCATTAAATTGACGACCTCCATGGACGAGAGGCGTAAGCACCGGTATTTAAAGTGTCGCCATCTCGCGGTCCCGGTTTCGAATCCCGGTCGGGTCAATGCAGAAAAACCATTTTTTCTACATTTTCTCGGGTCTGGGTTTTCGTGGTGTCTTCATTGTTTCCGATTTCCATTTCCAAGTGCTTTAGCATTTTTCATTGGGATCGGAGCAATGTATGTGATGTTGTACCTATCTATATATGCATTTATTAAATAAGTAATAAATAAATATCTTCACATAATTCCCAATACAGGAGTAGACAGAGGTCTAGTCTAGACAAATAAATCCTTTTGACCCTTCCACCGGAGATATTTTCGGGACAACGTGACAGGGGGTGAGCCTGTCGTCGTCTCTTATGTCCAAGTCAACGATATGATTCGTGCATAAATTTTTGAATAACTCATTGGTACGAGTCTGCCACCTGGGGATCGAACTCAAGTCTCATGACTCAAAAATTCCGACAACCCAACCACTCGGCTATCGTGACTGATATATGTATTTATTAAAACAGTATTTATCACGTACCTAAGTGATTTCTAAATATATTATTTATTCATAAAGTTTATTGCCTCCATATTCCTAGCTACCATGTTGCCCGTATCACGAAGTTCGCCTCTCACGTCGCATTCAGCTCGTCATTGCTAAGTTTAATTACAATTTTACCGAACTGCAGGCATGGAGGTCCCGGGAACAGATCCACGTACGTGCCCCGACTGCGTTATTAGTTGAACAATTTTCATATTAGCTTAAGTAATATGTTGGTTGGTTTAGATTTCAATGCAATTTGTAAGAACACGGCGATCGCATAGGCGAAGCTTGAACCGGGAACGAGCAACAGTACCTTAACGGTAGTATTACAAAAATCTCTTTTTCCTCGTCTTTTTCATTTGCCTCCTTCTTTTATCTTTTTCGTGGGAATTGAAATCAATTAAAACATTTATTTAATGAAATAATAAAATAAATTCGTTTATCGATAGTCATTTTTTAATCTATCGCCGTTTGACGTTTCTCTAACGGAAAAGTAAAAGAAATCCTCTCTGGGTAAATTTATCCACGAAACAAAATAATAAGTCGCTAAGTAGGAAAGTAAGTAAAAAAGTAACTTTATTCTTTGCACTTTGCACATTATAAATAAATGAAATAAATGTAACATATTTAATTTTTTTTTAATAAAATGACAACAAAAAGGTCTTCGCCCTGATTTTGTCACGGGTATCCGCCTGACGTGTATTTTTGTGTATTACATTTTTAAAAAAGATACTATTTGACGTACATAACAGTTAAAAAATATTTACTATTTTCTAAATAAAACGAAGGTTTTTGACATTACTTTTTTATATACGTTTAAATTCATTGGAAAATATTGTCAACTTCTGTTTAATAATACAAAACCTCTAACATATAGCACAGGTGATTCATAAAATAAAATATTAAGTTGGCACTCTAAAAAAACACTATTATGGCTAAAATAAATAAATATCTTCACACCATTTCCAATACTGGGGTAGAAAAAGGTAGACAATTAAGTACTTTTGACACACCTTGCACCAAAGATATTTTTTTGGACAAAGTACTGGTGGTGAACCCGTCACCGTCTTCTTGTCCAAGCCAAAAAAAAACCATTAGCACGAGCTGTCACTTGGTGATCGAACAGGGGTCTCCCGATTCGAATTCCGATCACCCAATCACTTGGCTATCGTGATTATTATAACTGACGCTTGTAACTTGGACTATTCACAATCTCGAAGCGATTTCAAGTTGGTGCGGGCGTAAGTTGGGGCCGCGTGTGCTCTTTACTGTGTATTTCGGTGTTGCAGCCCACCTGTACTATAATTAGTTTAACTACTTCCACGACAATATAACCGATGTGAAGCGTTTCCGTGGTAACCAGAGATTATAAGTTAACCTATTAGAATATAAGATGATAAATATACAAACTTAAATCTCTTTAAAGAAAACAAATATAATTGATACCGCTTTTTTACTTTAAATAGAAACATACATAGATAGGTACAACATCATATATATTGCTCGGCTCCCAAAGTAAGCCCTTAAGCACTTGTAGTATCGAATCAGTAATAACGATTTTGCATTGACCCGACCGAGATTCCAACCAGGGACCTCGGGGTGTGCGATACTTTGAAAAACGGTGTCTACGCAACTCTTCCACGGAGGTCGACATTATAAATTATTTTAAGGTATATAATAAAGTATTATTAAAATAACCACTAAATATAAACTAATAACGAATTTACAGCAAATATTCACGAAAAAACGAAAATAAAAACTTTCATAAAAAGATATCTCCACGCCGTTCCCAATATTAGGGTAAACAGGGGTCTAGACAATAAAGTCCTTTCCACACACCTTACACCGAAGACATTTTTGGGACTTGTGACAAGTGTTGAGCCTGTCATCTTTTATCTTATCTTTTATGTCCAAGCCAAGGATATAAATTGCACTTAAGTTTTCAAAAACCCCATTGATCTAACCTGTCACAAACACATACGTGGACGTTTGTTTGGACAAGTTCAGCATAATTTATGTCCTTTAAAAATTTAATAAAAATCAATTTCGAATTCCGATCACACAACCACTCGGCTATCGTGACTTCGAAAACGTTTATAGTGGTGTTATAATTACACAATTGTATTGTATAATTCCGATTGCGACACAAATAAATGGTATATTACCTGGTCCGTGTAGAAGAAGCTCTTCTTGTCTTCTTTCAGAAGTGTACTATATAATTTTCCAATAACGTCTCTATGATAACGAATTTCTGCAAAGCAAAGCCTGAGTTTATAAACTAAAATATAAATATCTTCACTACTAATACACTACAGATCACTACAAGGGTATACAGAGGTCTGGTCAAGACAATTAAGTCCCTTCGATCCACCTTCTACCACTAAGATATTTTTGAGACAACGTGACAGGTCGTGAGCCCGTCGTCGTCCTTATGTCCAAGCCAAAGATATGAGTCGTACACAGGTTTTTGAAAAAACCGTTGGTACGAGCCTGCCACCAGGGAATCGAACTCGGGTCTCTCGACTCGAATTCCGATCATCCAACCACTCGTCTACAAAATAAATAAAGCTCGGCTATCGTGACTTTAATATCGTGACTCGTTAGAGTAGAAACAATTTTTTATTTTCACATATTCCTAATAGCAAGGTATACATTATCTAGACAATTTTCAATGATTTCGGACCACATTTCACCGGATCATATTTATACATACGATGTGCCAAGTAGTTAAATCTTAATGTCTAAACGAACCATAGAAACACATACCAACATACGCATATTAAACCGACTTTAAGTTACCGTCGAGATACCCAGTGCACGTTTTTTTGAGAGATTGGCGTGAAGATAAATAACCTAAGTAAACGATTCGATTTGATCTATATATTTAACGTTAAATGCACGCTTGTAACGATTATTGCACATCAATGGCGGACTTGAGTTCGTAGTCAGACCACAGCATGTCACCACCCTTTTTTTCATATGTGGGGAAATACCTAACGTGTACCTGCCCCCGCGGTACGAGTGATGTTACGCACCGACTAAAACCTCACGCTGGTCCCCTTTCGCTGCATATTGTTGAAAGCGATGCGAAGGCAACGACGCAAACACTCCCTCCACAGCCCACCAACACGCATCCGAAGTGGGCTAACCAAGCCCACTTGGAGCGGCCACCACGGGCCAACCACAACCCGTTAAGTTAGGCCAGCCGTGTAGGTTCCTCTTGGTTCACCTCAACGACAAAGCGGAAACCCTTTCGGAGGGCTCACCACCCTTACGCCGTCACTAGATTATAAAAAAAAATATATAACATCATGAAAAATCACTAAACATTATAAAGTCCATAACGAAAGCAGGTCAAATGGAAATCTTAGCAATAACACCGTAAGCAATGTTAGCAAAACAACCGGCAATGGACAGGTTCACAGTGATGCTCGCATGAAACACATAAAGATAAAATTGCGTTGTTATCTGAATAAAGTCATTCCCATTCAAACGTTTGTTGAAAACTGAGCGGGGGAGCGCTCATGCCGGACCTTTGTTTATAGTATAAGCTATAAGAAAAAAAAATGTTTTTTTTTTGTAAGTTGTAACCAAAAATATCTACACGCCATTCCCATTACAGGGTTAGACAGGTCTAGACAATAAAGTTGTTTTGATCTACTTTTCACCGAAGATTTTTTTGAGACGATGTGACAGGTGGTGAGCCCGTCGCCGTCTCAATGTCCAAGCCAACGATATAGTTCGTACATAAGTTTTTGAAAAAACCCATTAGTACGTGCCTGCCACCTGGGGATCGAAGTCGGGTCTCTCAACTCTAAATCCACTCGGCTACCGAGACTTGAAGTTGTGACTTTTAAAGTCACAAATTTTAGGCTCTTCCCTCCCTTTTTACACGATGCTGCTTCTCTTAACGTATTTTATGTACAAGCCCTAACAAAAATACAAAAAATACATAAATTGTGAGTATCAAGTTGTGAGTTAACTAATGAAATAATAATTAATATATTTGATATTCTGATAAAAGAATATTTTTAGTAAATTATTAATTTTGAAATTAAAAAACTCTATCTCTTATAACAAACACCACAATGATACTTTAACGCATGTGTTTACATACAAATGTTTATTTCGATATCGTAGTTAAAGCTCGCTCGAATGTACCGGCCGGCTAATAAAAGTCCTGATACTAATGTAGCTTTATATAAACTATTGAACTATGAATTTGTTTGTAACACTTAATCCTATATTTAAGAGTGGAGTAGGGTTACAGCGCCAATATAACCTTAAACAGGGTTAATTTACGTTATCTATGTAAGATACAGTAAGAAGTTTACATAATGACGTTTGTCACGGAATACGGTCATCGGAATATGGTCGTCCCATAGTGTCATCAACCACATACTAATTCCGTCCCAACAAAAGAGAAGAGGCGAAGAGTATTACTTTTAGTTAAAGGTCAATTTCAGTTTTTCTTCTCAGGAGAGAACGCATCCTCTCCCTCTCATAGCTAGATAGTTCGAAATACAGAGGTATCTACCTGCTCGGCCTTCAATTCCACGTAAGCAACCAACCCTGTAAGGCCATTATGCTGGTGCTTCAACTGACTTGACTTTGGACCACTTCCAACAACTGACTACTATCTACCTCCGTTATGCCATTCCTCCTCCCTCCTCGTGATGATAGTAAGATTACTAACAGATGTTAGATATAAACATATGAGAAATACATGAGACTTAAATCTATTCCTTTGAATACCGTCTTCACAATAAAATTCCAAATATTTTCTCATCAACCTTCGCGCTGTCAACGATGTCTCTAAAAGATAAAAAAGAAAGTTACCCTAGTCAACCAATTTATTTGTTATATATAAGTTAAGAAGGGACGTATTTACATTGTTACAGTACTTCCTACGGAAAGAATGAAACGAAATAATTATTCGAAGTTGAAACGTGTTTTTAGATAACAAATAACATATTAACGGTCTGTAAAATCTACAGGAGAAAGGCCGCCATACGGGATATTCGTCACGCTTGGCAAGCGGATTTGCGATCGTAGTATCAGACACGTAGCACTAGACTCTTTTGCCCTTCACCGGTCCGCTGCATTTGGATCTGGTATTGAAGGTCCCGACATCTCTCGGTAGCCAATTGCATTTTCAAGGCTTATCCCCTAGTCGTCTCTTTTAACACCGACGCGAAAAAATATGATAAAGAAAAACATAAATGTGGAAAACATCATATAAATTAATTACATCGCATACATTTCTAAAGGATAACTTAAAAAAAGGCCGTAAAGTTGTGGCCAGCGGAACCTTCGGTCCGTGGTCACTGATAAGGAGTACGCCAGTTGGTGCCGCCGGCTTTGAAGTCCCTGGTTCGATTCCAGAATGTAGAAAACACTTTTCTTAATTTTCTCGGGTCTGGGTATTTGTGGTACCTTCGTTGTTTCTGATTCTTCTGATTATTGCTTGCGAAAAAGCGATGATAACAATGTACGTGATGTTGTCCCTATCTATGTACAGATGTATTTATTTATGATTGTTATAACACAAGTGCTGCAGGTACTTACTTTGGGATCAGAGCAATGTATATGATGTTGTCTCTGTTTACAGTATAAGGATAGCCTTATGTATTGATACATTTATCTGTCGGTGACAACGACGACCTCCGTGGACGAATTGTGTAAATACCGGTTTTCAAGGTGTCACCATCTCGAGGCCTGAGTTCGTTTCCCGTTCAGGTCAATGTAGAAAAAACCACTTTTTCTACATTTTCTCGGGTCTGTGTGTTTGTAGTGCCTTCGTTGTTTCCGATTCCCATACCACAAGTGCTTTAGCATCTTACATTGGGATCAGAACAATGTATATGATGTTGTCTCTGTCTACAGTATAAGCTTATATATAGGCACATTTTAATTGATTTCAAAACTTTTCCATAAACCGCTTCTATTCAAACGTCACCGCACGGCAACAGCCAGTAAATATTTCACTATTAATTTTAACTTATATTAATATGTCTAACGATTAAATCAGAATATAAATCATTTTTTCTATTAAGTAAATACGTTGTATTAAATAAATTACAATACAGCGAGGTCTCGAGTTCGCGTGACGGCCCGCGGCACGATGCGACGCACTTTTTGACAGTTCCATTTTAGACCTGTAATTAACTTTGAAAGTAAAACTTCCCCGACATGGAAATTTAAAAGAAACTCGGATAGGCAATAACAATTTAATTACATGATGGATTTCGGTTGGGAATTTTTCTATTTAAGGCGAATATTTTCTTTTTTTCCCACTTCTATTTAGGCAATGTATGCTAAAAAACATTTTAACAAAAAAATAAACCGATTAATGAAGCGAAGAAAAAAGGTTCAAATCTGATAATTAAATTCAACCGTCATGTCGGCGACGGTTTCACCACCTGTCACGTTGACCGGAAAATATATTAGGTGAAAGGTGAGTCAATGGGGCTTAATTGTCTAGACTAGACATCTGTCTACCCCTGGGAATGTATTGGGAATTGCGTGAAGATATTTATTTATAACTTACAATAATTCCTTAAGTGTTTATTAGTTTATAAGCTCAGGCATTGCTGTACGGAATTTCATTATCATAGAGATGTTATCACAAAATTATATTGCACAGTTCCGAAAGAAGACAAGAAGAGCTCTTCTACAATACGGACCAGGTAACATATGCCATTTGTTTAAATTGCAAACGGAATTGTGATGATATTAGTTACTTTATTTATTACCGCCATGTAAATAAACACGTTAAGAATGATGAGTCAATCCATTAAATCAATAAACTTTACTAGACTTACCTAATAATAGGCGTATGTTACGGTGTAAGAACATGATGGGGTGTCAAAAGAAGCGACAAAGTGTAAAGCCTTAAACGTTCAATTGGCTACCGACAGATAGCGAGCAACCGTCCCGAAAAAAATCCATATAAAAATTCCACAAATCGGTATTTCAGAAAATTATTTATATAACTACTTTTGCCCAATTAATTACGCGTTTTCCCCACGCAGTATCTATCTCTCTATCTTCACGCAACTCCCAATACAGGGGCAGACAGAGGTCTAGTCCAGACAATTAAGTCCCTTAGACCCACCTTCCACCGAAGCCACCTTCGGGACAACGTGACAGGTAGTGAGCCCGTCGCCGTCTCAATATCCAAGCCAACACAAAATTCGAACATAAGTTTTTGAAAATACCCATTGGTACGAGCCCACCATCTGGGGGTCGAACTCGGGTATTTTGACTTGAAATTCCGACCACCCAACCACTCGGGTATCGTGACTTATTACCACGTCCCCTTACTTATTACCCAGCCCCTCGCAGTGGTGCGTATATTAGGTGCGTGCAGGATATTATGTTAAAAAAAATCCTTCACACTATTCCCAATAAAGCCGCAGATAGAGGTCTAGACGAGGCAGGTGGTGAGCTTGTCGTCGTTTTTATGTCCAAGCCAGCGATACGAATCGTATCGTTTTGAAAGAAAACTTATTGGTCTCGTACCAATGGGTACCTACTACCTGAGGAGCGAACTCGGCTATGACTACGTTAAATATTTTTTTAATTAATTAACTAAATGTGATTGTAAGTCAAAAATTTCTGTGATGAATCGAAATTAAGAATATCTTTGGGATGGTGGTACTTTGCTTAGCAATAATTTGTTTTTGCTACACAGTGTTCTACTGTGCTCGTAATCTAATAAAGATTTTTAGGAGATAGTTTACCAGACGATCAGATTATTGTACGTGAAGTATTTTATAACTTGAAGATTCACAACAGAAAAAGTTTGTGGTAGACAGTTTTTTTTTATAGAAAAAAGGAGGCAAACGAGCAGGCGGCTCACGTGATGGTAAGTGATCACCGCCGCCCATGAACACCCGCAATACCAGAGGCACAGCAGATGCGCTGCCTCCCTTAGAGTGCCCCCCTCCCCCAGAACTGGGGGAGGGGAGTGTGTGGGCCAGTGTAGTAAATATTACAAAACTCAATACTAAGACCAAATAAAAATATCAAATACTAATAAGAGACGAGGCGAAAATTTAGTAGCTACTTCTGTCTTTGTTAAAACGGCCTCAGTTGGGAGACAGGATGTGAAACAATCAGCAACCTTAATCAATTTATTCATCTATTTTATCTTCACGTACAATCCCTGACGGGGTATCCACAGCCAGATCCTCAAATGCTACGGTCCTTGCACACCTCTTTCGCTTCTTTAAAGTATATTATTTTCTTCATATACGTATCTACATCGAGGTATCCTAGACTTGCCACACCCCTCTTCGAGCATTTTTATAACATGGTCTTTGGAAGTTAGACTCGGTCTTCCTCGACGCATTTTAATGTTAACTTTCGCGCTATATATTGTTTTCACCATTCGGTCGTCATTCTTAATCAATAAAGAAATAAATATGTAGCGCATAAATCAAAACGTCTCGAGCTACAAAGACATATCATAGCTTCAAAATCAATCGTAAATATGGACGTATTTATTGATTATAAATGTTATTACATATTTTTTGGAACATTATTCGTAACAAACTGAACCAAAGTAAACAAATGGAACTAAAACCCCCTGTCACACTAGTTGCCATTAAAACTTTTCAAATTTTCGCACGAGTCAATCGGAAATAACACAATTACAGAACTTCCTGTTGTGTGACAAGGGGCACTAAACGCGGCAATGTTACAAGGTGAGAAATGTCGATAAATAGGTAAATAATATAATAAAAAACATTGCTTCAAACCAACATGGTTGCATACATAATTCAATTAAATACTTTATTTTTCGATATATTTCACTAGGAAAAGTCATTATTTACAATCTATCTCCATTTCGTAATGAGATTCCTTCGACAGGAAGAAATCGGCGAAAGAAACTCCGTAGGTATCCTCTTTTTTGGCGTTTTTTTATCATATTCTACAAAAACACAAGACTTTATCGAAGTAGCAGAGAATGATTTCACAGACGGTCGAAATATGTTAAAAAATAAAATCCGTAATATCCACCTTTAAAAACAAGCAGCGCCTGTTTATAAACATGACGCATGTGGTACACATTTCCTTCCTCAGCCATTTAAAAGGGTAGTGGACCCACCACACAATATTATATAGGCCTATTAAACATATAATATTTAGATATTATGTACATACATACATTCATAAAATGAAAGTTTCAATTTATATTTAACAATATATGAATATCTTCACGCAATTCCAAATACAGGGGTAGACAGACGTCTAGTCTAGACAATTAAGGCCTTTCGAACCCCCTTCGCCCGAAGATATTTTCGGGACAATGTGACAGGTGGTGAGCCCGTCCCTGTCTTTATGTCCAAGCCAACGATGTAATTCGTACATAGGTATTGAAAAAACCCATTGGTACGAGCCTGCCACCTTGGAATCGAACGCGCGTCTCTAGACTCGAATTCCGATCACCTAACCACTCGGCTATCGTGACTATCGGCTATTTTCTGATATCTATCTATACGGATACTTTACATAAACAAAATATATCCCGCCCATGTCAATTGAAATTTTAAAAAACATTTGTTCTCTTCAATTTTATCACATAAAAGTTCAGCATAAATATGCTTTAAAAATCAATAAAATTGCGTAATAAAATGTATTTTGAAATTCGTTAAATATATTAAACAAAATATATTTGACCACCTCCGTGGACGAGTGGCGTAAACACCGGTTTTCAAGGTGTCGCAATTTCGCGGCCCCGGGTACGATTCTCGGGCGTGTATGTAGAAATACTACGTATGTAGAAAAACTACTTTTTGCTCCATTTTCTCGAGTCTGGGTGTTTATGGTGCCTGTATTGTTTCCGACTTCCATACCTCAAGTGCTTTAGCATCTTATATTGGGATCGGAACAATGTTTGTGATATTGTCCTTATCTATACAGGTATGTATTATTTATAAACTACTTTTCAGATTTAGAATAACATTCCACATCAGGTCAACCCCATCCTCTAAGTTACGGCACTCGTCCAACGTCATCCCCTTTTTTAAGCTATCTGACAAAACTAGGAAACATTCAGATAAGAAAAGAAATACAAAAACTTGTTTCAATGTAAAACTATTGTATTCATGATTGTGAACAGTGGTGTATTTCAAAAGGGGTAGCGTTTTGTTATCAAATCGCCTATTTTATCTATTAAATATGATTCTTTTGACACGTGTTTTGCTCGCGAAGAACTCCGAATACTATAATCTATGAATATGTTTGTGAATTGAATAAATAAAAACTAAATAAATTTCTTAACTCAATTCCCAATACAGTGGTAGACATAGGTCCAGTCTAGACAATTAAGTCCGGGACAATGTTACAGGTGGTGAGCCCGTTGCCGTCTTTATGTTCAAGCCAACGATGCAATTGGTACATAAGTTTTTGAAACAGCCATTGATATGAGCTTGCCACCAGGGGATCGAACTGGGGTCTCTTGACTCGAAATTCCGACAACTCAACAACATTTTATTGTACAACATTCATTTCAATGTTATTTTAAATATAAATAAATAAATGCGTGAAGTTAAAAAAATAAATAGGGACAACATCAGACACTCTTATCCCAAAGTAAGTAGCTACAGTTCTTATGTTATGTAATCAGCAACAACGAAGACACCACCATAAAATAATTTATATGTATCCATATAAATATCAGGGTCCCATGATGGAATTCTACCATGAGGACCGAATTATGTGACAATGTTTTAAATGATAAATAAGTACATGATTACAAAGTAAGTAGCTAAAGCACATGGGTTAAGAAATCAAAAACAAATTTACCACAAAAGTTGTTATTGAATAATTACTTCGCACCATTCCGCATTTTGTATGTGGAATTTCCGCAAAGTAACGCCTGAGTCAATTAACTAAATTTGCTATAAACACTGTAAAGAGTACAATTAGAGTACAATCGCAAATTCCCTTTACATGCACCAAGAAGTAACGTCCAAAGCGGACTCTTCCGCGTAGTTTTCAGCTTACGTTCGAATGAGAATCGTTCTGATAAGAGACACTTTGTCCCCTGCACTCCACTTCAACGCTGTCGACCCGCCCATTGACTGCCTGGCTTTCACTGCTAATTACATCGGAGATAAGTGAAGCTCTGTCGCCTCTTTCCTTGCACCATTCAAATACACCAGCGCTCCAACAATAGCTGTTCAGAAATAAATATAAATTAACTACGCCGTTATTTTGTAGTCTGAATTAGAAAATGGGGCACTCGGTTGCTGATTAATGGGCAAATAGATTGAGTTTTTGAAATGATAAGTATGAGCACATATATTGTTATTGTATTTATTTATTTATTATATGTCTATAATTTTTTAACAGTGGCACCCCCTGGCCGGCAACGCATCTGCTATCCCTCTGGTATTGCGGGTGTTCATGGGCGGCGGTAATCACTTACCATCACGTGAGCCACCTGCTCGTTTGCCTCCCTTTTCTATAAAAAAAAATTATTATCTAGTTATATATGTACAACTATTTGTTTCATTTTAGTATCGTTTTTTTATATTTTTTGTTTTTCAAATAATTAAAAACTAGTCCGAAACTATACGAATACGTGGGTTTAGCCGTTTTTAATTATTTGATGAAAGTGTGTCAGGAAAGTTTTAATAATTTAATAATTTTTTTGGTTTAAATAAAAAAAAATTTGTTGTCTATTAACTAAACATTTTTTAATAAGAACGCTATGTTTTCGAAAGCTTTTAAATAAATCATTTTCATTTGCATTTTCAAATATGTTATATTATTTGTAATTTATACTTTTAGAATTGTTTTCTCCTTGCGAACATTAGTGTCTAATTAGCGAGATGTCTGATTCTGCGATCGTCAAGCCTGGCGTAGCAATTAGTAAGTGCGATTTGAATTGTTCTTTATAAAAAAAAATTACGCCGTTTCCAATACCGGGATAGAAAAAGATTGAATTGTTAAACAAATTAATTCCTATTGACCAAGAAAACGTTACATGCCGTCTTTGTGTCCATGCCAAAGTTATAAATAAATAAATAATATACATACATAGATAAGAACAACATCACATACATTGGTCTGATCCCAAAATAAGCACTTAAGCACTTTAAGTATGAAATCAGATACAATGAAGGTGCCACAAACACCCAGACCTGAGAATATGTAGAAAAAGTGTTTTCTACATTGAAACGTCCGGGAATCGAACCTCTGAGAGGGCGAAACCCTGTAAACCGGTTCGTATGCCACTCCTCCACGGAAGTCGTCAAAAATCGTAAATAAGTTTTTAAAAAATCCATTGCCAGGATTTAACTCAGGAACCTATCACCTGGGGATCTAACTCGGGTCTCTTGACTCGAATTCCGATTACCCAACCACTTTTATATAAATAAAATGCACTAAACAGAAATGAAAGAAATATATTGCAAACAATATTCAGGGACCCGAAATAATTATTTATCGGAACAACACCGATCTCCAATGAGGAGTGAAAGGGGCGGAACTGGAGTCGAACCCGTGACCGTTCCACAATTAATTTAATCGTATACATTGACAAACGGACCGACCGTTATAAATCTACTTCAAATATAATTAAAGCTGCACCACGTTCGGATACGTAGGTATTATGTCGACAATACGAAGGATTGGGGGCAAAGGTATTTTAGCGAGGGCAGGCATACGTAAGGCATTTGCCCGCTAAAAAGGTACTTATTGGCCTTTGAGTTTTATTGGAGGCTTAGATAATATTATACAAAAATCTGAATCAGATTACGCACAAAAAGAAAATGTTTTTGAGCGTAAACAAAGTTATCGGATAAACTAAATGATAGACAAATACTTTAAACAGACAAAAAAAAGTTACACTCAAGATTATTATGATATTTTATAATTTATCTTTAATGTTTTGAATAAGTTTAAATGAGAATATGAATTTATAAAAAAACTAAAATTTAAAAAATATCTTGACGCCATTCCCAATACTGGGATAGACCAGAAGTCTATATAATTCAATTCTTTCGACTTTTCACGGAAGACTTTTTTGGGACAATATGACCGTTGGTGAGCGTTTCAACGTATTTATGTCCAAGACAACAATATAGGTCGTTCATAAGTTTGTGGAAAATATCCATTAGACTAGCCTACTACCTGAAGATCGAACTCAGGTCTCTAGACTCGAATTCCTATCAAAAACTATTATCGTGCCTTATTTTTTTGTAATTGTATTAAAATATGTAATATAATAAGTACTGATTTGGGTACTGAAGTAGTGATTGAACTAGGGTCTGATCGTGACTACAATATGTCATTAAAACATGGTCTTTAATTAAAAGGTAATTTTCTTAAAAAATAATGATAAAAGAATATTTATCATATTCCTCAAACAACCTAACTCAATTCATGAAACCATTATACCATTCGTAAACAATTTTAAGTACAGAATTCGTCCCTGAATTATAAATAACGCTACGATTCTCAAAGTCCTTAAGTAAAGAAATTTAATTCAGAGCAATGGTTATTCTGCGTCTATAGACAACTTCCGCCGGTACAGAGACAAACGTAAAAAGCCTCCCGAGGATTATGCGCGCATTTCATTTGGAAGTCGTTTGAATATAATCCATTTGAGGTAAGTAGCGAGGGGGTGGAATCCTTCGTCACTTACATTGATTATGTACCGTCGGTGATATTTTGATGAACTGTCTATTATGAATAAATTTCATGAATAGACTATGTGATCATATTTTTTTAATTTCAAGCAATTTCCTATACTGTGGGATACGATTGCCGAGTGGTTGGGTGATCGGAATTTCGTTTTTCAAAAACTTATGTACGAATTATACCGTTGGCTTGGACATAAAGACGACGACGGGCTCACCAACTGGCACGTTGTCCCGAAAATATCTTCGGTGGAAGGTGGGTCAAAAGGACTTAATTGTCTGCACTAGACACACCTGTCAACCCTTGTATTGGAAATTGCGTGAAGATATATTTTTTTGTCATTGAAATTAATTCGTTTTTAATAAATTTTCAAAAGTCATCTAAATTACTTCGACAAATGCTTTCTCAAGTTCACATATCGCCACTAATCCCGGCACACTGGGGTTACAAGAAGCCGATGCGGAGGCGTCAGTGCTTTTCCCGAGAGCGGTCGGGCGAGTAAGCCTCAGGCTAGTGTTACGTCGGAGCTAGACAGCGTGGCGGCTTAAAAGCTAATTATACCGAAGGGGGCGCGGCTTGCACGGATTTTCTTGCAACTTAGTCGCGCAACAAAAAGTTTGGTCGTATTCTTTTTAAACAATAACACATGACGTATAGTTCCAAAATGGGAATGAATTTGTTAATATAACTTTGTTTTTTTGAAGTCATGAAAGCCGAGTGATTGGGTGATCGGAGTTCTATACACACGTACGTTTATCCTCCATTCTTCTCACTTTGCAGTTGCCTAAAATTCTATCTTAGCTGAAGTCTAGTTCACATAATCCATCTCCATCCCAAATATCTTCTTCATGACCCATGAAGAAGAAAATTAAGTGATTTTTAGAGAGTTAGAGATAAGTTAGTGGAAGAATAAGTGATCATTCGCTTTTATATATAGATACATAGCGCAATGACAGGGTTACCAGAGAGTCCGGATCCCTAAGCGTCTGAAACTTAACTCAAAAGTCGCGAAATCAGTACATTTAATAAATAAGTCACGATAGCCGAGTGGTTGAATGGTCGGAACTTCGAGTCGAGAGACCCGAGTCGGTCCCCAGGTGGCAAGATCATACCAATGGGTTATTCAAAAACTTTTGTACGAATTAAATCGTTGACTTGGACATAGAAACGGCGACGGGCTCACCACCTGTCTCATTGTCCTGAAAATATCTTTGGTGGAAGGTGGGTCGAAGGGACTTAATTATCTAGACTAGAACTCTGTCTACCCCTGTATTGGGAATTGCGTGAAGATATTTTTTATATCATATTAATAGTTACAATACTTATTAACTAAAAACTACTATAATCGTAGAGCCATACTCCTCGTGGAATGTTACCAAGTACACTGGCTGCATGTCCACGTTGAATAGCTAGACTTAACCGTTGAGCGAGAAAAGATCCAGCCTCTGGTCACCAGCGGCTACGACCAGTCGTTTTTTAAATTGTTACTTACTTAATTGAAATAGTCATCATAAAAGTCGGGTAGAAGCGTGCTCGTCGCGACCCCTGCCAGCCCTTTTCAGGGCTGCAATTCTACACAGCTGCGCACCCATGCCAACGAGGGTTAGGGCGTCCCCCCAAGGCGACGCACACCAGTTCGTCCCCGTTGGTGTGGAATGCAGCGAGCAAAGCGGCGATGGGGACCGCCACCCGTCACGCACAGCCCGACACGGCGGAAGGTGGAGGACGGAGTGCAGAGTTGGCACGTGGAATGTTAGAGTAGGCATGAGAGATAAGACGAATGAGTTGATTGAAATAATGAAAGAAAGAGAATTAGATGTCGTGTGTTTGTCGGAGACCAAGCGGAAGGGCAGCGGTACTGAAGAGCTCCCATGCGGGGAGCGTTAGCTCTATGGTCCGGTGTCCCGGAGAGCGAGACTGCCTGTCTGGGAGTGGGGGTGCTGCTGTCGTCTCGGTTGGTCGATGTTATGACTGAATATGAGGTTGTGAACTCGAGACTTCTCTGGGTTCGCTTTAAATTGGGACTGACGAAGTTATTCCTTTTGGCCGTTTATGCGCCAGTAGCTTCGTCGTCCAGAGTGATCTGAAGGAGTTTTGGGAGAATTATATATATATATATATATATATATATATATATATATATATATATATATATATATATATATATATATATATATATATATATATATATATATATATATATATATATATATATATATGACTCTAAAACTATTAATAAACAAATATCTTGTAGGCACGATAGTCAAGTGGTTGGGTGATCTGAATAAGAGAGATCTGATAAGAGACCCGAGTTCGATCCCCAGGTGCCAGACTCGTGCCAATCCGTTTTTTTTTTTAATAAACTTATGTACGATTTATGTCGTTGACTTGGACAGAAAAATAGCGACGGGCTGTCACGTTGTCCCAAAAAATGTCTTTGATGGAAGGTGGGTCGAAAGGACTTAATTGTCTAGACCTCTGTCTACCCCTTCATTCTCAATACATAAATATTAATTTTTACATGTGCAAGAGTGAAATAGTACAAATTAGTAAACAATTGGCGCCAAAATTAATCTCAACAAATTTGTACCGTGGTTGCCTAGTGATTAGGGCTGTACAACAGCGTGAAAGTAATCTCTCTCCGAGAATATTTTCATCTCCATATCTTCGATGATCTTTCTCCATCGTTGGGCATTTTCAGACTGTAATGCTTACAATACATTAACTATGATTTAACTTATGACTTCGTATAAAAGAAGCACCTTAGAAAAGAAGGAGCAGTTCATATTTTTAAATACGTTTGTACATATTCAAGTTGCTAAAATGCAACTTAAGTTGCGTCAAAGTCCGCGTAAACAAGAGCCGAGCTCATTAAGTTAAAGCTTAAAGCCTTAGATATGTTCCGAGCCTTTTAAATATGCATGACTTGTCTATACCGCTGCAAGCTACAGGGTGTGCTGGGCTTTTGAATATTTTATACCTCTTGAATTAGCCAGGGATTTCGGTGGAAGCGAATTGATGAAGCCTCTTCTAGTTTATCGTACCGGAATATGTTTATTGTAATATTTCTTTGCCTTTTCTGTTTCTAGAAAAAAAAACACACACCCAGTTTTTGTTTTTTAAAGTTTGTATCGACGAATATAACATCTAGGAGGAACATATAATTTTTATGCTGTAAAATGTTTATATGACGTATTGTAATGGTATATGAACCTTCAGCATCTACTCTCTTCCCGTGGGTCTTCTAGAGGCGAATAAGAAAGTCCTGGAAACGGAATACGACCGAAAATAGTTGAGAAAACATTTAGACCGACAACTGGAAGCAGTGTCTAAGATACAAGATGCCTGGTACTTCGATCGCCAATTCGCATGATAAGCCTGGCGATTATGCATTACCTACCTAACGGAGGAGGTTTTAGTGTATCGCTGTAGTCTCCAAAAAGCTTTAAAAGTGAAATAGCCGGCATAATATAATTTATAAAATAAAAATAAATATATTCACGCTATTTCCAATACAGGGTTAGATAGAGGTCTAGACAATTAAGTCCTTTCGACCCCCCTTCCACCGCATGAATTTTTTGGGACACCATGACACATCTTTATGTCTAAGCCAACGACATAAATTATACGTTCATCATCGTTTTTCAAAAAAAAATCCAGTGGTGCGAACCTCGGGGAACCACAAAGCCAGACTTTTTAGAACCTAATTTAATTATAAATTGCAGGTTCTACTAAAATATAAATCAATCACGTTAATTAAATGTAGAAATAAATAAAAATATGCCTTTTTCAACGTCCAAAATAAATCTTTTCACTTTAATTTCATTCAAGGCTGGGATTAAGCGAGACAGCCTGTATTAAGTCTGACGGGACGAGGACGAAGGTAAAGGCCGATCGGGTTTCAGCGGCGAGGAGAGCCGGGCGGCAGACTAGTGCTTAAACTGTCGAGGTCATTGCCACGACCGTGACTGTGTATTGATATGTGAGGCTTAAAGCTCGAACGAGCTTCCATGTTTGCTAATACCGGGACAAGGCTGCAAATCAATGTAATTTATGCATTACTGTGTAATTTTTATTGATGACCCGATTGTGTAGTCTATAGAGACGCTGCCTTTGAAGATAAAATTTCCGGGTACGAATCTCACAAGAGTTTAATATTTGTGTGAATAATATGAATGTTTTTTCTCGAGTCTGGAATATTTATATGTTAAAAAAATTTCTTCCCGAAATTCCTATTACTGAGATGGACAGAAGTCTAGTCTACACAATTAAGTCCCATCGACCCACCTTCCACCGAAATTATTTTCGGGAGAATGCGACAGGTGGTGAGCCCGTCGCCGTCTCAATGTACAAGCCAACGACATAATCGTACATAAGTTTTTGAAAAACCCATTGGTACGAGCCGGCCACCTGGAGATCGAACTCGCGTCTCATGACTCGAAATTCCGAACACCCAACCACTCAGCTATCGTGACTTATAGTCTGTCTGATGTTGTCCCTATTTATGTTTTTAACTTCACGCATTTTTACCTAATTTATTTATATTTAAAAATAACATTTAATAAACAACAATAACAGTTACCATATCAATAAATACTATACAATAAAATGTATACAAAGACTACATATTTATCTTTAGTGCAGTATTTTTAAATTTAAATAAATTAAGAATTTCAGAATAAAAATTACAATAACAAATTCCGATCACCTAACCACACGGCTATCGTGACGGAAAATGAATGTTTATATATGAATATTTGTCTGTGTGAATATGAATTTTAAGAATTAGTTTTGATTGATTTGGAAGGTAATTTGTACGGTGTGGTACTGCGATCGACAATGAAATGCGAGGCAAATCCTTCCGGGAGACCCCAATTCCCTATGTACTTCTACAGGCCATCATTATGATGATGAAATCATTTGTTATAATAAATATCCAATGAATAAATAAATTCATTTCATCGATAATTTCGAATAATGTTATCTGAGTTAAGACGTTTCTTCTTATTCGATATTATTTATTTAAAATCCAATTTGAATATGATCTGAAATATTGCGGGATCTTGTTTTTCTTGGAAAAATTGTGAGAGATTTTCACGTACTAAGGAAAAAAGTTAACGGCGAAAATGAAAACGCTAATATTTTCGCGGTATATTTTCTCATACAATATTAGATTTTGGTCTCGATGATGTTTTAGTTTGTTTTGGCGATGTGGGTCGTGGATTGATATCTCGCACTGTGTAAGTATTTGAACTAATTTATTCAAAATTAGATATGGAGAACCATTCTTCATCTATTTGTATCATATACTCGAAGAGGCCTCCGTGATATAATACTTATTCTAATTTACGTTCAACTTAATACGCAGCGGATTATAAAAATCTAATTTTTTTTGGATTTAGATGAAAAGCGAGCTTACTATCTACCTGATTACATGTGGCTTATTCAACCCTTAACACTTTCATACCATTTGAAAAGAAGGTTACAGATGCGCTGTTGCCCTCACGGACTTACAAGGAATGCTTAATTGGCCATAATTACACTGTGTTCCTATCAATCACGATAGCTGTGTCTGGATGATCGGAATTCGAAGCAACAGACCCGTGGTCGATTCACAGGGAAGCTGGTACCAATTAATTTTTTCAAAAACTTATGTAAGATTTATATTGTTGGCTTGGACTTTGTCCCATAAAAAAGTCTTCGTTGGAAGGTGAGTCGAAAGGACTTATTGTCTAAACCTCTTTCTACCCTTATGTTAGGAATGGTGTGAAGATTTTGTCTTATTTTTTTTATTTACTCTATGTTTATCCTTAATATTCGCCTTAATCGCCACACTAGGCAACCAGAGTTACTTATTGTCAATCTATTTTATTTCGGTATAGTACATTTCGAAAGGTTTATCTAGACATCTGTTGATATATATCGCCATTATCGTGATAACTAAACCTAAAACAAACTTATATTCCTTTCGAGGAGTTCGCAACAAAACTTATTCGTATTCGAATATTTTTCAATTTATAAAATCTACATTAGATGCAGGATAAACGGGCCCGTAAGTGTGATATATACGTCTAAGCCGTCGCAATATTTCCACATAAAAGTGTATAAAGAAATAATTCTTGTGTTGCTGTGGGATTAAAAAAGGTGCGCTTTAACTTTTTGTATAAACTGTATATATGTAAATCCTGCTTATTTAAATTATCATTATAAAAATGGCCTGTACAAGTCCACTGAAGGACATAGGCCTATCATGCCAGGGAATGTTTGCTATTATCGCCAATCATGGCAAGTGAATTGGCGATTGCATTACCAGAATCGTTGCACCTTAGATGCTGCTGATCTGATCAGCTTAATTTCGATCTTATATTTTTTTCAAGCTTTTAGCATGTTAACGGTTAAGTTAACGGTAAGACGGTTGACCTACCGTTTTCGAGATGGCTATCCCGCCATCAGTTAGTAGCTGATTTAACTTTCCGGTCTTTGTGCCTTAGTCGCTTCTTAAAACACCCAGGGATAGAGAAGGAGTGTATTTATTCCTACACTGATAACACACGGCCTATTTAAAGAAATGAATTCGTCGTTTTTTTACTACCTTTTTCTCGCCTCATATGACACCCCCGGGGAGAGAGGGTGTGATATTATTCTTACACAGATACCACAGGGCCCCTCCTCCTCTGAGAATCCTCTTTCCTTTGCTTTCAGCCCAGCTTTCCTTTGGGAATATGACAATGACAAATCCGCCTTTTGGAAGAGGTACATATATAACGGCCCGGGTTCGATTCATGGCCGGGTCGGTGAAGAAAACCAGTTTATCTATATAGTATTGTATAGTATCTGGGTCTGGGTGTTTGTAGTACCTTCGTTGTTTATGGTACCGATTCAATAACACAAGTGCTTAAGTTACTTCGAGAACGGAGAAATGTATAAACAGCTTGTCCCAGTCTATATTTATAAATTTTACTATTTATATACTCACAGGAATGTAATGTAGATTCGATAAAAGGTAACATGAATGAAGTTAATATGAAATAAAAAAAGTCAAAAACTGTCCATGTCATTACAAACTGAATTGAAAGTAAATAGAAAAATCGCTATCACATTCTGTTTCATTGCAATGATATATTCTGTAGCCATCGACGCTCTGAATCCTGTGCAAGTGCACTGTGCATTCGTTCCACTTGCGAATTCTAAGCTCTAAACAATTTCTCTTTAATAACAAGCGAATGGAAGATATAGTGTTGTTACTGCATCAAATATTTTATCGATATTAAATTCAAACAAACTCAAAAGTTTTGAACCAATGATTAAATATTATTTTGAGGAGTGGTAATCAAGGGGCAGTTTAATTTACAGAGTGATTTTTGTTATACGTTATAATAATATGTACGTATTGAGATTGATATTAAATTGTACGTAAGAGGAACAGTAATTCTGGATGACCAACAGCCAGTTAGTTGTGACCCCACCCTCCGAGCTAGTGGTTGAATACCGTTAGCAGCAAACATTTGTGTGATGAATATGAATTTTTGTACTCGAACAATGGATACGAAACTCACAAGAAAAAGCATGATAAATTGTTTTTCCCATGAAACATTGCACAAGATGGAAATATATTTAATTTGTTTTGTTGTGTTGTTTAATATAAATAAGTCACGATAGCCGAGTTGTTGGGTGGTCGGAATTTCGCGTCGAGAGACCCGAGTTCGATCCCCAGGTGGCAGTACTAATAAGTTTTTCAAAAACTTATGTACGAATTTCATCGTTGGCTTGGACATCAAGGCGGCGACGGGCTCACCACCTGTCACGTTGTCCCGAAAATATCTTCGGTGGAAGGTGGGTCAAAGGGACTTAATTGTCTAGACTTGACCTCTGTCTACCCTTGTATTGGGAATTGCGTGAAGATATTTATTTATTATTATTTATTTATTTGTGTTGTTTAGAACTTTGCCTATCGACACTTGAACCATAACGACACGGTTAAAGCACATCCCTAATCATGTGCGGAAGTGCCATCGCAGGAGCTGCCATGCTAATGGCTAATGTGTGTCTCCGGAAGTCGTGGCCCGGAAACGAAGCGGCCATCTCGCGAAATTATCATTTAACGTTTTATTGCTGTGCCGTAGGGAACGCCGGGTCCGTCGTGTGTCGAAGTAATTGCCTTGTTTTGTTAGGGGTTGGGCAGGAGCGAGAATAATGGAAGCGATTGTGAGACAGTGTATCGCTAACTCGCATTATGTATGGTCGCACTTTATATTGTATAAAGGTATCTAAATCTTTTGTATTCCCTTCGCAGTCCCAATATGAATGAATAAGAATGATGGAATAATGAACTTAAGTTATTGTTTATATCTACACACATATTCACATTCCCAATACTGAGGTAGACAGAGGTCTAGACAGAGGTCTTTGGGGCTATGTATGAGGTGGCGAGCCTATCGCCGTCGAAATGTCCAAGCCAAAGATTAAATTTACTTACATAGATATATTATTGCAAAATTACTTACTCAGATTTTATAATGTACTGTTGTATAATATAGAACCCGCCCTATATTAGAGATGGAGTTGCAATAATCGCCACGCTAGGCAAATGAATTGGCGATCGCAATACCATACATTTCGCCTCTTACACACTGCTGCCCGTCAAAGATATTTTTTCTTAAAACTCTCGGGATCATAACTATGTTCGAATCTTTTACCCTAGTCGCCTCTAGCAACATCCATGGAAAGAATTATATTCTTTCGTTTGACTCTACCATTTACAATTTACGTGTGTATTATATTATTTCGTTTATCGTACAGATACAATATATAAATTGCTAAGCTTTTCATAAGGCGAAATACATCTTATGACATTACAAATTGTTGTGAGTTGTATTCATGAATCATAAGAAACTTCAACACCAAAAGCGAGGAGATGAAACACGATTTAATAATAAATTTAAGAAAATTTTAAAGAATCAACTAACACGAGCAGGAATCGAACCGACGACGCTCTTACGTGTTACCAACGTGTCCAATTATATGCTTAAAAACTCAACAAATCTACACAGTAAATAATTCCATAATCCGTAAACATTCGGTGCGCTCCTCTCAGGTATTCTGATGTGTTAACAAAATAAAAGCTCCGAAAGTAATTCACGGTAAACAGCAATAGGTAAACAAATATCGTATCCCTTTGATCGTGACGTGCGAACGCGTTGTGAATTTCATTTCTCACCTAAAATAAAAAAAATATTTATTTATTCTATTTCACACTACACGTTTCGATCACGCCAATCGGATCAAGAATGGCACCGATGCTCGATTTTTGTTTTTATTAAATAATGCCAATCATCGTTGCGTTACTTAAATAAAAGGGACGAAAGTCACGATAGCCGAGTGGACGGGTGATCGGAACTTCGAGTCAAGAGATCCGAGTTCGTTCCCTAAGCTTGTACAAATGGGATTTTCAAATACTTTTGTACGAATTACATCATTGGCTTGGACATAAAGACGGCGACGGGCTCACCACCTGTCACGTTGTCCCGAAATTATCTTCGATGGAAGGTGGGACTCATCCGTCTACCGACATGAAGTCTTCCTCAGATCTCAATAGTAGAAAGAAACTATATAACATCACATTTGGATGTCGATCTTATAGACTCAGAGATTCATATTTAGAGACCTGCACACTTACAGAGTTCATGGTCCGATGAAGACGATAGAAACGTTAAAACGCTTTAACAAGTAAAATAAACACCCAAACCGACAAATTCATATCGGAATCTAATGACAAAAATGACCGTAAATTGTTTTGATAAATTTTTCCATGTAGACATTGTGCCAATACTTATACAATCATAATCAAAGTACTTGAGAAGAATTTGCAAAAACATCTTTCTCTGCTCTTTTTATTATAAAATAGCAAACAAAATATGAAAATATTTGAGTGAAATGGGTGTAAAAATTCCGTTGAAATCCAAGCGCATTTCTTCGACAGAATAAACCCTGCCGGATATCTCTGTGTACATATAAAATACGCCACAAATCATATGGCGGAATTCCTAAGTTACCGCTTCGTAGGACGCCCTCGTGCGATGTTTCCGTATAATACCGTTTGGTTAAAATATTTGTCAGTACGTCTATAGCGATTTAAGATTTAAAGCAGTATACTATCGAATTCGAGTCCAGAGACCCGAGTTCTATGACCCAAAGGTGGACACATATTAATTATTTTTTTTCATAGTTTATATGGAATATTTCACTAGGTTTTCGGCTATATTGGCATTTTATATAAAATATCGATCCGAAAGCCTACTTTGTAGTGACTACCTTTGAAACTAAGGAGCAACCCTTGAAAAAACTCATTTTTTCACCAAGCTTTGGTGAAAAAAGGAGTTTTTTCAATATTTCTTTAGTCGCCTCGTAACCACTGTAATAAAAAAATCGGGGTACGTGTGAAGCCCGCCAACTTGCACACGAACACCATGGCGATGAATACTTCTCTCTCCTTCTCTCTCCCTCTCCCTCTCTCTCTCTCTTTCATCAATATTGTAGAGAAGGCCTTTGCCCAGAAGGTAATCAGTTTACCTTGCTTTTATAATATTACTTAGTGTTTAACTACAGACTATTTTTTGATACAATTTTATTGATTTTGTTGATGTAAGCCATTCTGGACTTTTTGTTATGAAGTTAATGAGAAACTTAAAAAAACAACTAACACGGACGGGATTGAAACCCGTGACCTCTGCCGTAACGTGGCAATTGCCACGCAGATTCTTATCCCGCCTTATCAGTTGAATTTTTAAGTTTCTCGTTAATTTAATTTAATAAACTCCAGATCACAATCACGTTTCAAGATACCATTAAAAATTAACCTTGGAGATTTAAAATAAAACTGCCCACATTAGCTTCACTAAAAATATATTTTCTAATGCATTAAGAAAGTCTGGAGGCGTAACTAGTGTCTGGAAATTTTTACTTCGATTTGCCTCGACTCACGCGGGAGTGGCTTTGCGAGGTCCTTTTAGTGTATACCTTTGCGCGAGGGTAGATTTGATTCTCTGTTTGAGATACTTGAAATGGAAGCTGAAGTGTGAATTAATGTTACGTTTTATAACTGGTAGATAAGTTATCTATCGGCTTTTCCTAAATAATATTACTTTTGTCACTCTTCGTTACAACTTTTAAATATCACGATAGCCGAGTGGACGGGTGATCGGAACTTCGAGTCAAGAGATCCGAGTTCGTTCCCTAAGCTTGTACAAATGGGATTTTCAAATACTTTTGTACGAATTACATCATTGGCTTGGACATAAAGACGGCGACGGGCTCACCACCTGTCACGTTGTCCCGAAATTATCTTCGATGGAAGGTGGGACTCATCCGTCTACCGACATGAAGTCTTCCTCAGATCTCAATAGTAGAAAGAAACTATATAACATCACATTTGGATGTCGATCTTATAGACTCAGAGATTCATATTTAGAGACCTGCACACTTACAGAGTTCATGGTCCGATGAAGACGATAGAAACGTTAAAACGCTTTAACAAGTAAAATAAACACCCAAACCGACAAATTCATATCGGAATCTAATGACAAAAATGACCGTAAATTGTTTTGATAAATTTTTCCATGTAGACATTGTGCCAATACTTATACAATCATAATCAAAGTACTTGAGAAGAATTTGCAAAAACATCTTTCTCTGCTCTTTTTATTATAAAATAGCAAACAAAATATGAAAATATTTGAGTGAAATGGGTGTAAAAATTCCGTTGAAATCCAAGCGCATTTCTTCGACAGAATAAACCCTGCCGGATATCTCTGTGTACATATAAAATACGCCACAAATCATATGGCGGAATTCCTAAGTTACCGCTTCGTGGGACGCCCTCGTGCGATGTTTCCGTATAATACCGTTTGGTTAAAATATTTGTCAGTACGTCTATAGCGATTTAAGATTTAAAGCAGTATACTATCGAATTCGAGTCCAGAGACCCGAGTTCTATGACCCAAAGGTGGACACATATTAATTATTTTTTTTCATAGTTTATATGGAATATTTCACTAGGTTTTCGGCTATATTGGCATTTTATATAAAATATCGATCCGAAAGCCTACTTTGTAGTGACTACCTTTGAAACTAAGGAGCAACCCTTGAAAAAACTCATTTTTTCACCAAGCTTTGGTGAAAAAAGGAGTTTTTTCAATATTTCTTTAGTCGCCTCGTAACCACTGTAATAAAAAAATCGGGGTACGTGTGAAGCCCGCCAACTTGCACACGAACACCATGGCGATGAATACTTCTCTCTCCTTCTCTCTCCCTCTCCCTCTCTCTCTCTCTTTCATCAATATTGTAGAGAAGGCCTTTGCCCAGAAGGTAATCAGTTTACCTTGCTTTTATAATATTACTTAGTGTTTAACTACAGACTATTTTTTGATACAATTTTATTGATTTTGTTGATGTAAGCCATTCTGGACTTTTTGTTATGAAGTTAATGAGAAACTTAAAAAAACAACTAACACGGACGGGATTGAAACCCGTGACCTCTGCCGTAACGTGGCAATTGCCACGCAGATTCTTATCCCGCCTTATCAGTTGAATTTTTAAGTTTCTCGTTAATTTAATTTAATAAACTCCAGATCACAGTCACGTTTCAAGATACCATTAAAAATTAACCTTAAAAATATATTTTCTAATGCATTAAGAAAGTCTGGAGGCGTAACTAGTGTCTGGAAATTTTTACTTCGATTTGCCTCGACTCACGCGGGAGTGGCTTTGCGAGGTCCTTTTAGTGTATACCTTTGCGCGAGGGTAGATTTGATTCTCTGTTTGAGATACTTGAAATGGAAGCTGAAGTGTGAATTAATGTTACGTTTTATAACTGGTAGATAAGTTATCTATCGGCTTTTCCTAAATAATATTACTTTTGTCACTCTTCGTTACAACTTTTTAAATATCACGATAGCCGAGTAGTTGGGTGATCGGAATTCGAAGTCGGGTCTCCCGGCTCGAATTCCGATCACCACATACACATACCTAAATACACATACCTAAATGCCAGTGAACCTAAATTCGATATGGCGCCGCCAGCTCTGCGCTCTCGTGTTCCATTCCCAGTCAAGTCAATGTAGAAATCACTTTTTATACATTGGGTGTTTGTGGTATCTTCGTTGTTTCTCATTCCCTAATACAAGTGCTTAAGCTGCTTTAGTAAGCAGCTTATGCGATCAGAGCAATGTATGTGATTTTATATATATTTTAAATAGCGTATATAATAAATAAAACAATTTGAAATGAAACTTTTTCGAATTGATACAAATTGAAGGTCATTCACCCTGACCGACGTAAATCTCACCCCTACCGCGCAACTAATGTATTTTTGAACGATAATTTCCTACGGGGACGTGTTAGGAATTCGGCCCGATCCCAAGGCGCTGTCAGTGTTAGTTGACGTAGGTAAATTGTATCGCTATCGATGCTCTATCGACTCCCGTGCGAACGTGAATCGAATTCGTAATTGGTACGGGATTTCTAACAAACCTCGGGTTCAATGAGGCCTCTAGTTTATTCAATGAAGTGTTCAGTTATGTAGTTACCTGTATAGACATTTTTTACTAGCCGTTTTGAGTGAAAAGCATTAAAATAATATCTTCAGGACCTACTGCGCCTCTATGGTAAGACCGTTGCCACGGCACAGCATAGCTCGCGGGTTTGAATCCCGCCCGTGTCAGTTGAAATATTAAACATTTTTTCTCAAAAGACAAAAAGTTCAGCATAATATTATCCTTTAAAATCAATAAAAATTGTAAAATATCCTCACGCCATTCCTAATACTTGGATAGACTGAGGTCTAGTGCAAACATTCATATTCATCACACAAATCTTTGCCCCAAGCAGGATTCTAACCGGCAATCCTAAGCCTCAAAGACAGGGTCAATATCTACTCGGCTATTGGGTCGTTAAAACATTTTACTCAAAATTTCCATGAAAAACTCTATATAAATCATATTGAGATATTTTATGCGAATAAATTAAATTTAAATAGAAAGCTCTTATCTAAGAATTACTAAATAAAAATAAATAAATAGACAAAGTTATAGACAATTAAGTCTTTTCGATCCACTACCCACCGAAAAACTTTTTGGGACAACATGACAGTTGGTGTGTCTGAAGCTATCTGTAGGTCCAAGCTAACTATATAATTCGTAAATAACTTTTTGAAAAACCCATTGGTACGAGCCTGCCACCTGGGGATTGAATTCGGGTCTCTTGACTCGAAATTCCGGTCGCCCAACCACTCGGCTATCGTGACTATTACTAATTTATAATTTCTGGAAAATAACTATACTTTAAAAAAAAATGTTTTCGTTTTATACAATCCAATACGCGCATAGTTCGTGTTGATCACAAAAGCGCGATAGAGGCACGCAACAGATGATTTATTTAAAATATGTCACGTAGTGCTTTATGAAAAAGGGGAATACGCACCAAATTTCGCCACCTATATTTACATATTGAAGTAAATTACATCCATTGATGGCTTCGGGGATAAAAATGGCAGGGGGAGGCTGACATAAATATATTGCGTGCGTTGCGTAGAAAACAAAAATTTGGAACAGTCTAAACTGAGCCTTATTTCTATTCCACATATATAGTGTTACCCTGCTTTCAAAAACTGTTAGTAATATACTGCTTGTTACGGTTGCAGGAAACCTATCGACGTTCTACATCGCGCTATCGAAGTTCTTTCGATTATACGGATATATACGAGTACTGATAAGACACTGGTAGAAGAGACGTCCTCTCCAGGTCTCGAACACCCAAATTGGCGGGTAGCTACCGTTTGTCTGCACCACATTATCCGCTATAGTAAGTTGCAATTTTTACTTACTTACCCTTAAGGATAATTAGCAATAATCGCCACGCTCAGCAAGCGGATTGGCGATCGCAATACCAAACACCACGCTCTATAGACGATGCTATCCGGATTTTATCATTATTAATTCTCTTTATCGAAGATATCCCTCTTTGACGAAGATATCCCCAAAATATCTTCTATGAAAGGTGGGTCAAAGGGACTTAATTGTCTAGACTAGGACTCTGTCTACCCCTGTATTGAGAATTGCGTGAAGATATTTATTTACTTATCACAAACAATTACCTAAATAAAAATAAACACAGAAAAAGTAAACATTGTAAGAAACAAACGAGAATAAAACAGAACGCGGACCGTATTGCGGTACGACTCGTTTATAAAATTTTCAGCAAAGCATATGTAGAATTATGTAATTGTAATTACAGCAAAAACTCATGCGGCATCGCTAATGGGACTTTTTGTTCGGAGGCTGAACGCGAGAGAGGAAATACAGTATTTAGCTACGAGTGGATAATTCTTTGCCGGTGTTGCGCTTGTTAATTGTATTTATTATAACAACACTCTCTTTTAACGACCTCATTTGGTTGTGTGATCGGTCTTCGAAGACCCGAGTTCGATCCACAGGTAGGCTCGTGCAAATGGGTTTGTTTTCAAAGTTTATGTATGATTTAGATCGTTGACTTGGACATAAGTACCACCAGTCCAATTGTCCCTAAAATGTCTTCTGTGAAATATGAATTGTCTAGATCTCTGTCTAGCCCAGTGTAGGGAATAGCGTGGAGATGTTTTTTTATATAGATATAATAGCTCCCAGTAGGTTTCAGGACTGGGTAGGCTGAATATGGGTGTCTATTTTATAAATAAGGTCTTCACAGCTTACTTTTTATCAATTAGCTATCAACTCCCCATTACAGAACTATAGGCTTATAGTTTTCCACAAAGAATCGACCTCCGCAATTAGCATTTATGGACTCCTTGTAATATTTCGCAGGGCCTTACTCCATCATGTCATGTACTGTCTTTGGCCTGACGAAATTGCCACTAGAGAAGCTCTTCTATCCAACGGGTGTTGGTTCTTTGAACTATGAACTATGTTGTCGTCAGCGCGCTGAATTGGCAAGGATATGGCACGACTAGGTGGTAAGGACTATGGGGGTAACCTTAGCTTCCACTGTGGACGCCTTCCTTGTGGATTCTGTCACGCAGAAAAACACCGAACATAGCCTTTTCCGTAGCACGTTGCTTCTATAGCAACTTTGAGCTTCAGGATTGCAGGGAAGATCACGTCGCGGTTACACAGGTCATCATTGGCAACACGCACTTAAACTTTGTTTCCATGGTAACTTTGAACTGTCATGTCCGGCCAGCTGTGGAAGAGCACGTCTCAGTTCTCCTTGGCAACACGCACTGACTGTAAACTTTTCTCTTAAGTTAACTAAGTTTCCCGAACGTTGCCCAGCAGAGTTGGATTTGTCTGTAATTAAGTAAATAATCTAATAAGCCTTATTTTGTAGGAAATTGTGTCGAGTTGGTAATGCCTTTTACCTATCTTATCTATATATCCTATTTATATTATATATTTTATTGTTATAGTTTTACGAACATTAAGGCAAAAATAATGACATATTATTGTTATATAAAGTGGAAACAACTGATCGTCTTTCTACATAAACAATTATAAGAGTAAATAATATCTTCTCGAAATTCCCAATAAAGGGGTAGACAGAGGTCTAGTCTAGACAGTTAAGTCCCTTCTACCCTCCTTCCACCGGAGATATCTTCAGGACAACGATACAGGTGGTGAGCCTGTCACCGTCATTATATCCAAGAAAATGATATAATTCGAACATAAGTTTTTGAAAACCCATTGGTACGAGCCTGCACCATCGAACTCGGGTCTCTTGACTCGAAATTCCGACCTGTTTTTTCTGTTTTTTCTACATAAAGAAGGTATTTTATAATGAAAAAAAATGTCGTCTTTTTTATATCTTCATCATAATGCCGTGAATCCCGCCCGTGTGAGTATATTTTTTAAATTTCTCTTTAATTTAATAACAAAGAATTCGACATAATTTGTATGCTTTAAAATTCATTTAATGCTTCAAAATAGCACTACATACAGTCATATTTTGTTTACTTTCTATTCATAATGATTGTCATTTTGGCCGTTCTATAAAACACTGAAACGAAGCCGCGGGTAACACATAAAAACTAAAAATAAATGAAAATATTTTCACTCCAGTCTAGACTTTTCGAGTCTTTTCGACACTCCTTCCGTCGAAGTCATTTCTTGGGAAAACGTGACACGTGGCGAGTCAGTCACAGTCTTTACGTCCAAGCCAAATACATAAATCGTACATTAGTTTTTTGAAAAACATCATCACCTGGGGATCGAACTTGGGTATGCTCGGCTATAGTGACTTACATTACGATACCATGACTTTCTACTGATAATAATTCTGACTTTGACAGTTCTTTAAAGGCACCGAAGCCAAAACCCGGATAGAACCTAGTATCATTACATCCGTTTATGTACCAGGAGCACATAAAAACTAAAGCAGTTAAATTCACAACAGCAGTATCAATAGTAAACAACAAGGAGACAAGTGAGCAAACGAGAGCTTTCGAAATGCCGGGATCATAAAACTGTTTATCCCGATACCGAGAATAAACACTGCTTGTTATCGTTCGTTAGTCTTACATTATCGAAGCGTAGCCTGTAATTGGTATACACGAGTGTGGGATAAGTGAATGAACGTTTACACCGTACGATTGTGAACCATTTGATATTGCAAAACTCTACAGTACTTTGGTATGCGTAAATAAATAAATATACCTTATAAATTAAAAATATACCTTCAGATAGTTAATTTACTTTGCGGAAATATATTGTAAAGTTGTTATTAAAAAAGACACTTCGCAACATTCCGCATGCAAATATAAAAAGGTATATGTTACCTGGTCCGAAGAGAAGAAGAGCACCACCCTCCCTCCCACTTTTACTTTACCTTTTTATATTTGCAGGCGGAATGTTGCGAAGTAACTTTTCCAATAAATATCTTCACGCAATTCCTAATACAGTGGTAAGTAGAGGTCTAGTCTAGACAATTAAGTCCCTTCGACTTCGAGTCTAGACACCGAAGATATTTTCGGGACAACGTGACAGGTGGAGAGCCCGTCGCCGTCTTTATGTCCAAGCCATTGATATTATTCGTACATAAGTTTTTGAAAACCCATTGGTACGAGCCTGCACCATCGAACTCGGGTCTCTTGACTCGAAATTCCGACCTGTTTTTTCTGTTTTTTCTACATAAAGAAGGTATTTTATAATGAAAAAAAATATCGTCTTTTTTATATCTTCATCATAATGCCGTGAATCCCGCCCGTGTGAGTATATTTTTTAAATTTCTCTTTAATTTAATAACAAAGAATTCGACATAATTTGTATGCTTTAAAATTCATTTAATGCTTCAAAATAGCACTACATACAGTCATATTTTGTTTACTTTCTATTCATAATGATTGTCAATTTGGCCGTTCTATAAAACACTGAAACGAAGCCGCGGGTAACACATAAAACTAAAAATAAATGAAAATATTTTCACTCCAGTCTAGACTTTTCGAGTCTTTTCGACACTCCTTCCGTCGAAGTCATTTCTTGGGAAAACGTGACACGTGGCGAGTCAGTCACAGTCTTTACGTCCAAGCCAAATACATAAATCGTACATTAGTTTTTTGAAAAACATCATCACCTGGGGATCGAACTTGGGTATGCTCGGCTATAGTGACTTACATTACGATACCATGACTTTCTACTGATAATAATTCTGACTTTGACAGTTCTTTAAAGGCACCGAAGCCAAAACCCGGATAGAACCTAGTATCATTACATCCGTTTATGTACCAGGAGCACATAAAAACTAAAGCAGTTAAATTCACAACAGCAGTATCAATAGTAAACAACAAGGAGACAAGTGAGCAAACGAGAGCTTTCGAAATGCCGGGATCATAAAACTGTTTATCCCGATACCGAGAATAAACACTGCTTGTTATCGTTCGTTAGTCTTACATTATCGAAGCGTAGCCTGTAATTGGTATACACGAGTGTGGGATAAGTGAATGAACGTTTACACCGTACGATTGTGAACCATTTGATATTGCAAAACTCTACAGTACTTTGGTATGCGTAAATAAATAAATATACCTTATAAATTAAAAATATACCTTCAGATAGTTAATTTACTTTGCGGAAATATATTGTAAAGTTGTTATTAAAAAAGACACTTCGCAACATTCCGCATGCAAATATAAAAAGGTATATGTTACCTGGTCCGAAGAGAAGAAGAGCACCACCCTCCCTCCCACTTTTACTTTACCTTTTTATATTTGCAGGCGGAATGTTGCGAAGTAACTTTTCCAATAAATATCTTCACGCAATTCCTAATACAGTGGTAAGTAGAGGTCTAGTCTAGACAATTAAGTCCCTTCGACTTCGAGTCTAGACACCGAAGATATTTTCGGGACAACGTGACAGGTGGAGAGCCCGTCGCCGTCTTTATGTCCAAGCCATTGATATTATTCGTACATAAGTTTTTGAAAAACCCATTGGTACGAGCCTGTCACCTGGGGATGGAACTCGGTCTCTTGACTCGAAATTTCGACCACTCAACCACTCGACTATCGTGACTTTATCTATCGGGTATCTGCGTAGCTATTTGATAGTGCGAAAATCAAGAGCGCCTAGAATTGCACTTACTTTACACACACATACACACAGTCCCTGACTGGGTAGATAATGAGAACAGATCTTCAAGTGTCATGATCCTTAAATATCTCTTTATCGTAATCGTAAATAATCTGGTAAAAGTAAAAGATGTGTATATAGAAGATTATAGATCGTTATTAAATTAAACAGAAATAACTGACACATGAATAATATAAGTTAATAGTAGTAGCCCCTGGGAATGAGTTGATCGCTCCCATGTCATAAATATTAAATTAATTTTGTAATTCTTTTGCAAAAAAAAATCCGAAAAAGAGAATACCTACGAAGTTTCTTTCTCCTATTTCTTCTCCGTTAAAGAAACCTCATTACGAAACAGTGGTAGATTAAAAAATTACGATCGATAGATGTTATGTATGCAACTTTAATCGATAAATGAATGATATTGTCATATTGAAATATATGAAAAATTTTACGTAAAAGCCCGAGCATATAAAATCTAAAGTCGTTACAGTGTCGTAGTCGTCACGTGCGATTAAAATTGTTGTTCATGTGACCCCCTCTTTTACAGGGGTCTCGTTAAGACACATTCATGTTTACCAGTGTTACGTATATTTTTCTGTTTACGCGGTTCACAAATTACGTTTCGCATGTATGTGGGAATGTTGATCATTATATTGGTATAATTCTATGGCTGGTTCTGTCACAGCGAAAGGGATATTTCTTAAAATAACTATCTATTAATATTATATTCTTGGGAACGTTCGTTGTGGAAAGCTTTGGCGGACGCCTATGTTCTGCAGTGGACTCTTAGACTCTTTTAGACTGTAAAGATGAAGAAGAAGAATTTATATTAGACGACCTACGTGGACGAGTGGTGTACACACCAGTTTTCATGGTGTCGCCAGCTCTGACATCCAGGGTTTGATTCTCGGTCGGGTCTTGTTGAAAAGACTTTTTCTACTTTGTCTCGGGTCTAGGTGTTTGTGGTTATTTCGTTGTTTCCGATTTGAACTTTGGGAATAGAGCAATGAATGTGATGTTGTCCCTATCTATCCATCTATATATAAAATGTATTATATTATCTTTCCACGACTCGATAGCCTACTTGTGCCGATAGTGAGCCGGCCTGTGAAGTAGTAGCAGGTTCGATCCTCGCGAGGGGCATCGAAACATTTATGTCATAAATATTAAATTAATTTTGTAATTCCTTTGCAAAAAAAATCCGAAAAGAGAATACCTACGAAGTTTCTTTCTCCTATTTCTTCTCCGTTAAAGAAACCTCATTACGAAACAGTGGTAGATTAAAAATTACGATCGATAGATGTTATGTATGCAACTTAAATCGATAAATGAATGATATTGTCATATTGAAATATATGAAAAATTTTACGTAAAAGCCTGAGCATATAAAATCTAAAGTCGTTACAGTGTCGTAGTCGTCACGTGCGATTAAAATTGTTGTTCATGTGACCCCCTCTTTTACAGGGGTCTCGTTAAGACACATTCATGTTTACCAGTGTTACGTATATTTTTCTGTTTACGCGGTTCTCAAATTTCGTTTCGCATGTATGTGGGAATGTTGATCATTATATTGGTATAATTCTATGGCTGGTTCTGTCACAGCGAAAGGGATATTTCTTAAAATAACTATCTATTAATATTATATTCTTGGGAACGTTCGTTGTGGAAAGCTTTGGCGGACGCCTATGTTCTGCAGTGGACTCTTAGACTCTTTTAGACTGTAAAGATGAAGAAGAAGAATTTATATTAGACGACCTACGTGGACGAGTGGTGTACACACCAGTTTTCATGGTGTCGCCAGCTCTGACATCCAGGGTTTGATTCTCGGTCGGGTCTTGTTGAAAAGACTTTTTCTACTTTGTCTCGGGTCTAGGTGTTTGTGGTTATTTCGTTGTTTCCGATTTGAACTTTGGGAATAGAGCAATGAATGTGATGTTGTCCCTATCTATCCATCTATATATAAAATGTATTATATTATCTTTCCACGACTCGATAGCCTACTTGTGCCGATAGTGAGCCGGCCTGTGAAGTAGTAGCAGGTTCGATCCTCGCGAGGGGCATCGAAACATTTGTGTCATGAATATTAATGTTTGAACTCAAGACGTGGATGTTTATGTGTATACATCAATATTTATAAATATTAATATGTATGTATGCAAATACATTATAACGTTGGACACAAAAATGGCGATAGGCTCTCCACCTGTCACGTCTACCCAATAGGCTTGGGTGACAGGTGAGTCGAAATGATTTATTGTTGTTGTCTAAACTTTTGTATTCCCAGTATTGAAAATATGCGTAAAGACATTTTGTAAAGAAAACTCTTAAACAATTTCCACTCAATTTCATCAATTAGCAAACACCACAGGTCACGCTTAAAACTTAAAACGACGACCATTCTCTAAAGATCTACGAAATATTCTTCGAAAGAACTTAAAGGCTCTATATACTTTGACGTGGTAAGACCAAGAAGTTTCGGTGGGTCCAATTTAAGAAACAGATCACGTTCGAATGTCTCTCCGATCTCACGTGCTGGAGAAATTGGTGAAGTAAGCGGAAGTGTTTCCCGTAAAGGCCTGTTCAGAATGTACGCGACAAAACGTCTTATGTTGTTTCACATTCAAATATCGAGATGAATTTCATGCGAGAAACATTCTTGTATATACCCACAGTGTTTTGAAAAGGTTTTTGTTAAATTACTTACTGCTTGAATATAAAGTAAGAAAATTGATAGAGTTATTACTTAAAACATATGAAAATCAATACCGTGTGATTACCTTTTAAGAACGCAACCACCCACGATATCCGAATGTTTGGGTGATCGGAATTCGAGTCAAGGACCCCAGTTCGATTTCCACGGTTTGTCAATGGATTTTTTCAATAACTTATGTACGATTTTTATCGTTGGCTTGAACATAAAGACGGCGACGGGCTCACTAACTGTCACGTTGTCCTGAAAATATCTTCGGTGGAAGGTGGGTCAAAGGGACTTAATTGTATAGACTAGACCTCTGTCTACCCGTAATTGCGTAAAGACAATTTTATTTAATTATTTATTACTAAATTTATATTTATGATAGTATTCATGGGTAAATACCTATAAAATAAAAAAATAAAGAAATATCTTCACGCAATTTCCAATACAGGGGTATTCATAGGTCTAGATTAGACAATGAAGTCCCTTCGACCCACCATCCACCGAAGGTATTTTCGGGACAACGAGACAGGTGGTGAGCCCGTCGCTGTCTTTTTGTCCAGGCCAACGATGTAATTCGTAAATAATATTTTTTTTGAAAAACCCATTGGTATGAGTCGGCCACCTGAAGATCTAACTCGGGTCTCTTGACTCGAAATTCCGACTACCCAACCTCTCAGCTATCGTGACTTTAATACAATAAACAAATACCTATAAATGCGTACACACATATGTACGTACCCTTAAATGTACCCTTAAAGTTTTTTTTTACCCTTTGAGTACCTCATAGGTTCACTTCATGATATTGGCCTAGAACAAACATATAACAACTTAGACGAAATCGATCTGCTTGATTTAGGTTTAGCATTTCAAAGTCAAAGTCAAAGTTAAAGCCAAAGTTTTTATTGCATTCATTAGTAAACATAAGATAGCCTAAGAGTGTTTAGTACAACATGATATCTATTTGGGAATAGCAATATACGTGAGTGATATTATTTAAAATATAAATAAAATAATAAAAAAAGTCACGATAGCCGAGTGTGTTCTCTTTACATTTGCTTTCATATTCGTAGTATCATTTACAGAAGATAAGTCACGACAGCCGAGTGGTAGGTGGTCGGAATTTCGAGTCAAGAGACCCGAGTTCGATCCCCGGTGGCACGCTCAAACCAATGGGATTTTCAAAAACTTATGTACGAATTATATCGTTGGCTTGGACATATAGACGGCGACGGGCTCACTACCTGTCACGTTGTCCCGAAAATATCTTCGGTGGAAGGTGGGTCTAAGGGACTTAATTGTCTAGACTAGACCTCTTCCTATCCCTGTATTGGGAATTGCGTGAAGATATATATTTATTTAAATAATAAAAGAAAATAATAAAAAAATATTTAAATGTACGCGTAGTTTCATTTTCGAGATGGTTATACCCTACCTGTCAGTGGTCACATGAATTCCTATGCCTCAGTCGCTTCTTAGGACACTAATAGAATTATGGTACTACATTTGTTCACCGTCACCACACGACAAACGTATTATATATGAAAACAAGCTATATTGTACAAACTTCACAAAAATATCCTACAATGAAAACAAACATTTGAACAAACGTTTATATTAGCTATTGAATCACTAATTGTATGTAATTAGAAACGTAACAAAACGTTAATTACGCACCCAAATATTGTTGGGTAATCGAATCATATATTTGTTCACATTTACACATCGTCTTCTGTTTATTCAACTAATTCATTTAGATATATAGATAGGGACAACATAACATACATTGCTTTGATCTCAAAGTAAGTGGTTACTTATGTTTTAGAATCGAGAACAAGGAAGGTGCCACAAACACAAACCCAGGACAATGTGGAAAAAGTCGTTACAGCGACCTGTCCGGAAAACGAAACCGGGACCCAAGAGCTAGCGTCATGTTAAAAATCAGCGTGTACACCACTCGTCCGTGGAGGTCGTTCGTTGTGATGTCATGGTGTTCTTATCTATGTATGTTATATATTTATATGTGATGTTGTCCCTAACTGATACATATTACTTTATACCATCGTTTCATAGTGAGGTACCTCTAACGGAAAATTTTTTGTTATATTTCAAGCCATTCCCCATAACTGGGATAGTCAGAAGTCTAGACAATTTGAAACACAATTTGAGACAACGTGAAAGGTGATGAGCCTTTCGCTGTGTTGATGTCCAAGCCGACGAAATAAATCGTACATAAGTTTTGAAAAATACCTATTTATATGAGCTTAGCACCTGGCGTAAAACTTGGGTTTCCTGTCTTGAAATTCGATCACCCAACCACTCGACAATCGTGACTTCTGAAGTACTTTAAACATTAAAAACACTTTAAACATTAAAGGCATACTACATTCTACTATATTTTATCAGAGCTTCGTTATACCCGTTCGATACATTTTTTCAAGTTAACAAGTCGCCAGTGGAACTGTGAGCCCGTTATTAAATCACATCTGAGCCGTCAATTTACTCTGAATGTTGAATTTGCAGGATTCTGCTTTTAGAAATCCTCAAAACATTGTAACGAGACGGTATCGTACTAGGTCTATTTTATAACTTGCTGCTTTGTCCACACAATAACAAAGAGTAAATATAATCAATTAGCATATTTTACTCTTCATTACTCTAGCTATCTTTCAGTAAAAGTCCCGTTAAAATCCGTCCAGACGTTTCAGAGATTAGCCGGAACAAACAGACAGGCAGAGAACAATTTTAAATATTTTATTTTATTGTAATTTCTGTATATACTTTGACATGTATTTTGTCACGATAGCCGAGTGGTTGGGTGATGAAAATTTGAGCCAGGGGATCGGAGTTCGCTAAGAGGTAGACTCGTGCTAATGATATTTTTTGGGAAAAAGGCGACATGCACAGCACCTGTCACATTTTCCCATAATAAACTCCGGTGAAATTGAGGTAGAAAGAACTTATTTTTTTAGACCGCTGGCTGCCCCAGTGCTGGGAAATGGCGTAAACCTTGATAACCGAAAAGCCTAGTTGGTATTGACCCTGTCTTCGGAGCCTCGGGTTGAGAGTTCGAATCCCGCTTGAGTTTGTATAATGAATTTGAATGGAGCTGTACTAGCCATGGATGTGTTTATAAAAATTATATACGTGAATATATATTTATTTACGTAAAATGAATTGTTGACTTGGACAACTTGGTGTCCATCTTGATGGCGACAGACTCACCACCTGTTTCGTTGTTGTTGCTTTTTACCTGTTGTTGTGACTTCGGTGAAACGTGGACTGAAAATACTAAGTTATTTAGACCTCTGACTATACCAGCTGTGGAAATGCCTGAAGTTAAAAATGTATTTTGAAGTGATTTCATCTACGGAGCCACATTTTGTAGTCGCATATCCTGTAGCCTTGTGCTCCATAAAAATAAATTTAAACATGAGCGAGTGAAGAGTTATTTGAAAAATAGCCGCTCAAAGCTATTCGTAGTTAGATATATGAGGATGCGAGACTTTGAAAAATTATTAGAAGCTTTTCCACACTCTAATTTTTATTATCATTGTTTGAAAATATTCTGCGCAACTTTGTCATCATATACTCGTGGGATTTATATACACAGCAGACCTATAATTGTCTTACACACTTATACCAATCAATTATTGAATGTACTTGTGGTACTGTAATAGCGTGTTAAGCTGTTGGTAATCCAATAAAAAAATTAAGAGTTCTACTCACGATGAGGTTTCGGTATCGGACCGGGCAGTAAGCCGGTACCTGGGTAAGGATTGATAGCAATTCTCAGTTGTTCTGAACATCCAATAAAATAATAATAATAAATAAATAAATAAATATAAATATCTTCACGCAATTCCCAATACAGGGGTAGACAGAGGTCTAGACAAATAAGTCCTCTCGACCCTCCTTTATATTACATACATTTCTCTGATCCCAAAGTACTAGTAGCTAAAAAAATTTTGTTATGGAATGAGGAACAACGAAGCTACCACACCCAGGCCCGAAATAATTTAGAAAAATGTATTTCTACAGGGATCTTTTCCATCGGAGTTTTATACCAGGTATAGCGGAGCTGGCGACACCATGAAACTCGTGTGTCAATCAGCGTGGTGTAGTGGTATCAGCGTTAGATACCACACTACTAAATGGTAGCTTTTTCTGTCTGTATGTAGTAAGAGACTACAAAGCAAAAGCCATGAAAATACTATTTCCAACCGAACGGTAGCGGGATAACTATCTCTAAAAATACCAGACTATAATTCAGCAGAACTGTGACTGGTAGCAGCATCAAAGCTGCGAGGAGTCTGGTATTGCAATCGCTGATCCGGATCTGGAAAAGACCAGTGACCTCAAGTTAACGGTCCGGTTGTTATTGAGTACACTATGTTCGAAGTTAAAAAAATAAATGACTTCCCACCATTCTCAATACAGGAGTAGACAGAGGTCTAGACAATTAAGTCGTTTCGACCACGACCTACGGTATAAATCGTTAATACGTTTTTGAAAAACCCATTGGTACGAGCTTGCCATATGGGGTTGGAACTCGGGTCTCTTGACTCGAAATTCCGAATTACCCAACCATTCGGCTATCTTGACTCTGTATGTATTTGTATATGTGTCTGTGAAGAAATATTCCTTAATTTAAACACCTTTTATGATCGCACCCATCGAATGAACAAATCTATGTGGGTATACTGAAATTTATATTAGTAGAACGACGATAGTAGCCGTCACGGTGACGTCACTTATCTTAGAACGAGCATGGGGCGGCTTCGTCACCGCCTCCGTAAGTTATGGTACCGCTTTAACGTACCAGGAAGCGAATGATATTTTTTTCCTTTTTCTCTTTTATCATTTTATTTTGGAATACGCTTTGATATTCTGTGAGGTTATTGTACTATAAAGTTATATTTTACTTTTAAATTTTCTTTCGTAAAAGTGTCGTCATGATAAAGGCCTGTAAAAGTCCTATGCAATACATAGGCTTTTCTTATACGCGAGGGTTTTGCCAATATCCCCACGCTTGACAAGCGAATTGGCGATCGCTGTACCAGCTTGCACCTTAGACGCTACTGCCCGCTCAGCTGAATTTCGGTCTTTTTCGAGATGGATAACCTGCCATCTATAGATAGACAATTGTATTGTCAGAGCTATTCCATTAATCGCCTCTCACCACACCCACCGGATGAGAGCTGAGTGAGATGGATGAAGAGAGATGGTAGTATTATTCTACGCCGTCGCCACTTCGCAACTTCTTTACTCTCATTCATCGCCACTTTTCATCACTTTATACACCGCTATGTTTTCTAGAATGTTTTCCTGCCCTCGATCTGTAGCCAATGTTATTTCCATTATCTACCCTTAAATCGTGGCAAATTCTTACGCCGATATATATATACATACATACATACACAGTCAGGTCATAAGTATTGTCACATAGTAAAAACTTTTCTTTTAGAATGCTGGCCACAAAAAAGTTTATTGAATTCGAATTTCGAATTACTCATGAAAATAAAACAACATACTTTTTAGAATTTTACTCATTTTTAAATATGGAGGGGACGCTTAGAAGACCGTGTTGCAGTTATTGCGTTGCATAGTTGCGGTTACGCGCCAATTCAAGTTTTTGACATACTGAAAAATTTGAATATAACGAAAAGATTCGTTTATCGTACCATCAAACGATACAATGAAGACTCTAGTGTAGATGACAGGTCAAGAAGTGGTCGCCCTCGGTCTGTTAGGACTCCAGCAGTGATAAAAGCTGTAAAGGCTCGAATTCAAAGAAATCCCAAACGTAAGCAGAAACTGTTGGCCCTTCAGATGGGGTTAAGCAGAACCACGGTGAAAAGGGTGTTAAATAAAGACTTAGGGCTTCGGTCATATCGAAGAAAAACAGGACATTGTTTGAATGCTCGTCTAATGCACATGAGACTGAAGTGATGCCGCGCTTTGTTTAAGCGGTACGCGGGAAAAAAATATCGGGAAATTATTTTTTCGGATGAAAAATTTTTTACCGTAGAAGAGAGCTACAACAAACAAAATGATAAGGTGTACGCACACAGTAGTGAAGAAGCGGACAACCGTATTCCGCGTGTCCAACGAGGTCATTTTCCATCCTCGCTCATGGTATGGTTGGGAGTTTCTTATTGGGGCTTAACAGAGGTACATTTTTGCGAGAAAGGTGTAAAAACGAATGAAAAGTTGTGTATCAAAATACAGTTCTGACGAACCTTGTGGTACCTGTTTCTCATACCATGTTCAATAACAGGCACTGGGTATTCCAACAAGATTCGGCGCCAGCTCATAGAGCGAAGAGCACACATGACTGGCTGGCGGCGCGTGAAATCGACTTCATCCGGCACGAAGACTGGCCCTCCTCCAGTCCAGATTTGAATCCGTAAGATTACAAGATATGGCAACAATTTGGAGTCACTCAAGATATCCTTAATTAAGGCAGCCGCCGATATAGACATGGACCTCGTTCGTGCTGCGATAGACGACTGGCCGCGCAGATTGAAAGCCTGTATTCAAAATCACGGAGATCATTTTAAATAAACTTTAGTGTTATTAAAATCTATGTTTTGTTAAGTTCATTTTGGTATATAAATAGTTACATAATGAATAAACTTGTTTTAATTATTTTAGGTTAAACATGTGACAGAATTTATGACCTGACTAGGTAGATACATGCATAGAGAAAACATCGCATACACTACTCTGTAAATAAAATAAAAATAAATATCTTCACGCAATTCCCAAAAACAGGGGTAGACATAGGTCTAGTCTAGACAATTAAGTCCCTTTGACCCACCTTCCAAAGAAGATATTTTCGGGACAACGTGACAGGTGGTGGGCCCGTCGCCGTTTTATGTCCAAGCCAACGATGTAATTCGTACATAAGTTTTTGAAAAACCCATTGGTACGAGCCTACCACTTGGGATCGAACTCGAATCTCATGACTCGAAACTGAGTATCGAAACCGAGACCTCAGAGCTGGCGACACCATGAAAACTGATGTGTTCGCCACTCGTTCACAGAGGTCCTCCGTTTCAAGTGATAGTTTCAAAACTGGTTAAAGGTATACTAAAAACCATATACTAGTTAATAGTAAAAAGCTAGTTTCGAGTAAAAACCTAACTGTTAAAATGGTGAAAGAAGTAAACTCGTGAAAAGCTAACTGGCGATTTATGTGGAGACATTGCAAGCTTGCGAAATTCGTAATCAGACTTAAGGGACGTCGCGTTACCAACCTTTGTATTAAACTCGGGATCGTGTATTAAGCACGATCCTACAAAATACTTTTACTTTTATCATTTTACATAATATATCACTTATGAGTCACGATAGTCTAGTGAATGGTTGATCGGAATTCTGACCCGAGTTCGAAGAGACTCCAATACGATCCCCAAGGCCCGGGGCAAGGGGTTTTTTTCAAAAACTTACGTACGATTTATATAGTTACTTTGAATATAAAGGCGATGTCGGGCTCACTACCTGACACGTAGTCTCAAAAATATCTTCGGTGGAAGGTGTGTCGAAAGGACTTAATTATCTAGACCTCTGTCTACCTCTACATTGGGAATAGCGTGAAGATAAAAGGATATATATTTATAATAGGGTTGCAGCTCAGTCAGCACCGTTACATTGTAACAGCTTAGCACATAAGCGGTCCGGACCGCCTCCACCGCGCTGCCACGCTCGCCCGATTAATTAAATTACATCAACGCTTCTGTAATGCGATTAGAGCCTGCAACGGGACTAGACGTGATTCGAACCGATATACTTGGGACGTGGGGGGAGGAGCAGAGGCTTTAGTATTTATTGTGGTCTTAATTAATTTGTGGGAAGATGTGAAAAATTTACAGACTCAAAAAATGTATCATAGTTAAGACGGCGACGGGCTCACCGCGTGTCACGTTGTCCTAAAAATGTCTTCGGTGGTAGGTGGATCGTGAGGACTTAATTGTCTAGACCTCTATTCTCTCTAAATAAAAATATCGTCGTCTTTATGTCCCAGTCAGCGATATAATTCGTACATGGGTTTTTGAAAAACCCATTGGTACGAGCCTGCCACCTGGGGATCGTACTCGGGTCTCTTGTCTCGAAATTCTGACCATGCACTCTGCGTTTGCGTGAATTATCTTTTTTTTATGTACATTCATTGCTGTGATCCCAAAGTAAGCAGTTAAAGCACTTGTACTATGGAATCAGAAACAACGAAGCTATCACAAAATACAAGAAGAGAAAATGTAGAAAAAGTGTTTTCTTCATTGACCCGACAGGGAATCGAAACCAGGGATCGAATCGAAACCTCACAATAATAATCGTGTTATGAAGTTTGCGTCAGAGTGTTGTACAAGATATTTTAACACTAGTAAATCATAACAACAATTTACATAATTCTATCATTTAATGTAAATTTACCCTTAGTCGCCTCTTACGACACTGATGGGAGAATAGACGGTAGTAAATTCTTACAGCGATATCAAAAAGGAATTACAAACATTGTTAAAAATAGTATAATCTTATGAATGATTGAATGAATGAATGATAAACACTGTAGTAATGATAGTCGAGTGGCTGGGTGATCGGGATTAGGAGTCAAGAGACCCGAGTTCGATTCCCAGGTGGCAGGCTAGTAGCATTGAGTTTCAATAAAAGTTAAGTACGAATTATATTCTTAGCTTGGACATTTAGACGGTGACGGACTCACCACCTGTCACTTTGTTCCAAAAATGTTTTCGGTGGACATTTCGTCGTCGGGTCGAAACGACTATTGAGAATAGCGTGAAAATATATATATTTTTTTTTAAATTATAAACTTTCTAATTTCTTCACAAGATACTGACGTTGAATTATGATTGCAACAATGATGATCATCATAACATCCTATTAAGCGTCCACTGCTGAACATTAGCCTTCCCAAAAATTTTACTTGGAAAAGGTCTCGATCCACCTCCATCCATCTCCCGCAACATTATATAGGTCTACTCTCCATTTTATGAGTTCTACTTTGCGTTTATACGAGGTTGCCACTCGTAAATTCTTCTTCCCCGATCTTCGTCAGTTCTTTGAGCTATTACACCAGCCCGTCTCCACTTCCGCGTGCAAATCTTTAAAACTATGTTCGTTGCCCTGGTTCTGCTGCGGATTCTATCACGCAGACAAACACTGAGCATAGCCGTTTCCATCCCGCTGAACAACTCTAAGCTTTGTCATACCACTTGCAGTAACAATAGTAATTCTGAGCAATTTTTACATGGAATAATGTACTTTGCTATATGCGACACCATACGTGTAAGAAATTACAACACCCTATCTTTTCGTGTATGTCGTAAGGCTTAGGTAGGCTAAATCTGCGTTAATTGTAACAGCTACCGACATGTAGCGTTATAAGCATCGCGAAAAATACCAGACCAAATTCACGGAGACTGGCGATGGGCAGCAACGTGTAAGGCATGTACTGCAATCGACAATCCGCTCGCCAATCGAGGCGATTGTGACAAAGAGAGCCCTATGTTCTATAGAGAACTTTCACAGACAGTTATATCTCAGTGTGTATGTTTATTAGATTATAAAGAAAAATTACTTCTCAAATTATGAAGATAAATAACAGCGGCCAATTCTTCATTTCATTTTCATCACATTATTAATGCCTCACGAATTTATCACGTGTGACACGTGAAAAACTATTCCGTGTAGAAGTGAATTAGTGGGAAGTGGGGCGGGACGGTGTCACGTGAGTAAAAGTGAAGCATGCGTTGTCACGCGTTAGAAAAATAGCATTTTTTTATTCAACCTGGTAATTATTAATATTGATAAACATGGAAAACTCGTCGCGCAATCGATTGAACGGTGTCAGACGCTTGGACCCTCCGCTCTATTATTAAACACTATGAATAAAAATATTGTGTGCCCTCACGCAAAATAACTAACGCCGCTTACGTTACGAGGGCCTGTCAGGTATGTGCTGTACTGCAAGCGATGATAAAATATCTAATAGAGAAAAATAAGTAATAGTCTTCACGCAATTCTTAATGAAGAGAGAGACAGAGGTCTAGACAATTAAGTACCTACGACCCATATTCGAGCGAAGATAATTTCGGGAAAACGTGACAGTTGGTGAACCCGTCACCGTCTTTATGTCCAAGCCAACGATACAATTAATAAAGTATTAGAAGAACCCATTGATACGAGCCAGTCAACTCTGGCTGACTGGGGAACTCGGGTCTCTCGACTTGAAAATCCGACAACCTATCCACTCGTCTACTGTGACTTTTGTTCTTTATTATTACCGTAGTTCCGGTAGTTCTTAAAAATATACAAGCCTCTGTTTTTCCGTGCTTGATGTAATAGGCGACTAAGAAAATTGGCTTCCCTAAAATGGCGGGATCTTACATTGTTGTCGTAGCAATGTGTGTGATGTAGTCCCTATCTATTTATGTATGTACTTATATATGATATGGTATATTTATATATTATAGTATCATATATGATGTATTTTTTAAGCAATTTATTTTATTTATTTATCTTCACACACAGTCCCTGACGGGGTAGCCAGAGAGAACCGATGGCGAAGTATCACGGTCATTACATACCTCTTTCTCTTAAGCAGTAAACTCCATTATAGCATTCGTTGTGTCACATATCTAAAAATAATTTGTGTTTCCTCCACATCGGAGCGAGCGCGTAATGGTAATTGGTGGGGTGTGGCGTTGGTATACTATGGGTTGGTACGACCGGGGAACAAAGTTTATGCGCCGACAGAGTTTGGTGTTGACGCCTTACATCACCATAGAGTAGCTATCTTGTGAAGCAACACCATAGAAAAGAGCAATTCACGTTCTTTACTAAGATTGTGGTTACTGAAGAAGACGATGGGTCACCACCTGACGCGTTTTCCAAATAAATGTCTTCGTTCCAAATAAATGAAAGGAGGGTCGCGAGGACTTAATTGTCTACCCCAGTATTAATACGCTAGTATGAAATGGCTGGAAGATATTTATTATTTATTTTATGCTTACTGAAAAGTTTAAATCATGATAGCCGAGTGGTTGGGTGGTCGGAATTTCGAGTCGAGAGACGCGTGTTCGATTTCCAGATGGCCCGTACCAATTGGTTTTTTCAAAAAAACTTATGTATGCTCACTACCTGTCACGTTGTCCCGAAAATATCTTCGGTGAAAGGTAGGTCGAAGGGACTTAATTGTCTAGACAAGACTAGTCTGTCTAGACAATATACTATACTGTCTAGATAATATGCTATATTGGGAATTGCGTGAAGATATTTATTATTTTATTTTAACTGAAAGGCAAATGAAAGGAACCTTAATGCAGAAACTTGTCACTTCTAACCACTGATAGACAAACTCACGACCATATACCTTCTGTTTGTGTGGCCTCTGCACGGAATTGGAGTTGCCTTGACGTGGATTAACAGGTTGTGTATGTATGTAAGTATTTATGTATGTATCCTTAGTTAGTAAGATCAGGCTGGACTAGAGAGGTTCGTCAACGGGTTAAGGCTATTTCTGTCTGATGAGTTCAAATACTGAGTAAAAAAATAAAAAAATAGTATGAATGTTAATAGTATGAATGTAGAGGTAAGAAAGAGTTTTGTGCTATATTTGATTTAATTTGTACCCGCAACACTTAGCTACGAAGGCTGTGTCACAACCAACACGGCTGCCGGGTTGTCAAAGCTAAAAGTGATAAAATAAATAAATAGAGATGTAACTTATTCTTTTGTTTTTATACACTTTTTTTTTCATTTAATTATCAATTATGATTTGATTTTTGTAAAACAGGCGCACTGGGAAGTCTACATTCTGCCATCATAGTTTAGGTCTATCCAACAATTATGTTATTAGCCACCGATATAATTCATACATAAGTTTTTGAAAAACCCTGGTACGAGCCTGCCATCTGGGGATCGAACGCGGGTCTCTTGACTCGAAATTCCGACCACCCAACCACTCCGCTATCGTGACTTCACTTGGATCAAAATTTAGTATGTAATAGTTCATTGCAACCGAAGCGAGCTATGACAATAGGACGTCAAAGAAATCAGTCCCCAGACTTAATTTTTAGACCTCTGTCTACCCAATACTAGGAAATGACCTGAAGATATTAAATAAATAGACATCTCCTTTTAGAAATCGTTTCATTCATAACATTCAGCAAATGTTTTACACAAAAATGAAAGCTGCCTCTACTTTTGTACTACTCTGTGGTCTATTTCACGCGCAATGGAGAGCTAGTATGTAATTATCATAATTTGATAACGCTGAATATCTGTCAATCTGCGTGTCGCAGCGAAACGCCAGCCTGTTGTTAGAGAGAGGGCGAGGGGGGGGGGGGTTAAAATAATACACGCGAGGGGCGTGTCGCCTAACTCCAGCCGCTTAGAAAACTGTTTCGCTGGATTAAACTCCTCCTGACCCCGATAAAGGTCATACAAATACTTTAATCACGTCATTTCCTTTTCCATGTCGGCACCGTTGTTCAGTCGTCACGGCGAAATAAATATGTTAATCGAACGTGGCAGTTTACAAGCGGTGCGTGTAGCCTGTGATGGCATATGGAGCTGTGGCTTTAACTTGTGATAGGATGAGGAAGCTCAAACTTGCTCAGCAATGCTCAGCGTGCTATGAAGACTCATATGATAGAATACTCATAGGCTCGATGATAGATAGAATCCGCAATTAAGACATTTGCAGCATAGACACAATGTCACATACATTGCTCTCAAAATAAGTACCACTAACATTCAGACCCGAGAAAATGTTGAAAAAATATTTTATATATATTGTCTATATATTGACCCGATCGTGAATCGATCCTTCGACGTCAGAGCTGGAGACACTTTGAAAACCGGTGAGTAAACCACTCGTCCGCGGAGGTCTTCAAAAAGCAGAATTAAGATAAGCAGAACTGACATAGCTAATATAAAGCTATACTAAACTATACTAGCTATACTAAGATAAAGATCAGCGCACCGAAGTGCCAAGACTTCAGCCACATAGCTCGAACAATTGATAACCGTTGAAGAAAGTAGATTCCCGAGTAGAAACCTCGCACAAGCAAATGGTGACATTAGATGCAGTGAAGACCTGCAAATTGTTACGAAGAGTCCGAGATGCCGATAGCACAGGACCGTTTCATGACGCAATATTTGGGGAAACTCTGTGGTATACTCTGTGGTCTCTAGACTCAAATTCCGATTCGAAAGCACTCGGCTATCGCTACTTGAAGTCTATAAGAAACAAGTATTTAACTTAATTAGTTACGTTTGTTGTAACGATTGAGAGATTAACGTCTATTATGATGTAAAACAAGTCCTGATACGAATTTAATTGGACCAATTCATTTATACGCCGCTAATGGGTTTTAAATTGTACTATTAAGCGTATTCGACAACTGGCTTACTTAGTCTATGATGCTATGTTTTCAAATTTAAAGTTTCATCTGATATGGTTTAGTTTTGTTCTTGTATGGTACAGTAAGGAGCAATTAAAATGTCTTTACTAACGTAAACAATCTTGTTAAGACTCTAATGAATGTAAAAACCTTGCTAAATAGTAATTATAGTGTATTTAATGACATATTTAACATTGATAGATAAATACGGATAAATTGTTCTGATCCCAAAATAAGTGCTTAAAGTACTTAAATTATGGAATCAGAAACAACGAAATCCTACAATATGAAAAAAAAAAACATAAAGATAAACATCAATCAAGTGGTTTTCCTACATTGACACGTCCGGGAACCGAAATCTAGTCTTCAGAGCTGAGAACTTGAAAATCGGCGTACACCACTCATCCATCCGTTTTACCAAAAAATATCTTCGGTGAAAAGCGGGACGAAAGGACCCTTTTTTTTTCGACCTCTGTCTACTCCAGTTATGGAAAAATGCGTGAAGAATAAAAATTAAAATGTACGACTTACGTCGTAACCACAAGTTACCACTTTAACACTTTAAGAACATGCTATTTTATGGTAAATCTATGGTATGGTCCTTATGGGACACAACAAAGGATACATAAACTCATAAGAATAATCACACTATTAAGCGTTAAATCAATTAGAAATTTATGTTTACTGTATAAAGTTTATTTTACATGAGCAGTCATCAATAAACCGACACCACGTCCTAGTTTTTATTAGCCATGAACAGACAGAACCGCGTTTCGCTCGTTAGGTAACTTAGCGCATCAACCAAGTACCCCTAAATCAATCGTCGATGCCCTAACTAATGATTTGTAGTCCAATGACGTGCGTAAATCAATCGCCCCCTCAAATTACAGGAGCGGAGACGCATTTGAGAGCAAATTTGGATAATTGCGTGACATAAAACTATGGAAAGAAAAATATTATAAATCTCTTCACGCTTATTTCCAATACTGAGATAGACAAAGGTCCAGACAATTAAGTAACATGCCACCCACCTTTCACCTAAGACATTTTTGCGACAAGGTGATACATGGTGAGTCTGTGGTGTCTTTATGTCCTTGTCACCAATATAACTCGTACATAAGTTTCGAGAAAAAACATTACTACGAGCCTATTGGTACCACCTAGGGTTCAAACTCGTCTCGGATCTCTTGACTCGAAATTCCGACCACCCAACCACTCGGCTGTTGTAATGTAATTTTTTTAGTATCTCATTTATTTTACATTATATATTTATTTTCACTCCGTGAAATTTGTTACAGGTATTAACGAGAATAACTTTGAAAATTGTAATGTTTGTTTTAATTGAGAGACAGAGGCAGTCATTTTGAAAAATCCCAGATGTAAATAAAGCAGACGGGTAAGCTGATCTAGTACCGAGCGAGATTAGTATTTAAAATTTTAATTCTATTACTTATAGCTTAAAAATTAGATTACCTTAGATACGAGTGCCACAGGATAATCCCTCAAGGGTTGAGTGACTGGAATACAATATTCGAAACCTTGAAAGCAGGCTCATACTAATGAGTTTTTTAAAACTTATGTTTCTTTTGAAACAAAGACATGCTTAAACCTGTAACGTAGAAAAATATAAGCATATGTGAAATTTGGTACGTAAGGAATACATTGTATTAAAGACTTTTGTGTAAACTCTATCTACCATAGTATTACCCAGCGGTAACGAATCGAATTCCAAGTTTTCTTATCTTCACGCAATTTACCATAATTGGCGTAGAAAGAGTTTTTTTTATAGAAAAAGGGCGGCAAACGAGCAGGTGGCTCACGTGATAGTAAGTGATCACCGCCGCCCATGAACACCCGCAATACCAGAGGCATAGCAGATGCGCTGCCTCCCTTAGAGTGCCCCCCTCCCCCAGAATTGGGGCAGGGGAGTGTGTGGGCCACCGGTTACCTACACTCACCAGACGAAACGCAGAAGTTTGTAAGACTTCTACTTTACGCCGGTATTCTGTGAGGTCGTGGTACTTCCCCGGTCGAACCGGCCCATTCATGCAAAAGCAAAAGCTGATGCGTGGCTCTACCACTGTAAGTGTAATCTACCACTGTAAGTTCTAGACAATTTAGTCCTTTCGGCCTACCACAAAAACTCATTAGATGTGACAATTGGTGATCCAATCATGCAAATAGTGCCCAAGCGAACTATATAATACACATACATTATTATAATATCCGAACGATTGGGGGATCAGAATTAGTTTTAAGAGACCCGAGTTCGATCCTCAGGTGGTAGCCTCGTTTGTTTTTAAAACTAATGTACGATTTACTTCTTTAACTTGGACATAATGACGAGAACAGGCTCACCACCTGTCACGCTGTCCCAAAAAAAATCTTCGTTTGAAAGGTGGGTCGAAAGCACTTAATTTTTTGGACCTATCCAGCCAGTAATATGAATATCGTTAATCTATATAGATAAATTATCATATATAAATATATATGTTTAAACATCGACGACTTATGTACATACACACATTCATATTCATTACACAAATGTTTGCCCATAGCGTGATTCGAACCTACAACTCCTAGCCTAAAGCACCACCAACTAAGCTCATACCGTCATTCGCTTTTATAACTTGTATAATTATTTAAATGACAAGAAACCACGAAGCAATCGACTCAAACGACAGACCCCTCGTAGATTTCTGCGCCGATGAGCAAGAACCAAAGCTAAATTGTCTGCGCTACAATGACGCGTCGTCTATCACAGTGTCTAAATGCGAATTCTCATCTCCATTGTTAAGATCTGCCTACAGTATAGGTAATAACATCGCTCCCGGGGTGTCGGACCAGGAATTCAAAGGAGTGAAATATATCGGGTGTTGTAAACTAATGAATGGCTCCCCTCTACGAGGTCATAACGTTAAAATGTCTTCGCGTGTGTTATAAATAAGATACGGTTTGAAAAGCTCTGATGAGGTGGAGGTTTTGTTAGGCTTTGTTGTAACATTTTGTTCGTAGTAATGTTTTGGTAGAATATTTTTATATAAATTATGTTTTTAGGCATACATGTTCTACATTTTTTGTGTATACGTATGTGACTAAATACCTGTGGTCCCGGGTTCAATTCTCAGACGGGTCAATGAAGGAAACCACTTCTTCTACATGGTCTCGAGTCTCGGTGTTTGTGGTTACCTCGTTGTTTCTGATTCCGATTACTAACTGAGACATGTGCTATTGCTACTACTTACACTGGGATCAGAGCAATGTATGTGATGTTTTCCCTATCTATGTTTGTATGTATATGTACACAAGTGTACACAAGATAAAGTTAGGCAAGTAGATAGAGTGTGTAGGAGACATCAACTGAGAACAGACTTTAGGAAATTACCTCCATAATAAAGCTTGGTGGAAAACTTTGGGGAAGGTGTATGTTCAGCAGTGGGCTCTTGATTAAAGTAGAAGAAGAATGTAGCTAGAACTCTGAATGATATTGTGTTCTGAGGGAGCACTTGTAGGACATGTGACCCATTAAGGATATTTTGTTTTATTTAAAATTACCAGGAACGAAGCCAATGGTGATCTGACTGCGTTAGTCAATAGGCAAGGTGAAGTAAAAAGTGCACGCTATACATATAACAATGCTGGACCGACTTTTTTATATGTCAGGAAAACCTGGGTCAGGCAGAAGAAGCTAAAAACTAACTGAACAATTTGCTCGTACGGGGTGGCTCAAGAATACATATATATATATATATATATATATATATATATATATATATATATATATATATATATATATATATATATATATATATATATATATATATATATATATATATATATATATATATATATATATATATATATATATATATATATATATATATATATATATATATATATATATATATATATATATATATATATATATATATATATACGGCCTGCCTGTCCACTGCTAGATAGGGCCTCTGCCGTACAGAAGGTTTTGCCGTAATCGCCATGCTTGGCATGCGGATTGGCGATCTCAGTACCAGGCATATTGCATCTTAGACACTGCTGCGGTTACTTGTCTCTTGAATTTTGGTCTGGTACTTTCCGTGATAGTTATACTCCATGTGTCGGTACCGAATTGAATTTTCAAGGCAATAGGCTACCGCCTTTGTCCCATCTTATGAAACCCATAGATTGGTGTCACGAGAAGAGAGGGGGTGGCATTATTCTTACACCGATTCTACACAGGAACCACCTATTCAGATATCGTTTTTTTCGTTTATCAATTTAAAAAAAATATTCACACAATTGAAACTTCTGAAAAGTAGCCAACGAAAAACTGTTGATGTTTAATGTATTTTATCTCATTCTCTCGCCGGTTTAATCCCGTACATTATTTGTGTGTGATGTGTTTGATGTCTCATTGCGCCGCATTTGCGTTTCATCGAGTTTCAAATCACAACAAATAAATAGTAATAAATATCTTGATGTCATTCCCAATACACGGGTAAACAGATGTCTAGACAAAAGTCCTCTCGACCCTCCTTTAACTGATATTATTTGAGATAACAAGACAGGTGGCGAGCCCAACGCTGTCTTTATGTCCAAGCCAACGATAAAATTTGTACATAAGAAACCCATTTATATTAGCCTTGGAGATCGAATTCGGGTCTCTTGACTCGAATTCCGATCACCCAACCACAGGGCTATAATCACAATGATGAAAAGTTTTATTTCAAAAGTATACTATCATTTGCCCGCGGCCGAGTTTCCAGCCAGAAGACACGCAACATGGACATGACATAATCCAACAATTTTTATTATACCTAAATGGCTTTAACAAGTTTTCCTACAATCTTAGGTTTCATAAAGAAAAACACATTTCGTTCCCTATTCAAACTGCGACACGTTTAGACTTAGAAAGGCTTTTGAATTTCACTGAGTCGGAAAATTACTTTTACTTGTGTCAATTTTACCTCCAATTCACATTCGATAAGCTCAAGTATATTATTTCGTAACATATACATACAACTTTAAAACGAAATCCGGGACACAAAAAGTCACGATATCCGAGTGATTAGACGATTAGAATTTGAATAGAGATCAGAATTCGATCCTCGGGCTCACGATTTATATCTTTGGCTTGAACACAATGACGGCGACACAATGACACCACCTGTCAGGTATTCCAAATAATGTCTTCGGTGAAAAGTGCGTCAAATAGACTTAATAATGTAGACAGACCTCTATCTACCAAATATTGGGAATGGCTTGAAGATTTTTTTTTAATTTGCAATTGCGTAACAATAGTCAAACGTGAGAGTAGAATATCAATAGGCGTAACGCACACACTTCAGTGCATGACATGTTTTAAGTAATGAATTCTTAATGTTTAATGTGCCGCAAATGTACTAATAGTTGGAAAACCTTACTAAATATATATGTACCTCTCACCGAAGGTATTTTTTGTATTTTGTAAGGACAACGTGACAGGTGGTGAGCCCGTCGTCTTGACGTCGAAGCCAACGATATACGATATAATTCGTACATAAGTTTTTTTTGAAAAATCTATTGATCTGAACCTGCCACCTGGGGAGCGAACCGTCTCTTGAATCGAAATTCCGACCACCCCACCACTCGGCTATCGTGACTCTTTAATTAATAAATAAATAAACTCTTAACTCATGAACACATGGTAGACGAAATATAACGCCTACACACTGTGCGGAATACTCGTCAGAAATGCTATCGCATTCTTTATCGAAGAAGCAGCTTCGCAAGCGATCTGCTATAAATTTATTTAATACCCATTGACATGTAAATTTGCTTAATCGCTCTATATGCCTGTTGGTCATTTACTTTACAAAAGAGTTATATGGATAAGACCTATTCGATTTTTTTTCGATAGATAAATTGTTAATATTTAAGCTATATTAAGCAGGCCGGATTGCCTGCGAGCTTTGAAGGGCAATGCCTCTATGTATGAATCGGCAATGAAGACATCCTCAGCAGAACCTGACTAACTACCACAGTAACACAGGCAAAGGGTCGGTTCATAAAACGATGAATGTAGGTGGTGCAAGACCGTTCTTTAGACTAATCGTTGGGAGAAGCCTATGTTCATCAGTGAACTTTCGATGGACGATGGATGGAAAAGAGGAAAAAACTACAAGTTACTATGTTTGTAAGTCAAAATAGTCGATTGGTTAGGTTGTTTGTGTCTGCGCCACAGATAGTAATTTATGAATATCTTTACGCTATAAAAGACAATCGGTAGAGGTAGTAATTTCATTGCAGCCCTAGTATTTATTGTTAACGGATTTAATTCGTATACGCCTCTGATTGATTGTACCATTAACATTGAAATATAATTAGAGTCGATTTAACTACCAACTGGCACGCATGCAAATTAAAGTTATTGTAATTAAGTCATAAAATTTAATTCCAAAAATAAGAATATTTTTTTACCTTGTTCTATCCTGAACAGTTGGAATTCTATCATTGGCAATCATTGAATATAATTAAATCATATTGAAGTCACTATAGTCGAGTGGTTGGGTTATTAACTAATTCAAATCGGAAGACCCGTGTTCGATCCCCAGGTGGCAGGCTCGTACCAATGTGTTTTTCAAATACTTATGTACGAATTATATCGTCGGCTTGGACATAAAAGACGTGCTCACCACCTGTCACGCTGTACAAAATACCTTAGGTGGAAATGTGGGTCGTAAGGACTTATTTGTCTTAACTAGACCTCTGTGTACCCCAGTACTGGGAACGGCGTGAAGATATTCATTTATTATAAATAATTAGCATAGACGGTGACATTATCACTACCTGCCCCTAAAAGCTCCGGTGAAATATAAATCGAAAGGACTAAATTGTCTAGATCTCTGACCACCCCAGTATTTCCCCTGATTAAAAATAATAAACAAATTCCGTACTATGCTAACACACAAATCGTGCTTACGCTTCTGCTCAGCGTCTAACGTCGGCCCAATTTGCGTGTGCGCTCGATCGCATGCATATATACTTCGACCTAATTATTTGCAAAGATTAGCCAAGTATTTGCAATAACACGGGCGAGATACAAGTTTAGAAATAATTAGATAATACATTAAGCTTAACATGATAACAGACGACTAAGGGAAAATAAAAAAAATATATTATATGCAAAGGAAAAAAGAAGTCACAAAAGCAGCGTGGTTGGGAGGTCGGAATTTCGAGTCGAGAGACCGGTTCGATCCCTAGTGGCAGGCTCGAACTAATGAATTTTTCAAAAATTTATGTCGTTAGCTTGGACATAAAGACGGCGATGGGCTCACCACCTGTCGCGTTGTCCCAAAATATCTTCGGTGGAAGGTGGGTCGAAGGGACTTAATTGTCTAGACTAGACATTTATCTACCCCTGTATTGGGAATGGCGTGAAGATATATATTAACACTGATGTGTAGAAATAACTTTTACTCAGCTCGTGCAAAATCCTTACTGCCGGATCTTGTTACAAACACAAGAAAAAGTTTAAAAATATTTGGACATTTAATATTAAATGGATTTTTTCAAAACATCTTAGGTACTAATTATATCGTTGTCCAAACATAGAGACGGCGACGGGCTTACCACCTGTCACGTTGTCCCAAGAATATCTTCGGCGAAAGGTGGGTCAAGAAAACTTAATTGTCTAGTCCTCTGTCTACCCCTTTACAGGGAATGGCATGAAGATATATTTTTATCTAAGTAGCTAGATGTCAGGTACTGCGATCATTAATCCGCTTGTCAAGCGAGGCTACTATGACAAACCCTCTCTTATGGGAGAGGTCTTTGTCCTACAGTAGACTGTATAGGCTGTTATAGTGATGAAATAGGTGGTTAAAACGAAACACTTTCTGTCTTAGTATATTGTGATGGGTTGTTTTTTCATTTATATCTTCACGCATCATCTCTGGTAACGCAGCCAGAGAGAATAGATCAACTACGTGCCGCTAGTTCTTTTCATACGTCTTTCGCTATCACAAATTTCATCATTTTCTTCGTACATGCATGTCTAGGTGTCACATTATCTAGACAGAGATAGAGTGCTGTACGGGAAAGACCTTTATCCTGCTGTGAATTTTTACAGACCGTTATGAATATTTACATATTGTATACACGAAATATATAGAAGACCTCCGTGGACGAGTAGCGCACACACCTGTTTTCATGATGTCATTAGCTTTGAGTTTCACGTTCGATTGCCGGACGGGTCAATGTAGAAAATGCCTTTTCTACGTTCTCCAGAATCTGTGTGTTTGTGGTTCCATAATACAAGTGCTTATGCTACTCATCCTGTGATCAGAGTAATGTATGTGATATTGACCCTGTTTAAGTAAAATTATTTATTTATTTAATGCGTAACTACAGCTAGAAGAATACAAATGCGTAACTACCGCTACTAGCTCCCCAAATGATATCCCAGGTTCGATTCCCGGACGGGTTAATGTAGAATGCCACTTATTCTGCATTGATGATCTGGGTGTTTGTGGTACCTTCGTTGTTTCTGCATAATACAAGTGCTACACTGCTTTGGGACATCTTGGTTTCAGAGTAATATCTGTGATGTTGTCCCTATGTATGTATATATGTATGTATTTATCACAAGGACTAAAATTCGTAGAAATTTATGTTTCCATGTATCATCTTAAACAACATTAAGCATTGTAAATGTGAACAACCATTACGCTTCGTGCACAATAGGAGTACAACGAAATGACGAACTGGCAACATCGGGCCCAACGAGCGTCACTAAGTTAGTAAACTGTTCAAGTTGGCTTTTGTCAGGTAAAGTGGTTATTGTACCGCGTATAACGAACCACCTCGAGAGATGCGCTCGCAGTTAAACTCGCGTAATAAGCGAAACTACCTGAATTTAGGTTGGCCACGCGTATACATTACTCCGGACATTGTCCTCGGTTTAAAACAAATCACGATGGACGTGCGGCGTTGCTTAGACGTAAAGAAGGCGACGGGCTCTCTGTCTGTCACGTTATCACAAAAATATCTTCGGTGAAAAGTGGGTCGAAAGGACTTAATTGTCTAAACTAGACCTCTGTCTACACACACACTGTATTGGGAATTGCGTGAAGATTTTTTTATTTATTCATACATCCATAAAACATAAACGTCACTAAGATGATTATTATATAAATACGACCCCCAGCGAACGTGCGGCGTTTCTGTCACCAAATCTGAGGTCCTTAATTTATTCCCGGCCGGGTCAATGTAGAAAACCACTTTTTCTACATTTTCTTGAGCCTGGATGTTTGTGGTACCTTCATTGAGTCCTATTCCATAACAAATGAGCTTTAGCTACATACTTACCCCGTGTATAATAATATAATGTATTTATTCATGAATCATCAATAAATAAAATAAATATCTTAGTCAATTTTAAATAACCTCCTTGTTGTCCAAAATGTAAGTTGGTTACCCCACTTTAAATGCACTTATTACCTACTGTTGCGTCGGCGGTTCAGTTAACTCTTTATTGCAGACGTTTAACTTGGCAGTTCCAGCGCCCATATCTTGCTATTGTCATTAAAACTTTGAGAGACACTGGAATGCGGATTTAATGATTCGAATTTATGATTATGAAATTTGGTCCTTTTATTATTTAATTTTTTTTTATAAAAAAGGGAGGCAAACGGGCAGGTGGCTCACGTGTTGGTAAGTGATTACCGCCGCCCATGAACACCCGCAATACCAGAGGCATAGCAGATGCGTTGCCGACCTTACAGTGTCGTCCCCACCTCCCAGAATTGGGGGAGCTGGGTGTGTGGGCCTTCGGTGACCTGCACTCACCAGACGAAACGCAGAAGTTTGTTAGACTTCTACTTTCACGCCGGTATTCTGTGAGGTCATGGTACTTCCTCGGTCTAGCCGGCCCATGCATGCAACAATAAAAGCTGATGCGTGGCTCTACCACTGTTAAAGTTTTGTTTTTACCTGGAAGACCTCCTCCCCAGGGCACAATCACCCGACCTGGCGGGTAGTTACCCTTTTCCTGCAGCACATCATCCACTACAGGTTTTTCTTAAACGTATGTACGAATTATATCCTTGGCTTGGACATAAAGACGGCTAAGGGGTCACCATCTGTCACGTTGTCCCGAAAATATCGTTGGTGGAAGGTGGGTCAAAGGGACTTAATTGTCTAGACTAGACCTCTGTCTACCCCTGTATTGGGAATTGCGTGATTATAGATATTTATCTATTTATTTTAATTATGTATTTCTACCTAGTTTAGCTACGTTTTCGCTTTCCATCTTCAATCAGACTTCTTCTTAGTGGCCCTAATCTGCTATCTTGTTCTTTTGAAGTTGGTGATTGGTTGTTATTAGTTTAGACATTCAACATGAAAACGCAGCCAGCGTTGGTACCATGCCACGAGGAGCAGGGCTCTACGATAATAGTAGTTTTTAATTAATCAGTATTGTAAATATTAAAATAATTGTGTTTCTGTAAATAAAGTATTTATAAAAATAAAAACACTTTATTCTTTTCTCGTGATAAAAAAAATACAGTCGTCGTGATAAACATTTAAGACCCATTCTAAGAATTTCAACGACTAGAGTAAAAGCGATGAAAATATGTAACACATAGATACATACAAAAAATTTTGTCCAAAAGAATATTAATTTAACGTCATGCAGTTTCACACGTAGACAGCCATCTTTTGATCTTGTGACTACACAGAGGCTATCCCCACCATATCCTAGCAAAGGTTCCCATAATTGATTTCCTATAGTATAGCATAGCGTAGTATAGCTAAAAGACTCAGGTGTTACATTGCAGTAATTCATTATTATACAGTTATATATATTTATATATGCTATTTACTTTTGCTTATGCAAAAGTAAATAGCATATATTACCTGGTGCGAACAGAACTGAATTCTAGTAGAATGATGCACGCATCTGTGGGAGGGTGGGTAGTGCACTTCTTCTTTTCGGACCACATACATATGCCTTAAATATTTGCCTTCAAAATGATGCTCTACAACTATGTAATAATATATTTTATAGATTTTGTTTAATTATACCGAGGTAACATTTAATCCGTGTATCAACTAACTGTATCCTACTATCTTCCAAATCAGCCTTGCACCTTTCAAAAAATCTTTCCAGTTTTTCTAACATTCTACGCGTTAAACCCGTTACACCTTATACGTTATCTACTGTTACGCGTTATACCTTATCTATCAAAACGTGAGTTTTTTTTATTCCAAATATAATCTTACTATAATACTATAAAATTCAAGATACAATACAATGTTTGGATGTTGGATGTTTGTCACTCAATCACACCGAAATGGTAAGCAGATCACTTAGTGGATTAACAAAATGAAACTTTTTATGCCGAATAAATCACGGTTGCAGTGGGTGAGATATGAAGTAAGGTTTATTTTAAAATTAAGTTAGATTTTTGGTGTTGGGGTTATCATGGGCGTTTCGTCTTCTCCTTCTTCACAGCTTATCAAGAGTCCACTGCTAAATATAGGCCTCTCCCAAAGCGAGGTACCATCATTGACTTCCCGCAAAATTTTGCAAGTCTTCACTCTATCTCCCAGGGGTCGTCCTTCACTGCATTTGCCTATACGAGGTTGCCACTCGAGATCCATTTTCCCCAAATGGGTGTATAATTGTAGAGAAATAAGTTTCTTTCTACTGCATATTGCAAAAAATTACGTTTCCCACGCAAATTTCGGTGTAATAAGCGAACGAAGTCGCCGGCTGAATTAAGTCGATTAAGTAATTTTCAGAACAGCTAAAACGGGACGGCGTACTCGAAACAAGATAGACAATGATTATATGGCGATTTGTTGGAAATGTACGAGAAAATTTACACTTAACTTTACTCGTTATACAAAGCTCTCATCCTTTTACGAGCTTTCAGTTCCCAGACTTTAGCGAAGGTTAATTTCTAAAATAACTGCACAAGTTTATAATTGGGTCTGAAACTACCAAGAATGAGTTCTTTGTATCCAGTAATTAAGTATTATGTGATTAGGGTTGGGTATAAGTAATTTGGTAATATATTTTATTTCATTTGGGGTGCGTGTATAAGAATAAATAAGTAAAAAATAGGTAAAATAAATGTCTTCACGCAATTCCCAATACAGGGGTAGACAGTCACACAATTACATTCCGTAAATTAATATATTCTCAAAGTATAGCGACATTTTATGTTTGCCAAACTAATTGAAGATACATTAATACATCGCGCTTATTTCATTTGCTTTACATTCATTTTAGTTTGGTTTTTAGATAGATAGCCCGCCATCGACAGACATAGCAATGAACAATAACTTTAACTCTATAACTGCTATTAGGACACTCTGCGATAATGTTATAATATATTTGTTATACCCCACCATTTGTATTATCGATGGGTCACTGTCATACCCAAATCAAATCCAGCTCGTATGAGTTAGTTTATAAATTTGTTAGTACTGAGGCACATGCTTTCATATTGTACAAGTTCCGTTAACTACTTCCAATTCTAACACTTGATTGTTTGTTTATTCCTGCTAGGTTGCTCATTGTGAACATATTAAGTCAATGTGGTGGACCTGAAAGAGTGTTATATAGGTTTTCAAGGTGACGTTAGCTCTAAGGTCCCGGGTTAATATCTCAGTCGGGTAAAAGTAGAAAACACTTTTCCTACATTTTTTCGGGTCTGGGTGTTTGTGATAGCTTCAACCGATTCCATAACACAATGGCATAAGCTTTAGGATCAGACCAATGTACGCGATGTTGTCCCTATCTATGTATGTATTTATTTATATCTATTAGCCGAGAGGTTGGGTGGTCGGAATTTTGACTCAAGAGACCCTAGTTCGATCACCATGTGCCAGACTCGTACAGTGTTTTTCAAAAACTTATGGACGATTTTATAGCAAAGAGAGGGAAACGAGCAGGCGGCTCACGTGATGGTAGGTGCTTACCATCACGTGAGCCGCCGCAAGAATTGGGGGAGAGAGGTGTGTGGACCTCCGGTTACCTGCACTCACCAGACGAAACGCAGAAGTTTGGTAGACTTCTACTTAACGCCGGTATTCTGTAAGGTCGTGGTACTTCCCCGGTCGAGCCGGCCCATTCATACACCAACAAAAGCTGATGCGTGGCTCTACCACTGTTAAAATTATATCGTTGGTTTGGACATAAAGACGGCGACGGGCTCACCACCTGTCACGTAGTTCCGAAAATATCTTCGGTGGAAAGTGGGTCAAGAAACTTAATTATCTAGACAAGACCTCTGTCTGCCCCTGTATTGGGGTGCCTGAAGATATTTATATTTATTTATAGTTTTTAGCTATACAGCCATCTCATAGTTTGCTGGGTAGTTTATCCTATGTTGATAAACCGAGATGTCACGATAACCGAGTGCTTGGGTGGTCGGAATTTCGAGTCGAGACCCGAGTTCGATCCCCAGGTGGCAGGCTCGTACCAATGGGTTTTTCAAAAACTTACGTACGTATTGTATCGTTGGCTTGGACATAAACACGGCGACGGGCTCACCACCTGTCACGTAGTTCGAAAATATCTTCGGTGGAAAGTGGGTCAAGAAACTTAATTATCTAGACAAGACCTCTGTCTGCCCCTGTATTGGGAATTGCCTGAAGATATTTATATTTATTTATAGTTTTTTTATTATCCTATGTCGATAATCCAAATGTGAGAAATACAACTTGAAGATATTGTCATGGTTTGTGTCACTATATCCAACTTCTTGTGATGTATATTTGTAATAAATTAAACAGACCGAAATACTTATAACTATAATAAAACGTGTTCGATTTCGTATCGACTCAGTGTACGTTACGAAATATGCACTTGAAATAGAGATGTTGATGCATGGCCTAATACGAGATATCGATACTACGTTATCTTTATGTAAAATAAATAAATAAAGAAATATCTTCACGTAATTCCCAATACAGGGGTAGACAGAGGTCTAGTCTAGATAGTTAAGCCCTTTGACCCACACTTATTTATGAATATATTTTATTTCATTTTGGGGTGCGTGTATAAGAATAAATAATAATAATAAATAAAGAAATATCTTCACGTAATTCCCAATACAGGGGTAGACAGTCACACAATTACATTCCGTAAATTAATATATTCTCAAAGTATAGCGACATTTATGTTGCCAAACTAATTGAAGATACATTAATACATCGCGCTTATTTCATTTGCTTTACATTCATTTTAGTTTGGTTTTAGATAGATAGCCCGCCATCGACAGACATAGCAATGAACAATAACTTTAACTCTATAACTGCTATTAGGACACTCTGCGATAATGTTATAATATATTTATTTATACCCCACCATTTGTATTATCGATGGATCACTGTCATACCCAAATCAAATCCAGCTCGTATGAGTTAGTTTATAAATTTGTTAGTACTGAGGCACATGCTTTCATATTGTACAAGTTCCGTTAACTACTTCCAATTCTAACACTTGATTGTTTGTTTTATTCCTGCTAGGTTGCTCATTGTGAACATATTAAGTCAATGTGGTGGACCTGAAAGAGTGTTATATAGGTTTTCAAGGTGACGTTAGCTCTAAGGTCCAGGTTAATATCTCAGTCGGGTAAAAGTAGAAAACACTTTTCCTACATTTTTCAGGTCTGGGTGTATGTGATAGCTTCAACCGATTCCATAACACAATGGCATAGCTTTAGGATCAGACCAATGTACGCGATGTTGTCCCTATCTATGTATGTATTTATTTATATCTATTAGCCAGCAGAGGTTGGGTGGTCGAATTTTGAGTCAAGAGACCCGAGTTCGATCCCCAGGTGGCAGGCTCGTACCAATGGGTTTTCAAAACTTATGGACGATTTTATAGCAAGAGAGGAAACGAGCAGGCGGCTCACGTGATGGTGAGTGCTTACCATCGTGAATACCACTAAAGTGGGGGAGAGGGTGTGTGGACCTCCGGTTACCTGCACTCACCAGACGAAACGCAGAAGTTTGGTAGACTTCTACTTAACGCCGGTATTCTATGAGGTCGTGGTACTTCCCAGTCGAGCCGGCCCATTCATACACCAACAAAAGCTGATGCGTGGCTCTACCACTGTTAAAATTATATCGTTGACTTGCACATAAAGACGGCGACTGGCTCACCACCTGTCACGTTGTCCCGAAAATATCTTCGGTGGAAAGTGGGTCAAAAACTTAATTGTCTGAAAAGACTTCTGTCTGCCCTATGTTGAATTTGCCTGAAGATATTTATATTTATTTATAGTTTTTTTAGCTATACAGCCATCTCATAGTTTGCTGGGTAGTTTATCCTATGTTGATAAACCGAGATGTCACGATAACCGAGTGCTTGGGTGGTCGGAATTTTGAGTCAAGAGACCCGAGTTCGATCCCCAGGTGGCAGGCTCGTACCAATGGGTTTTCAAAAACTTACGTACGAATTATATCGTTGGCTTGGACATAAACACGGCGACGGGCTCACCACCTGTCACGTTGTCCCGAAAATATCTTCGGTGGAAGGTGAGTCAAAACTTAATTGTCTGAAAAGACTTCTGTCTGCCCCTGGGAATTGCGTAAAGATATTTATATTTATTTATAGTTTTTTTATCCCAATAGGGAATTGCGTAAAGATATTTATATTTATTTATAGTTTTTTTTAGCTATACAGCCATCTCATAGTTTGCTGGGTAGTTTATCCTATGTTGATAAACCGAGATGTCACGATAACCGAGTGCTTGGGTGGTCGGAATTTCGAGTCAAGAGACCCGAGTTCGATCCCCAGGTGGCAGGCTCGTACCAATGGGTTTTCAAAACTTATGTACGAATTATATCGTTGGCTTGGACATAAACACGGCGACGGGCTCACCACCTGTCACGTTGTCCCGAAAATATCTTCGGTGGAAGGTGAGTCAAGAAACTTAATTGTCTAGACAAGACTTCTGTCTGCCCCTGGGAATTGCGTAAAGATTTTTATATTTATTTATAGTTTTTTTTATCCCAATAGGGAATTGCGTAAAGATATTTATATTTATTTATAGTTTTTTTAGCTATACAGCCATCTCATAGTTTGCTGGGTAGTTTATCCTATATTGATAAACCGAGATGTCACGATAACCGAGTGCTTGGGTGGTCGGAATTTCGAGTCAAGAGACCCGAGTTCGATCCCCAGGTGGCAGGCTCGTACCAATGGGTTTTCAAAACTTATGTACGAATTATATCGTTGGCTTGGACATAAACACGGCGACGGGCTCACCACCTGTCACGTTGTCCCGAAAATATCTTCGGTGGAAGGTGAGTCAAGAAACTTAATTGTCTGAAAAGACTTCTGTCTGCCCCTGGGAATTGCGTAAAGATATTTATATTTATTTATAGTTTTTTTTATTATCCTATGTCGATAATCCAAATGTGAGAAATACAACTTGAAGATATTGTCATGGTTTGTGTCACTATATCCAACTTCTTGTGATGTATATTTGTAATAAATTAAACAGACCGAAATACTTATTACTATAATAAAACGTGTTCGATTTCGTATCGACTCAGTGTACGTTACGAAATATGCACTTGAAATAGAGATGTTGATGCATGGCCTAATACGAGATATCGATACTACGTTATCTTTATGTAAAATAAATAAATAAAGAAATATCTTCACGTAATTCCCAATACTGGGGTAGACAGAGGTCTAGTATAGATAGTTAAGCCCCTTTGACCCACACTTATTTATGAATATATTTATTTTAGCTATAGCTTTTTGGGGCGCAGTGTAGCCTTAAAGAATTAATAAATACTTCCATGAATTCTACTGGTAGCTCCATATTTCGGAAATCCTGGCTAGTGAGCTGAACCTTCAGGAGGTTACTTTTACGAACATTTGTAGAGTAGCTATCGGTTGATCACCGACTAAATCAATGTTATTGTATATTAATCTTCACGCCATTCCCAATACAAGGGAATAAAGAGGTCTATACATTTAAGTCCTTTCGACCCATCTTTCACCGATGACATTTTTTTGAGATACCATGACAGTTGGTTAGCCTGTCGCCGTCTTTTTGCCCAATCGATAAGTTTTGAAAAAATACATTGGCACGAGCCTACCACCTAAGGATCGAATTCGAGAATTTGAGAGATCTGTAATTAGTTACTTAGTCAATAAGAAACCGCGCTGAGGCTCGATGGATAAAAGACATTTGACGACGGTAATAAGATGTCCTAAGAATAATCTTTACAATTTCTAATAAGTTATTGTTACATTCTTTTTTATAGAAAAGGCCGGCAAACGAGCAGGCGGCTCACGGTAGTAAGTGATTACCGCCGCACATGAACACCCGCAATACCAGAGGCAATGGGATATGTGTGAGCCTCCGGTTACCTACACTCACCAGACGAAACGCAGAAATTTGTTAGACTTCTACTTCACGCCGGTATTCTATGAGGTCGTGGTACTTCCCCGGTCGAGCCGGCCCATTCGTGCACCAACAAAAGCTGATGCGTGGCTCTACCACTGTTAAAATTATATCGTTGGCTTGGACATAAACACGGCGACGGGCTCCCCGCCAGTCACGTTGTCCCGAAAATATCTTCGGTGGAAGGTGAGTCAAGAAACTTAATTGTCTAAACCTCTGTCTACCCCTGTATTGGGAATTGCGTGAAGATATTTATATTTATTTATAGTTTTTTTAGCTATACAGCCATCTCATAGTTTGCTGGGTAGTTTATCCTATATTGATAAACCGAGATGTCATGATAACCGAGTGGTTGGGTGGTCGGAATTTCGAGTCAAGAGACCCGAGTTCGATCCCAGGTGGCAGGCTCGTACCAATGGGTTTTCCAAAAACTTATGTACGAATTATATCGTTGGCTTGGACATAATCACGGCGACGGGCTGCCCGCCAGTCACGTTGTCCCGAAAATATCTTCGGTGGAAGGTGAGTCAAACTTAATTGTCTGAAAAGACTTCTGTCTGCCCCTGGGAATTGCGTAAAGATATTTATATTTATTTATAGTTTTTTATCACAATAGAATTGCGTAAAGATATTTATATTTATTTATAGTTTTTTTTAGCTATACAGCCATCTCATAGTTTGCTGGGTAGTTTATCCTATGTTGATAAACCGAGATGTCACGATAACCGAGTGCTTGGGTGGTCGGAATTTCGAGTCAAGAGACCCGAGTTCGATCCCCAGGTGGCAGGCTCGTACCAATGGGTTTTTCAAAAACTTACGTACGAATTATATCGTTGGCTTGGACATAATCACGGCGACGGGCTGCCCGCCAGTCACGTTGTCCCGAAAACATCTTCGGTGGAAGGTGAGTCAAGAAACTTAATTGTCTAGACAAGACTTCTGTCTGCCCCTGGGAATTGCGTAAAGATTTTTATATTTATTTATAGTTTTTTTTATCCCAATAGGGAATTGCGTAAAGATATTTATATTTATTTATAGTTTTTTTTTAGCTATACAGCCATCTCATAGTTTGCTGGGTAGTTTATCCTATATTGATAAACCGAGATGTCACGATAACCGAGTGCTTGGGTGGTCGGAATTTCGAGTCAAGAGACCCGAGTTCGATCCCCAGGTGGCAGGCTCGTACCAATGGGTTTTTCAAAAACTTACATACGAATTATATCGTTGGCTTGGACATAAACACGGCGACGGGCTCCCCGCCAGTCACGTTGTCCCGAAAACATCTTCGGTGGAAGGTGAGTCAAGAAACTTAATTGTCTGAAAAGACTTCTGTCTGCCCCTGGGAATTGCGTAAAGATATTTATATTTATTTATAGTTTTTTATCCCAATAGGGAATTGCGTAAAGATATTTATATTTATTTATAGTTTTTTTAGCTATACAGCCATCTCATAGTTTGCTGGGTAGTTTATCCTATATTGATAAACCGAGATGTCACGATAACCGAGTGCTTGGGTGGTCAGATTTCGAGTCAAGAGACCCGAGTTCGATCCCAGGTGGCAGGCTCGTACCAATGGGTTTTCAAAAACTTATGTACGAATTTCATCGTTGGCTTGGACATAAACACGGCGCCGGGCTCCCCGCCAGTCACGTTGTCCCGAAAACATCTTCGGTGGAAGGTGAGTCAAGAAACTTGATTGTCTAGACAAGACTTCTGTCTACCCCTGGGAATTGCGTAAAGATATTTATATTTATTTATAGTTTTTTTTTATTATCCTATGTCGATAATCCAAATGTGAGAAATACAACTTGAAGATATTGTCATGGTTTGTGTCACTATATCCAACTTCTTGTGATGTATATTTGTAATAAATTAAACAGACCGAAATACTTATAACTATAATAAAACGTGTTCGATTTCGTATCGACTCAGTGTACGTTACGAAATATGCACTTGAAATAGAGATGTTGATGCATGGCCTAATACGAGATATCGATACTACGTTATCTTTATGTAAAATAAATAAATAAAGAAATATCTTCACGTAATTCCCAATACTGGGGTAGACAGAGGTCTAGTCTAGATAGTTAAGCCCCTTTGACCCACACTTATTTATGAATATATTTATTTTAGCTATAGCTTTTTTGGGGCGCAGTGTAGCCTTAGGAATTAATAAATACTTCCATGAATTCTACTGGCAGCTCCATATTTCGGAAATCCTGGCTAGTGAGCTGAACCTTCAGGAGGTTACTTTTACGAACATTTGTAGAGTAGCTATCGGTTGATCACCGACTAAATCAATGTTATTGTATATTAATCTTCACGCCATTCCCAATACAAGGGAATAAAGAGGTCTATACATTTAAGTCCTTTCGACCCATCTTTCACCGATGACATTTTTTTGAGATACCATGACAGTTGGTTAGCCTGTCGCCGTCTTTTTGCCCAATCGATAAGTTTTGAAAAAATACATTGGTACGAGCTTACCACCTAAGGATCGAATTCGAGAATTTGAGAGATCTGTAATTAGTTACTTAGTCAATAAGAAACCGCGCTGAGGCTCGATGGATAAAAGACATTTGACGACTCTCCGTTATCTAAAGTAGTATGGTAATAAGATGTCCTAAGAATAATCTTTACAATTTCTAATAAGTTATTGTTACATTTTTTTATAGAAAAGGCCGGCAAACGAGCAGGCGGCTCACGGTAGTAAGTGATTACCGCCGCACATGAACACCCGCAATACCAGAGGCAATGGGATATGTGTGAGCCTCCGGTTACCTACACTCACCAGACGAAACGCAGAAATTTGTTAGACTTCTACTTCACGCCGGTATTCTATGAGGTCGTGGTACTTCCTCGGTCGAGCCGGCCCATTCGTGCAAAAACAAAAGCTGATGCGTGGCTCTACCACTGTTAACAACAAAAAAATATAAAATTATTATACATTAAGTCACGATAGCCGAGTTGTTGGGTGGTCGGAATTTCGAGTCGAGATACCCGAGTTCGATCCCCAGGTGGCAGTACCAATGAGTTTTTCAAAAACTTATGTACGAATTTCATCGTTGGCTTGGACATAAATACGGCGACGGGCTCACCACCTGTCACGTTGTCCCGAAAATATCTTCGGTGGAAGGTGGGTCAAAGGGACTTAATTGTCTAGACTTGACCTCTGTCTACCCCTGTATTGGGAATTGCGTGAAGATATTTATTTATTTTTATTTATTATACATTAATTATTTAAACGATGTGTCATCGATATCTGCAACAGCTGCACAACACCACTCGACTCTATACACTCTGGTGTTAGCATGACCATAAACACAAAATATATGTCCGTTTGATGGCCGCGCCATGAATGAATTGCTTTATTGCATCTAGGTCGAGCGCCGCGACGCACTGTAACGACTCGGTGGCAAGCGATCCGCGGATGATTTGTGTTTATGGTGCGATTCCGACTTTAAACGATTGCCGCGATAGTGCGAAGAGCGATTAAATCGATTACATTAGTTTTTCGATAATTGGAACGAAACTTCGTAGACTCTCGTATCTATTTTTAAATAATAAATATCTTAACGCAATTCCCAATACAGGGGTAGACAGAGGTCTAGTCTAGACAATTAAGTCCCTTAAATCCACCTTCCACCGAAGATATTTTCGGGATAACATGTCAGGTAGTGAGCCCGTCGCCGTCTTTATGTCCATGCCAACGATATAATTCGTACATAAGTTTTAAAAACTTATGTACGAATTATATCGTTGGCTTGGACATTAATACGGCGACGGGCTCACCACCTGTCACAAACTCCTAAAAATATCTTTGCTGGAAGGTGCATCGAAAGGAGTTAGTTGTCTGGACCTCTGTCTACGTTTGTATTGGAAATAGCGTGCTATTTATAAGAGTAACATTCGTTGTTTCCGATTCTCATACTGCAAGTGCTTTGGCATCTTACATTGGGTTCGGAGCAATGTATGTGATGTTGTCCCTATCTATATATGTATCTATTTATTATTATTATTATTATTATTATTATTATTATTATTATTATTATTATTATTATTATTATTATTATCTCCACTAAATTCCTCTATTTTAAAATATTATATGACTATCTACGATAAGAAATAAGTGCGAAGAAAAACAAGATAGAATAAAAAGCGTTATTATTACTAAAACCAATCTCTTCCAGAAGACCTTGGTATAGAAGACATCGATTAGATTAGTTTGTCGATAATCGGAACGAAACTTCGTTGACTGTCGTATCTATTTTTTTTTTTATATATATATTCGATCTCTGTGGTCGAATGGCATACACTGCGTTTCAAGTTTAGATTTGAGACGCGATAGCCGAGTGCTTCAGTGATCGTGAATTCAGTCAAAAACCGTTCGAGGTTCGATCCCGATCGTTCCTAAGGATTTTGCCAAAGCTTATGTACGACTTATATCGTTGACTTGCACATAAAGACGGCGACTGGCTCACCACCTGTTACATTGTCCCAAAAATATCTTTGGTGGAAGGTATGTGGAAGTGACTTAATTGTCTAAACCTCTGTCTACCCCTGTATTGGCAATTGCGTGAAGATATTATAAATATTATTTAAAATATTATATGACTATCTACGATAAGAAATAAGTGCGAAGAAAAACAAGATAGAATAAAAAGCATTATTATTACTAAAAAACCAATCTCTTCCAGAAGACCTTGGTATAGAAGACATCGATTAGATTAGTTTGTCGATAATCGGAACGAAACTTCGTTGACTGTCGTATCTATTTTTTTTTTATATATATATTCGATCTCTGTGGTCGAATGGCATACACACTGCGTTTCAAGTTTAGATTTGAGACGCGATAGCCGAGTGCTTCAGTGATCGTGAATTCGAGTCAAAAAACCGTTCGAGGTTCGATCCCCGATCGTTCCTAAGGATTTTTGCCAAAGCTTATGTACGATTTATATCGTTGACTTGCACATAAAGACGGCGACTGGCTCACCACCTGTCACAAACTCCTAAAAATATCTTTGCTGGAAGGTGCATCGAAAGGAGTTAGTTGTCTGGACCTCTGTCTACGTTTGTATTGGATATAGCGTGCTATTTATAATAGTAACATTCGTTGTTTCCGATTCTCATACTGCAAGTGCTTTAGCATCTTACATTGGGTTCGGAGCAATGTATGTGATGTTGTCCCTATCTATATATGTATCTATTTATTATAATTTATTATTATTATTATTATCTCCACTAAATTCCCTCTATTTTAAAATAGGATAATAATCAGCTGGTTATTAAACAGAAATAAATTAAATTCATATCAGTATGTATATATTTTTGTTAGTATACAACTAATCAAATATAGAATTCATCAAAAAGACTACAATTGCAAATATTCACTATACTCTAAATAATATTTATAGCTTTATCTTCACATTTCTAATTTCTTTCTCACTTTTTATAACATATACATAAGCAATAAATAAATAAATACATACAAACGTAACGACATAATCACATATTTTGCTCTAATCCCAAAGTAAGTAGCTTAAAGCACATGTGTTATCAAATACAACGAAGGTATCACAAACACCCAGACTCGAGAAAATGTAAAAAAGCATTTTCTGCATTGACCGACCGGGAATCGAACCCGGTAACTCAGAGCTGGCGACATTGTGAAAACCGTTGTGCACGCCAGTCGTACACAGAGGTTGTCACAAATTCTTACCACAGTTACGGTTCTTGAAATGTTATTGCATATTTTTTTTATGAAATTGATATCAAAACACGTCACGGTGTTATCTGACTCTATATATATTATTAATCGAGTGGTTGGGTGATCGGAATTTGAGTCAAGACACCCGAGTTCGATTCCAGGTGGTAGACTCGTACCAATAGATTTATCCAAAAATTAGGCACGATTTATGTCGTTGGCTTGGGCATAGAGACGGCGACAGACTCACCACCTGTTACATTGTCCCAAAAATATCTTTGGTGGAAGGTATGTGGAAGTGACTTAATTGTCTAAACCTCTGTCTACCCCTGTATTGGGAATGGCGTGAAGATATACAATTCATCATCATCGACACATTATTATATATTTTATAAATATATATTAACACTATGAGATTACATTTATATATACCGTGTAATCCGTTTATAAAAACGGTTTACACGAAATATATAAATTTAATAGGCTAAATTTGAAGAATGTAATAATAACAACATAATTAATAGTAACAAATATACAAATAATAAAATAAATTAACCGCACTGTTTCAATCAAAATCTTAATATTTTATGTTTTAAAAGCTAATTCATTCATAACTTATTAATAACGATGTATATTGGATAATAAGATTCCCGAAAGAGATTGCCTCTCCGGAAACCATAAAAAAATATTATTTTTCTCGAGTCTGGATGTTTATATGTAACTTGTACATACGTATTACAGCACTAATACTTCTCCGGACAGCACAACCATAGCGCAATTTAAAATACTACCAGTGACATCTAGTGGCAAGAAATTAAAAGTTGTTCGCGGTTTTATTTATTCTGTATTGTGTCACAAATTAACAGGCAATGCTAACTAAAGGATTAAACACATTAAAATTTATTTATAATATAATGCTGTGTTAGACAGAGCAAAATATACCTAAATAATATTTATAGCTTTATCTTCACATTTCTAATTTCTTTCTCACTTTTTATAACATATACATAAGCAATAAAATAAATAAATACATACAAACGTAACGACATAATCACATATTTTGCTCTAATCCCAAAGTAAGTAGCTTAAAGCACATGTGTTATCAAATACAACGAAGGTACCACAAACACCCAGACTCGAGAAAATGTAAAAAAGCATTTTCTGCATTGACCGACCGGGAATCGAACCCGGTAACTCAGAGCTGGCGACATTGTGAAAACCGTTGTGCACGCCAGTCGTACACAGAGGTTGTCACAAATTCTTACCACAGTTACGGTTCTTGAAATGTTATTGCATATTTTTTTTATGAAATTGATATCAAAACACGTCACGGTGTTATCTGACTCTATATATATTATTAATCGAGTGGTTGGGTGATCGGAATTTGAGTCAAGACACCCGAGTTCGATTCAGGTGGTAGACTCGTACCAATAGATTTATCCAAAAATTAGGCACGATTTATGTCGTTGGCTTGGGCATAGAGACGGCGACAGACTCACCACCTGTTACATTGTCCCAAAAATATCTTTGGTGGAAGGTATGTGGAAGTGACTTAATTGTCTAAACCTCTGTCTACCCCTGTATTGGGAATGGCGTGAAGATATACAATTCATCATCATCGACACATTATTATATATTTTATAAATATATATTAACACTATGAGATTACATTTATATATACCGTGTAATCCGTTTATAAAAACGGTTTACACGAAATATATAAATTTGATAGGCTAAATTTGAAGAATGTAATAATAACAACATAATTAATAGTAACAAATATACAAATAATAAAATAAATTAACCGCACTGTTTCAATCAAAATCTTAATATTTTATGTTTTAAAAGCTAATTCATTCATAACTTATTAATAACGATGTATATTGGATAATAAGATTCCCGAAAGAGATTGCCTCTCCGGAAACCATAAAAAAATATTTTTCTCGAGTCTGGATGTTTATATGTAACTTGTACATACGTATTACAGCACTAATACTTCTCCGGACAGCACAACCATAGCGCAATTTAAAATACTACCAGTGACATCTAGTGGCAAGAAATTAAAAGTTGTTCGCGGTTTTATTTATTCTGTATTGTGTCACAAATTAACAGGCAATGCTAACTAAAGGATTAAACACATTAAAATTTATTTATAATATAATGCTGTGTTAGACAGAGCAAAATATACCTAAAATACCTCCACATAAATATATCTTTTACGTTCAATGTTATAGGAAATAAAATTTTAAATACTTTTATAAATAAATAATTAATATAATTAATATAATTGTTATTAATTTCTTACAGAATATTCTCGAACTTAATCTCTTAAATTAGTAATATAAGAATTATACTCTTAATATTAAAGGGCAAGGCGTTCCAGAGGAGTGTCGCTTGTACAGTAAAAGAAGAGTTTTAATCATGTATATTTTATAGAATTGCTAGTAAATTTCATAATTTTTATTACTGCCATCTATATCCATGAATACTGAATTACGTGGTACAAAGTAGCCATGATTTTGACGCGGTTTTGCCACCTATAACAGAAATGATTATGCCATCTCTATCTTTCCACGTGATACGTACCGCGTGTGACTGAAACGGAGCGATTGTTGGCTTGCCGTTAAAATAATTATGTAAGCCAAACGCGATCTTACCTTCATTATTTTAAAGTCGAACAGTGAAAAGTTTAGATTGATTAAACTGTAGCGGAATGTTGTATGTAGTTTTCGCGCCAGCGCGAGAACTATGTCCGCCGTAGTTTGAGCTATGTGAGGTCATTCAATTAGACTCTACATGTATAAACATAAGGTCGTATTTTATTTTATAGTATACATAAACTTAGAATTGGTTTTTTAGAAAAACATGCGGCGCGTGTATTTGTTCTGATACACTAATTTTGTTAGCATTAGAAATAAATATTAAAAAAGAAACATTATTTTTTTTAAACTGTTATAAAGTAAGTACGTTAAGTAAACATTTTACTTTGTGTGAATTTTAGATGCAATATTTTTAAAGCTATAATAGTATAATTTCTCTAAATAAAAGTGTAAATAAAAAAAATTATAAAAATGGCCGAAAGGTGTAATATGTACTCACTTTAAGAAAAAAACAATAATTCAGCGATTTGTAATTATTCCGAGTAAAAAAATTGCACCAAAAAATGGAAAATTCGACCAAAAATAAAAAACTTTTTCTCCTTCTTGCATTGATTGGTTTAGCTCATATCTTCGAGGCCGTTCGCAACGTTTTCATTTCAGTGACACCTTTTCTGATTGGTCTGAAATTAACGCAGGCGTGCCTCAAGGTGGCGTACTTTCTCCTCTTTTATATTCTATCTTCATTAACTCGGTTACGAGTATATGAAGGTAATGAGGCCATCGCGGCTATGAATGCAGACCTGTCACGCATAAGATGGTGTACTTTTTTTGGTCACATCGTTAATCCTGTTAAATCTCAGGCTGTAATAATAGGCAGCAGATATCAAAGATGTAAATTAGATTTTACTACTTTACCTTGTTTATGCCTCAATGGGATTCCTATAACTCATTCTGATACTGTCAAAAACTTGGGCGTTACTATGACAACCATTTATCCTGGACTGCGCATGTCGCCGATGTTAGCCGATAAGTCCACTTCACCTTACATTCGCTGAGGCACCTTCAAAATGTCTTGCCCTTTAAAACCAAAATTTCTCTTGCGTTTACATTAATTCAACCCATACTCGATTACGCTGATACCTGTAATCTAAATGCTACATAGGAGCTACTAAATAAGCCTGAGCGTTTGCAAAATCTGTCTATCCGTTTTATCTTTGGTCTTAAAAAGTATGACCGAACATCTCAATTTCGCAAGGATGTCAAGTGGCTCCCTATTCGTTTTCGAAGAAACACTCGATTATTATGTCTCCTATTAAAATCCTAAACTAACTCTCCTCTCCTTCCTACCTAAGGGACATTTTTTCATTCGTTCATTCTCCAGATTCTCCATGCAGATCCCATATTAGAACTCTCCTCCACTATCCTGTCCATAACTCTAATTCTTATACATATTTCTTTGCTGTCCATGCAGTCAGAATGTGGAATTCACTGCCACCTAACATAAGAGATTCTGAAACTCTTCTGACCTTTAAGAAACGCGTCAAAGAGTACTATTTGGCATTATCTTAATGTAATGATTTATGTATATGTGTATATGTGGGTATATGTATGTATGTGTATATGTCTGTATGTATATGTATATGTGTATATTATGTGTACGCACTAAGTTTGCCTATTATATCAGTTATTCCTATGTGGGTATGCTCGAAGATATTTCAGTTTTTGGAATAAGCTGTACCCTTCTGCAAACTCTTTTCGTCTTTTTTTATAAACAACATTTAGTGTGTACATTAGTTTATAAATAAATAAATAAAAATATTAACATTAAATTATATTACAATTTTTTTAACGAACCCTAAATATAGTCATTGTATATATTGGAATTAATAAATGCGCCATACTCAGAATGCGGAAGTATACTGTATTTCGAGTAGCAAAATAAAGCTTAAGAACTTGTATTATTACGTATTTGAATCGGAAACAACGAAGGTACCACTAACCCTCAGATCCGAGAAAATGTACAAAAAGTGTTTTCCATATTGACCCGATCGGGAATCGAACCATGAAACGCCATGAAAACCTGTGTATGCACCACACGTCCCTCGACCATCCCTAGAAGTTGGGCTCATACCAATGCATGATGGAAAAACACGGTGACGAACTTACCACCTGTCACGTTGTCCAAAAAATTTATTCATGCTTTTTCATCAAATGTGAAAAATGGATGAACTAAATTGTCTAGACCTCTGTCTGTCCTCGTGTTGGCGTAATAGTGTGAATTTATATAGATAAATATGCAAACATAATTTTGTAAGAAACGGTTCGGTTATTTCAATATTACAAAGAGATGCTCCAATTTTATTTATATGTATAGATATTCAATTCCAAACCCATACCAAGAGATCAGAAAATAATAGTGAATTTTGTATAAATCAGGCAATGGTTATCTGTGAAATATAAAAGTAGTCATGATAGCCGTAAAGTAGCATTGTTAGGCCGGATTTCGAGTCAGGAGACCCGAAATCGATCCCCAGGTGGTCGGCTCGTACCAATGTTTGACTAAATTTGACTATATTTAATTAAGTAGAGTATGTGTTTGTATGGTACCCATTTATAAAGTTAGTATGATTAAAATAATCATTTATAGTGTGTCAGCACCAAGTAATAAATAATACAATTATTTCAGCTCTCTGATCTCTACATAGTACATATTTTGTTCGAAAATCTTGTTTTGTACGCTGCTCTCGAATTTAACAATTGCATCATAAGTACCAATGTTTTTTTATTATATGCATTCTAAAATATTTTTTTAACTATTTCCTACAAGGGGGAGGCTATGTTTTTTTTCTTTTGTTTTCGTACAAAAACAGCTACACAATGAAAGGGCAAAATATGTATGTGTGTTTAAGGGTTTTCATGGTATCGGTTATGTATTATTAAGATATGATTGGCTTGGACTTAAAAACGGTGGTAGAGCCACGCATCAGCTTATGTTGTTGCATGAATGGGCCGGCTCGACCTGGGAAGCACCACGACCTCATAGAATATCCGCGTGAAGTAGAAGTCTAACAAACTTCTGCGTTTCGTCTGGGGAGTGCAGGTAACCGGTGGCCCACAAACCCCCCTCCCCCAATTCTAGGGGGGAGGGGGCGCTCTAAGGGAGGCAACGCAATTGCTATTCCTCTGGTTTTGCGGGTGTTCATGGGCGGCGGTAATCATTTACCATCACGTGAGCCACCTGCTCGTTTGCCTCCCTTTTCTATAAAAAAAACGGTAACAGGCTGATCACCTGTCACGTTGTATCAAAATAAGTCACGGTGAAATGTGGATCGAAAGAACTTAACTGTCTAGCTCTCTGGCTACCCCTATGTAGAACAATGCGTGAAGTTTAAATATAAAAGTAATTCAAACAACATTATATTTCGATAACAACATCAAAGGTTGAAACAGTTACGATAAGCAATATATAGGAGTTTATGAACCATTACGAAGTATCGCACATTTAGTCTTATTCAATTTATAAGATTTCCAATAGCATTCACGTCTATGGAAATCATAAAAAAATTCTTTCGAGTCTGGGTGTTCATGATATTATGAACTTAACCATAGTAACTTAATACACGATACGTACTTCTCCGGTTAGAACAACGATAGCGTAATTTAAAATACTACTAGTGACATCTATTGGCAGGAAATAAAACTAACTAAAGTTGGTTAGACCGTATTATGCTTATAAACTTTATAATTCTTACATAAGCCTTTATATGATCATACCCGGTTAAATAATGTTAAATTATTAAAATCCTTACAATTACCATACAAGTTTAACCCGTGGCATCGCTTGCGTTAATCATAATCTATACAATTGTTTCAGGTCAATCCATCTAGAAGCATTTTATAATTATTACATATGCATTTGTATTATTATCATTCTGTGTTATACAATATTAAATTACTAAATTACTTATTGTTAATTATACAAGGTTATGAACGCGGTGCTCGCGTAAATATATATCTGCTGAATGGATTCCGGTTGATACACGAAAGATGATCGTAAAATTCTTATACTGAAAATCACCATTGTGGTCGCTTGGTGGGACTTTATCTTTAAATAAATCCAAATTTGCTTACACGATTATTACCATTATTATTATTAATAAGAGGAATGAGATAGTTAATTGACTCAGGCGTTACTTTGCGGAAATTCATGGTAAAGTTGTTATTGAAAAAATTACTTCGCAACACTCTGCGGACGCAGAGACTCTGCGGACCGATGACTCTGCGGTCGCTCATCGTAGAGTCTACTCGCTTGATAATGTCTTGTTTTGAGGCGAAACAGGTGTCGCGTCTTCGGTGGTGGTATATGTTACCTCGTTTGAGTGTAGTCGTGGTGGTGCATACAGTGAAATTAGTGCACGCATCTGAGGGAGGGAGGGTGGTGCTCTTCTTCTCTTCGGACCAGGTAACATATACCTTTTTATATTTGCATGCGGAGTGTTGCGAAGTAATTTTTTCAATAACAACTTTAAGAGGAATGAGAGAAAGTAAATATGGATTTATGTAATAGTGTAAAAAAATATCTTCACGCAATTCCCAATGCAGCGGTAGACAGAGTCTAGTCTAGACAATTAAGTCCCTTCGACCCACCTTCCACGGAAGATAATTTCGGAACAGCGTGACTGGTGGTGAGCCCGTCGCCGCCTTTATGTCCAAGACAACGATATAATTCGTTCATAAGTTTTTCAAAAACCCACGTGCCTGCCATCTGGGGATCGAACTCGAGTCTCTGGAATCGATTTTCCGACCACCCAACCACGTGACTTTTTTTATTTAATGGTGTAGCTTTTTGTCAGTGGTTATTTCCAAATATCAGCTTCCCCAACCCCCTTCTCACATAAAAAAATAGCCTAAAATCGTCTCCAGGGTCCCAAAATACATCTATACTTACACTCATCTGTGTCTGCGACAAATAAAGATTTTCTTTTTAAATTTTTGTCAAGATTATATTGACTTAGTATTTAATAAAGATTTGTTTTAATGAAGCAGGACAGAGGAGTGGCGGCGTCTGGCAACTGTATAAATGTATAAATTTTCCGGCGGGCTATTTATTCTATTATTTAAATATGAAAGCGGATTTTCAAAATTTCTATTTAATAAATAAAAAATTAAATAAGCAACTTCAGGCATACTCCCGATACGGGGCAGACAGAGATCTAGACAATTAAGTTCTTTCAACCTAACTTTCACCGAAGATTGTTTGGGAAAATGTGACAGGTGGTGGGCCTATCGCCGTCTTTATATTCAAGGCAACAGTGGTAAAGCCACGCATTAGCTTTTTTTGAAGTCTAACAAACTTCTGCGTTTCGTCTGGTGAGTGCAGGTAACCGGGGCCCCACACACCCCCCTCCCCCAATTCTGGGGGGGGGGCACTCTAAGGGAGGCAACGCATTTGCTATGCCTCTGGTATTGCGAGTGTTCATGGGCGGCGGTGATCACCTAGCCACCTGCTCGTTTGCCTCCCTTTTCAAAAAAACACAAACACAAAACACAAGCCAATATAATCGTACATAAATTTTTGATAAAACCCATTGGTACGAGCCGGCCACCTGAGGATCGAACTCCGATCCACACGGCTATCGTGACGTGATCGTGTAAATAGTACTAAGATAACAGAACGTGATTATGGTGGAAGTGAACAACACCGTCCAATAACAAATGCCACTTCTTTAAAGCAAACAAGTGGGAAGAACTCAATATGCACTTGCCGACACGTACAGGATATGATTTCAAAAGCAAGTACTCCCGGACTTATCGTTGAAGAACTTGCGGAAAGTTCGAACTGTTCAGGCTCTTTCACATGAAGATTGTAGTATTATACGAAACGATCGACAAACCAACCTTAGTACCATGCATTCGAAAGGTCGAAATGAAACAGTAATTTAATAAACTTTTAACTTATTTAACGTAATATTAGAAATTGGGAATGGCGTAAATATATTATTGTTTTTTTAGTGTTTTATCTTAAATGAGAAACCTTTAAAAATGTCGGATTTATTATATATATATAAATAAAATGAATGATATAAATATCTTCACGCCATTCCCAAAACAGGGGTAGACAGATAATTAAGATAATTAAGTCGTTTCGACCTAGCTTCCGCCGAAATTAATATTATGACAACGTGACAGGTTGTGAGCCCGTGGCCGTCCTCTTATCATAAATAAATATTCACTCATATTCATCAGTTCAACACACAGAATGAAAATTCCCAGTAAATGTCCAAAGCGTGCCTATTAACAGGTTAAAAATATTTATTAAAGAAATCCATTAAATTAACTCCTGGGAATGAGATAATCGCTCCCGTGCTATTCCTAAATATATTATGTTCAATTTTGTTTTACCATTAATATAAAAAAAATTACAAAACGTCACGATAGCCGGGTGACTTTGGTAGATTAAATATATACAAACGATGATTGTAAGGGTATGCCCCTTATCAACGAATTAAATATTTGATTTGATACGTGATAACATATGAACGTCTGTACTCGACTTTAAATGATTATGTATAAATAAATATTTTCACGCCCAATCCCAATACAGGGGTAGACAGAGGTCTAGTCTAGACAATTAAGTCCCTTTAACCCGCCTTCCACCAAATATATTTTCGGGACAACGTGACAGGTGGTGAGCCCTTCGCCGTCTTTATGTCCATGCGCCGTCTTATTCAAAAAGTCTTGATATTTTTCAATAAATTTAAATTCACTTTTACTTATTCCACTATTTATTTATTTTAATTTAAATATGTGAGCGCCCTTATGCATCATCAAAGGTTCATTATTACAAATTTCATAACTACGAGAATTGTTATAGATCAAATATAGAGTCACGATAGCCGAACGGTAGGATGGTAGAATTTCGAGTCGAAAGAACCGAGTTCGATCCCCAGGTGGCAGGCACGTAACAAGGGTTTTTTTTAAAAACTTGTGTACGACGTACGTTGTGTACGGACGGGACGTTGTCCCAAAAATATCTTCTTCGGTGGAAGGTGAGGAGAAACGACTCAATTGTATAGACCTCTGTCTACCCCTGTATTGGGAATGGCGTGAAGATATATTTTTCTTTGTTGTAAATCGAAAAAATTTCAGTTAGTTTTTCCATTGATTTGATTAACTTTTTTCGATCTCAGTAAACTTTAACATTTGTAATAACAAATCTTTGATAACGCTATAAGCGCCAAACCGGTAAGGTATTGAATTAAAAACAAATAAATAGTGGAATAGGTGAATTTGAATTTATTTAAAGATGAAGTTCCACCAAGACACAATTGATCATCTAAGACATTGTCTAGATCTCTACTCACCACATTATCAGCTAACAACACAAAAATATTATCTACACGCAAAGAAAGCTTATATCCTGCGTGTGAGGGTCGTAAAATTGAAAGGCTGATAAGCCACAGAAAAACGAGCAAAGCCGTGCTTAAAGTAATACCTAGCCATTACGCGGAGACGATGCTCATTACCGCCGAATCGGGCAGAGTGACTTCCACGCATTACCTACACAATGCTGCAGGTAAATAGCGTTTTCGGCAAGTGGGATAGGCAAATAATAATAGGCAATTTCGTTCTAATGTCCGTTATATGGACGAAGCGTACCCGCGCCGGCAAGATTGTAGCGCCGATTAAATCGAGGTTTTGGAATGGTTGATGAGACCTGTTCCGTGGAGTAATACTTCGGGGACATATGGATACTTTTTTTGTTGGGGAATTGTAACGTGTTTCCTTTTTGTTTTTGTTTATAAGTCATCCAGCTTTGAATATTTACAAACTGCCACTTAAGATGATATATTCGTAGAATAATTGAATGAATTAGGCTTTTTTTAACTATTATGTGTTTTAGTTTTAAGCATTAACTTTCATTTACTGGGGTAGTCTATAGCCCAGGTAATTTTAAGTACTTTTAATCCACATTTCACCAAACCGAATCTTATCCATGTGTCTATGAAAATTAGTGGGATAATTTTTAAAATAACTTGACCAGACTAGATAAGATTTAACAAATAGTTTGTTATCGATGTAAGAGAATACCATTCTCTTTCTCTTTCTTTTTATGCAAGTTGCATAAGTGGACTCTATGAAAAGTCTTAAAAATAACATTGTCTATCATAGGCGGCGGGATTACAATGTAGAAATGTACAAGACTAAAATTCAGCTGTCTAGTAACGGACAGATATATACAATACTTTGTACCTTAGATGTTACTAAAGGTGGCGATTATGTAGAGAGTCCTAGAGCCTATTCCTCCCGAGAGAGGATAGTGTACCATAGTAGACTTTCAAAGCCGTTATGAATGTGTGTATGTAAATCGAACGTCCCAAGACGTTTCTAAATAGTTCAAAGTCGACAGTTCTTCCGCCTGTACACAACTACACTAAGCATTGACTCCGCTACATCACCATAATCATTGCCATGACATAATAATCCGTTGTTTAATAGAGCGTGTTGCCAGCCCATTACGACCTAATGGCTGATTATTATTTTTAGTATCCCATACGTTATGGCTGGTGTTACCCTTCCACATTATAACCATGCATTATTGAATAAGACGCGCCTTCCTATAAGTTGTTATTTGATAATGTCGAAAACCAATTTCAATCATATCTGCTATTAGAATTGATTGGAATCGATATGAAATTTATATTTCGTAAATATAGCACAAGGTTTTTGGAATCGTGAATAGCTTAAAGAACAAATAATATTATGAGTTAAAGAGAAAGGTTATTTCTTACGGAATAGACTCTATCGCTACCTATGAGATGTCTAAGTTTATTACTTTTTTTTAAATTTACCTACTAGCTTTATAACCTTTCCATATGTACAAAATTAAATATCTTGACAGTAATTAATAGAAATTAAACTTTTTTTTAAATGTAAGATTTCTAGTAAATGTCTAGATCGAAGTAATGATTAGTCGAGTACTAAGTTGAACGAAATTCAAATCAGTTAACTCTAGTTCGATCCCTAAATCATTGGCTTATGCCAAAGAATCTTCTCAAAACTTGTATCTTTGGCATAGTTAGCACACCACATATAACGTTCTTCCTAATAGATTCTGGTGAAATTTGGGTCGAAAGGACTAAAGTCACTAGATCTCCGATCATCCCAGTATTAAACAGTAATAATAAATAAACTCACACATAGATAGATAGGAACAACATCAAATATATTGCTCTGACCCCAAAGTAGCTGAAGCATTTTTGTATTGGCATCAAAAACGTAGAAGTTACCACAAACTCCCAGATCCTAGAAAATGTAGAAAGAGTAACTAGTTTCTGTATTGACCGGGAATCGAACCTGGAACCTCAGAGCTGACTTTAACCAGTGTGTACGCTGCTCGTTGTCTAGTATTAGAAATATGATGGTGAGAATTTTTTAAGACATCCAATTAGTTCAACATACAAAATACTATCAGTAGCGGGTTATTTAGTTTTAATCTGTTTAATAGTTATTAGTAAACAACAAAGTCTTAATCAATTTCACTAAGTCCTGTTTGATGCAATAAGGGGTGCGAGCACAAAAGGCGTCAAGAAAGGGACGTTGGAAATTGGACTCCTCAAAGAGATGAAAGCGCTACGTAATAAAGAAGGAATTACGGGGCAACGCCGGGCGGAGTCGCTAGGTTCACGCCAGTAAAGATACGTATCAGGATGCTTCGCAATTTTCAAAAAGCGACGGAAAAAGTTTCATCGCACACTGAGAGAATAAAACGATGTTGATGATACGTACGCACTACGTTTTTAAAACGCTGGTATTTAAAGGCTTTTTTATCTTTAATGGTGGCTGCACAAAATCACATGCAATAGGGTTGTCAATGGAATAATTTGTGAAAAAGTTTTTTTTTTTTATATTTCTATCGCTGACATAGGGACGACAATGACGTATTCTAAACAGCAATACAAACAAAAATAAAAATATTCCTTATATCATTACATAAGAAACTTCTCTACCCATTAATATCGTTTGGTTTGGAGCTTGATAAGTTGTGATTATAGTGAATCCTTCTTACGTACAAAATCACTTACCATCACGTGAGCCACCTGCTAGTTTGCCTCCCTTCTCTATAAAAAAAAAACATGCCACGATAGCCGAATGGTTGGGTGATCGGAATTCCAGTTAGAGGCCCGAATTCGATCCCCAGATGCCACACTCGTGCCAATGAGCTTTTCCACAACTTATGTACAATTTATATAGTTGGCTTGGACGTAAAGACCGCTACAGACTTACAACGTGTCACCTTGTCTCCAAAAAATGCCTACCGTTATCGGTGGATCGAAAACAGACTTCATTCCAGACCTCTGTCTACTCCAATATGGAAAATCGCGTGAAGAAGAAAACTTTCGGTATTGATTATCCAATCGCTGCGTTTTATTCGGCAAGTGTAAATATCGGCGTACGTCATAAACTGTCAGGTTCGTGTAGTGCCTCATCAGTCAGCGAGTGGCGCACCATTACCCGAAGCCGATGTTTCGGCTTTACGGATTAGACTAATTAAAAACCGTGGCGTTCCATCGATACCCAGTACGTATCAACACAAAACGACGCGGGCTATACTGCGTCGACGTTTTACGTATCTTATATGACACGGGCTGAAAATCAATGGATGAAAATTTTATGATAGTTTCTTTTTTTTTTTCATTTTTTAAAATGTAATACTTTATTTACAGAAGAAATTATGTTAATATTTACAATACTTATTAACTATAAACTATTATAATCGTAGAGCCCTACTCCTCGTGGCATAGTACCAAGAACGCTGGCTAGACTTAACCGTTGAGCGAGAAAAGAACCAGCCCTCTTGTCACCAGCGGCAACGATAAGTAGCGGATACAATTCCTTTAGAAACTGCATCGCGCGGGGACCCCACGGACCGATTGTCTCTACAGCAAATGGTACAAATATGATAGTTTCTGTATTATAAACGAGGTAAAAAATAACATGTGACTTCGTATTATATAACAGATTTTTAACATTATAATAAGACGATTGTTAACGATTTTTATTGCGTTATTATTTAGCTGTTAAAACTATTTTACTTCCCGGCGTTTCGGATGCTTTGCAGCAGACATGGCCACTAGAGGACTGATGAACCTTTTTAAATGTGTAGTGTTCGCGTTCAGAATTTTAGTAATATTAAAAAGGATGGAACTCCCTTCTATTTCAGAACTTCTATGCCATCACTTCTTCTGACTCGTAGGATAAGAAGTAATTTATTTAATGAAAATTTTAAACCCTTAATACAATAAATAAACATTCTAGAAACTATCAGACAGTGTTGCCAGCAGCAGGGCGCGAAAATTTAGCAGAGCGGCCGACGTCACGAACAATGACGACAGGAGCGCTGCAAGTTTCCCAAACTTTCCACCAACGCGAAAGCTATCTAGACGGAAGCTTCTGTAAGTGCTTTTGCTAAGTTAATTGCTTTATGAGTTAATTTTTTTTTGTAGACGGCAGTCAAAACGCCTGTGTATGTACCTAATTACTGGCGACCATTTACGTATTTACGTCTTCGGTGTAAGGTGGATCGAAGGGACTTAATTGTCTAGTCTAGACATCTGACTACCCCTGTATTGGGAATGGCGTGAAGATATTTATTTATTTAATTAATTAATTGTATATAACATATAGCATAACTATATACATTACATATAGCAGAAAACATTTGAAACATTTAAAAGGTTTTGTTAATATCACAAATAGCAGAGCGGCCGACGTCACGAACAATGACGACAGGAGCGCTGCAAGTTTCCCAAACTTTCCACCAACGCGGAAGCTATCTAGACGGAAGCTTCTGTAAGTGCTTTTGCTAAGTTCATTGCTTTATGAGTTATTTTTTTTTTTTGTAGACGGCAGGCAAAACGCGTGTTTATGTACCTAATTACTGGCGACCATTTACGTCCATTGTGGTCTATTACTGATACAACTGTCCATGTGAGGATTTGGGACAGATCTAGTATCAGGCAGGTCCCATACGGATGGTTTGCCATGACCGTCCCCTAAGACGCTGCTGCCCATCACCGATCTGTTTAGTGTTGGTCTGAAGTTTTACGACATAGTTATCTCGTCATCTGTCGGTAGCCAATAATATTTCAAACAAAGAAGAAAGAAAGAACATGTTTTTCGATGTTGTTTGATGGTGTTGCTAGCTCTGAGATTCCTGGTTCCCGGGTGGGTCAATGTCGGATGTGAGTGTTTGTGGTAACTTCGTTGTGTCCAATTCTATAACACAAGTAGCTTAACTACTTACTTTGGGAGCAGAGCAAAGTGATGTTGCCCCTATAAATCTATGTATTCTTTATCTATCTACATAGCCATGTGGTAACGGTGTAAGAATATTGCCACTCCCTTTCTTCCCGTGGGTGTCGTTAGAGGCGACTGAGGGAAACAGCCTTCAATATCGTTATGGCAACCGATAGATGGCGATAACTATCTCTAAAAATATTAGACCAAAATAATCAGACCGAAGTTGGGCAGCAGCGGCTAAGACGCGAGGTGTCTGATACTGTGATCGCCAATCCAGTTACCAAGCGAGGCGATTATGACAAACTCTCCCTATGAGAGAGGCCTATGTCCTGCAGTAGACTTTAATAGGCCATTATGTATGTATGTCTGTATCTACATATATACAAAAATATAAATCCCTTCATACTTTAGTTGTAATTTTTAAAATGTCGTTGCATATTTTTGTGAGAACTTATTTTTCGACATAGAAACATAAATTTTATAATGTTTTCTATTACATTGTATATAATGATATTATTCTATATATTGATGTTACGATAGCCGAGTGTATGGGTGATGGGAATTCGAATCAAGAGACCCGAATTCGATCCCCAGGTGGCAGGCCCGTACCAATGGGTTTCTTTAAAACCAATGTACGATTCATATCGTTGGCTTGGACATAAAGATGGCGACGGGCTCACCACCAGTCGTCACGTTATCACAAAAATATCTTCGGTGGAATGTGGATCGAAAGGGCTTAATTGTCTAGTCTAGACCTCTGACTACCTCTGTATTGGGAATGGCGTGAAGATATTTATTTATTTAATTAATTAATTGTTTATAACATATAGCATAACTATATATATTACATATAGAAGAAAACATTTGAAACATTTAAAAGGTTTTGTTAATATCACAAATTCATACGCAACAGTTTTATAGTGTTTGCGAACTTTATTTTAAAGGTAAACTTGTTGGGAGCTTTTTCAATGTCAAGCGGGATTTCATTCCAGAGCTTTACAGCCGTAAGAGCGAAGGATTTAGATGTAAAACCAGAAGAAACGCTGTAAGTAACTTGAGATTATTCGTAGAACGGAGAATTGCGGTACGAGAATCACCCAAGTATTTAAACTTAGAATTTCAAATACTCAGATGCAAAAGGATCGCTTATAATTGTAAAACGTTTGCAAAACGACAGCAAATTGAGCTTTTTATTATTTCTCCGTAGGACAGGTTTCCTCATGATAATTTCCTTACCCGTTTAACAGGTGAATATAAAATAACCACTGCAAAATTGCTATTTCAACTATTTTTTCCCCGTCGGTGCACGAAAATTGAACCTTGATAACTCGCTATAGCAGCCGATGTGTACTGTAGCGACTATTATCATTCACGTTTCACGCCCATTTCACGTCTAAAAAACCCCTTCAAAACATTCCAATTTAAATAAATGTATTACAACTTAATAAATCGTCAACAATATAATTAGAGAACCGGCGAACATTCCCCATTCCTGAAAGGATACCTTGAAAATGGAGGCTTTAATGGTAAACAGAGTAAAGCGATAAAAGGCGTCGCAACATTTTTTCCATTTCGTTTCGATTCATTCGTTACATAGCAATGACAATTTCCGGCCGCCATTTTGGATCGTTGCCCGCTCGCAATCTCAACCGGATATGACGTTTTGATCATTTAAAAACATCTAGAGATACCGTCAAGTGATATTCACGACGAAGGGCTACGAAAATTTTTATGGTGACAGTTACTTTTATCATTGTTTTATTTTTATTTTGCAATTTAATTTATTGGTAAGTACATGTTCTTTAGTGTACTTCTATATATCATTTAAAACAAAATTTCCAGTAAACCTTAAAAATTTTTATGCAAAAAGAATAAATAAATATATAAATTTTTCACACCATTCCCAATACAGGGATAGACAGAGGTCTAATCTAGATAATGATGTCCCTTCGACCCACCTTCCACCGAAGATATTTTTGGGACAACGTGACAGCTGGAGAGCATGTCGCCGTCTTTATGTCCAAGTCAACGATATGAATCGTACATAGGTTTTAAAAAAACCCATTGGCACGAGCCTGCCCCCCCCGGGGATTGAACTCGACTCGAATTCCGAACATCCAACCACTACCACTACCTACTGGCACATCGGGTTGTACACGCCAGTAAAATTTTAAGCTATACTAACAATGTAGTAACCGTATCAACGAGTCAAGATACCCTAGTTCAACCCTCTACGAATTATATCGATTGTTTAGACATAAACGGTGACAGGCTCACCACCTGTCTTCGGTAAAAGGTGGGCCAAAAGGGCTTAATAATCTACACCTCTATCTACGCTAATATTGGGAATGGCGTGAAGTATCAACGTTCTAATAACCCTTCTACTTTTTAAAACAAGTTCCATGATGGAAAATAATTTTTATATCACTTACTTCACTAGCAGATGATAATGTAATTAAAGTATCGTGAAGCTGCAAAGTTAACCAACACAACAGACATAATTGTATGCGAAGTTTTAATTAAAAGACATCTGAAAGCAGTGCAGGGTAAAAACTTATCTGGTCAGCTAGAAGTGAAATGGACTGAGTTTCACAATACATTTAGACGAATAAATTAAATTAAATATGATAAATTAAATATGAATATTAATTATTCGAAATAAAATATAATTATAGGGAAATCATAGTTAATTTTTAAGGCATTTTGTTTATTAAATAAATGAGTTTCACGACTTCCAGTGTACTATACTCGTACTATATAGTAAATAAACATTTCTGTAACATATCCAAAAAAAGACAATTGAAATTGAAAGCCGCCCCTATAGGGTTCTTTAGGGCGATAGTAAACACCACGGAAATTAGCTCCAAAAGAAGTGAAAGAGGGAACACACAAATAAGGAACAAAAACAGTAAAAAAATACTCTGTGTTACGTCAAAAAGAAAATTCCGTAATTAAAGGTATAAAAAAACTCGTCCTAATGAGCTTTTCGAAGCTTATAAGCGATAGCCAACCTAAGCACAGAGACGGCGATAGGCCTGCTACGATGTTCCCAACTGGCTTCGGGAAAATGTGAAAAGTGGTTGGGGCAATGCTGCGGTGGTTCAGATGGTCCCGACAGTTTAGTCTTTGGCGATCTCACAATTCACAGGAGCTTATTACGCAACTAGTGGTATGCCGCCCTTCTAAGGTCCAAACTAACGGTACGATGTACTTTTTCTTCTTTTCCTTTACATCCTATCAAAAGTCCAGTGCTGGACCTAAGCCTCCTCTAGAATTCTCTACAAAGAACGGTCGTCAGCCACCTGCCTTCATCGACTGCCGGCAGCATTTTGCAGGTCGTCACTACATGTTGTGGGGGGGGGGACATCCTACCTAATCCTCCTATACCTACCTAATAATCCTATCCTGCTTAAACGAGGTTACCCCTCGACAAACTTTTTTCCCCAATGGTTGTCAGTTCTACGAGCTATGTGACTGGCTCATTACCACTTTAGCACGTCTCTACTGTTACATCATATATAAACATACAAAAATAATAATATATAAATATATAGGAAAAATAAAAATATAATAGGAAATATAAAAATATATAAACATACACGACTCAAGAACAGGCATTCCCCTAGCGGGATTCGAACCTTAGCTTTGTTGGATCGCTACCAACTGGGTTGTCGGGTCGTCTTAAGTCTAAGGTATTAATAATTTTCCAGTCTACATTTTTATCAAGTATATAAGTAAAACATACCGTGATAAAAAGCGAGTTGTTTTTGTTACAAACTCCAACCCGTTCGGCAAACTTTAATTTTCTATCATGTGTGTTCAGGACTTGAAGTTTTGTCGATTTAATATTTTTCAACTTTAAACAGACGCTTACAAGTTACACTTTGACTAACCCGGAAACTATATTGACCTATGTTGTGGGTTAATTTTAAGAGTGTTAACTTATATAATACGATAAAGTCTCGATAGCCGAGTATTTGAGTGATTGTAATTTGAGGCAAAAGACTTGAGTTCGATCCCCAAGTGGTTGGCTCGTTCCAATGAGTTTTTGCCAAAAATTTATGTACGCTTTGTATCCCAAGGCTTACGACAACAGGCTTAAAACTTATCACTTTGCCCCAAAAAAATTCTTCGTTGGAAGGTGGGTGGAAAGGACTAGATTATCAGACCCCCGTCTTCCCACTAGGTTAGACAAAGTTCTGCCTCAGGGGCGTAGTAGTTTTTAAACTTACGTAACTGCAATTTTGTTTCATATTACTTTTGACGACCTGTTGGTCTATTTGGTAATGTAGTCGGCAGTGAAAAATTTAACCGTTGCAGATTCGAAACCCGCAAGGGGAAAATATTTAAGGAATTATTTAAGACTGTAAATAGTTGATGTTTTTTATACTGATATTTTAACTCTAGTCGCTAGTCTTACTACTGTCATCATGCCCCAAAGGTATCCTTTGGGAGTTGCGTGTTCAAACATTATACATGCTATATTACACACACATATAGTTCCTTATTTGATTTTAAATGTGTGCGTTTTATAGTTTTGAAGCTTGGTAATAGATATCACAATAGTGAATCGTTACATTTTATATGTTGTTTGGAAGAAACGAAAACTGCTAAAGTGTTGTTTCGCTTAGTGTTTTGACATCGGCCTACTGGAGTGAATATGAAATAATATCACTCGAATAAGCGAAATATATTTATAAAAATACATACACCCAAGGTGCGTATACATTAGTCATAGTATTCAATGTTTCACTTCTTATTCTTCTATACGGCCTATCAAGAGTCCACTGCTGAACACAGGCCTCCCCCAAATTTTTACACAAAGACCGATCCTCAGCCACCTACAACCATCGACTCCCCGCAACATTTTGCAATTCGGCACTCCATCTCATGAGAGGTTGTTCTACACTGCGTTTGCCAATAAGGTTGCTACTTGAGAACCTTTTTTCCCTACGGTAGTCAGTTCGTCGTTATAAATGAATACACTGAGGTAGTCATATTGAAATGCGTACCTTCTGCCCAACCCCGTACGTAGTGACAGAAGTGAGATTATGTACTAACTAACTAACTACTAAAATATAAATAGCTAATCCTTTTTCTTCGTATGAAACGAAATTATTTAATAATTATTTAATAGTTTTAGTAAAGACGATAACCGAGTGCTTGGGTGATCTGAATTCAAGTTGAGTTCGTTTCCCAGGTGGTAAGTGGTAGGTATACTAGTATTGGGAAAACACTGAGTTTGCTAAATTGATATACAGTACCCTCTATTCAGAGTGCCCCTTGCTTAAAGCAACCACGATGAAATGTAGTTTGGTTGATTTAGACCTACTTGAGTTAGATTATATTTCACAACTAATTATAAGTCACGATAGCCGAGTGGTTGGGTGGTCGGAATATCGTGTCAAGAGACCCGAGTTCGATCCCCAGGAGGCAGGGTCCAATGGGTTTTTCAAAAACTTAAGTACGAATTATATCGTGGCTTGGATATAAAGACGACGACGGACTCACCACCTCTCACGTTGTCCCGAAAATATCTAATAAAAATTCCATTTCCATTTCCACACCTTCAAAGCAATCAATTAATAGAACAATATAAGGACCATTTCCTTTAATATATGTATCTTTGTTTAGCAAATACAGGGACACGTTTGAAGCATACCTTACACGCGATATTTCTTTTGTGTTGAAAGAATTCGATAACTCACGAACCATGTCACTTCACTGGCCGAATTTATTGACTGATCAAAGAAAATTTTCGACAAACATTCTACTGTACGTTTTGTCACTTTTCATTCGATATGAGACCTTATTTATTTGAGGATAAGAACATGTAGTTTTTGTGGAAATGGAAAAGAAGCGATTGCAATTATCAAATATATCAAGTACATCTATTTTGTCGACGGCATAAATGAAACGATATTGTTAAGTGAGTCATTGAGCTGGAATCGGGTCACGATATACTTTGCCTTTGTATTAAAAAAGTTAAATGGGAGATGAGTCACTTTGCATTAAATTTACGCGTTTGGATAAGTCCGAAAATATAGAGTTTTATGTATTTTTTATGTGAGTAACTAGCTTTTCATAACTCATCAATATTTATTTTATTTTCAATGCTCTTGATAAAAATAAAAATGTCACAGTAGCCGAGTGGTAGGACGGTCTGAATTTCGAGTCAATAGACACGAGTTCGAACCCCAGTTGAAGGCTCGTACCAATGGGTTTTCAAAAACTTAAGTACGAATTATATCGTGGCTTGGATATAAAGACGACGACGGACTCACCACCTCTCACGTTGTCCCGAAAATATCTAATAAAAATTCCATTTCCATTTCCACACCTTCAAAGCAATCAATTAATAGAACAATATAAGGACCATTTCCTTTAATATATGTATCTTTGTTTAGCAAATACAGGGACACGTTTGAAGCATACCTTACACGCGATATTTCTTTTGTGTTGAAAGAATTCGATAACTCACGAACCATGTCACTTCACTGGCCGAATTTATTGACTGATCAAAGAAAATTTTCGACAAACATTCTACTGTACGTTTTGTCACTTTTCATTCGATATGAGACCTTATTTATTTGAGGATAAGAACATGTAGTTTTTGTGGAAATGGAAAAGAAGCGATTGCAATTATCAAATATATCAAGTACATCTATTTTGTCGACGGCATAAATGAAACGATATTGTTAAGTGAGTCATTGAGCTGGAATCGGGTCACGATATACTTTGCCTTTGTATTAAAAAAGTTAAATGGGAGATGAGTCACTTTGCATTAAATTTACGCGTTTGGATAAGTCCGAAAATATAGAGTTTTATGTATTTTTTATGTGAGTAACTAGCTTTTCATAACTCATCAATATTTATTTTATTTTCAATGCTCTTGATAAAAATAAAAATGTCACAGTAGCCGAGTGGTAGGACGGTCTGAATTTCGAGTCAATAGACACGAGTTCGAACCCCAGTTGAAGGCTCGTACCAATGGGTTTTCAAAAACTTATGTACGAATTATATCGTTGGCTTGGACATAAGGACGGCGACGGGCTCACCACCTGTCACGTTGTCCTGAAAATATCTAATAAAAATTCCATTTCCATTTCCACACCTTCAAAGCAATCAATTAATAGAACAATATAAGGACCATTTCCTTTAATATATGTATCTTTGTTTAGCAAATACAGGGACACGTTTGAAGCATACCTTACACGCGATATTTCTTTTGTGTTGAAAGAATTCGATAACTCACGAACCATGTCACTTCACTGGCCGAATTTATTGACTGATCAAAGAAAATTTTCGACAAACATTCTACTGTACGTTTTGTCACTTTTCATTCGATATGAGACCTTATTTATTTGAGGATAAGAACATGTAGTTTTTGTGGAAATGGAAAAGAAGCGATTGCAATTATCAAATATATCAAGTACATCTATTTTGTCGACGGCATAAATGAAACGATATTGTTAAGTGAGTCATTGAGCTGGAATCGGGTCACGATATACTTTGCCTTTGTATTAAAAAAGTTAAATGGGAGATGAGTCACTTTGCATTAAATTTACGCGTTTGGATAAGTCCGAAAATATAGAGTTTTATGTATTTTTTATGTGAGTAACTAGCTTTTCATAACTCATCAATATTTATTTTATTTTCAATGCTCTTGATAAAAATAAAAATGTCACAGTAGCCGAGTGGTAGGACGGTCTGAATTTCGAGTCAATAGACACGAGTTCGAACCCCAGTTGAAGGCTCGTACCAATGGGTTTTTCAAAAACTTATGTACCGAAGATATTTTCGGGACAACCTGACAGGTGGTGAGTACGTCGCCGCAGAGGACTCTTCTGTAAGAGAGGGCCACAATCGCCATGCTCGGTATACGGATCGCGAAATCATATAGAAAAGCACTTGTGTAATGGAATTAGAAACAAAGAAGGTACAAACACTTAGATCCGAGAAAATACAAATGGTTTCGGTTTCGTTTCTCAGAGCAGGCGACACCGTGAAAACCGGTGTGTATACCACTCACCCACTCGTATATAGTGCTTAATGTTTGGTTTTGAAAGAAAGAAAGAGAAACATTTATTGCACACAATACGCCACAAACATAGCACCTTAAACCAAGAAAATGAAACAGTAAAACATAAGTTAAAAAAATTAGAGACAAAAAAGTAATTACAATACCTAATGTTCTGATTGTCCATTCGCTTGCCAGGCGTGGCAATTGTGGCAAATTTAATGGCAGAACCTTTATAATATACTTTCACCGGCAATTTGATAATTGTGTACGTAAAGATTAAAACAAAACAAAGGAAATAATTGTCATCAGACTATTTGGGACAACGTGACAGGCGGCGAACCTATCACCGTCTTAATCGAAGCCTACAGTCCAATATTCTTACATACGAGATAGATAGTAGACACATATATAGATAGTAGAAACAATAATAGATAAATAGAGTAAAAACAATCACATTCATCACTCAAACTAACCCCTAGATGGATTCGAACTCGGAACCCGTGTTTCAAGACTACCAGGGTCACTACCAAGTATTGTGTGTGTTCTTAAGTAAATACTGACATAAAAATAAAAATGACATCAAAATAAAATTACTGACATAAAAATAAAAATTTGTTACTTACAGACTTATCCGAACGCGTAGTTGTAGAAACACAGGATATCTACGTATCTCTTGATAAAAATAAAAATGTCACGGTAGCTGAGTGGTAGGACAGTCTGAATTTCGAGTCAATAGACCCGAGTTCGAACCCCAGTTGAAGGCTCGTACCAATGGGTTTTTCAAAAACTTATGTACGAATTATATCGTTGGCTTGGACATAAGGACGGCGACGGGCTCACCACCTGTCACGTTATCCCCAAAATTTCTTCGTTGGAATGTGGGTTGAAACGATTTTATAGTCTAGGCCTCTGTCTACCCCTGTATTGGGAATGGCGTGAAGATATATTTAATATTAATTAGATCAGCTTCTTTTTTATCAAGGGCATTATAAATAATCTTCACGCAATTTGCAATACAGGGGTAGACAAAGGTCTAGTCTAGACAATTAAGTCCCTTCGACTCACCTATCCCGAAAATGTCTTCGGATATTTATATATTTTTATTGTTTATTTATTCCGCAATCCGTATACCGAGCATAGCGATTGTGACAAGCCCTCTCTTACAGAAGAGTCCTCTGCGGCGACGGGCTCACCACATGTCACGTTGTCCTGAAAATATCTTCGGTGCAAGATGGGTCAAAGGGACTTAATTGTTTAGACTAGACCTCTGTCTACAACTGTATTGGGAGTTGCGTGAAGCTATTTATTTATTTTTATTGTTTATTTATTTCGTGATCCGTATACCTAGCACAGCGATTGTGGCAAGCTCTCTCTTACGGAAGAGTCCTCTGCTCTTCAGTGAATTTTTACAGGCAGTTATGTAAAGTCACGATAGCCGAGTGGTTGGGTAGAAGGAATTCCGAGTCATGGGACCCGAGTTTGATCCCCACGTGGCAGGCACGTATCAATGAGTTTTTTTAAAAACTTTTGTACGAATTATATCGTTGGCTTGGACGTAAAGACGGCGACGGGCTCACCACCTGTCACGTTGTCCCGAAAATATCTTAGATAGAAGGTGGGTCAAAGGGACTTAATTGTCTAGACTAGACCTCTGTTTACCCCTGTATTGGGAAGTGCGTGGAGATATATTATTTATATATTTTATTTATCTATGTAAGAATGCAACCTTATACATTTCACTATTTAAATCTATTACACCATTGAACAATTAAAATAGAATTCAAAAAAATCATTATGTCAGTTCACAGTCCATATTAATTATAACAAAAACAGCTACAACCATACTTAATTCCTGTCACTCGAAACTTTAAAACCATTGCTTTGTCATACCCATAGATCAAAATGACTACTCCTTGAAACTATTTCGCTATTGGAAACTTTACCTTATCTTGAAAGTAGGAAAGACGTAAGTTCATTAACGGAGACATCCAACAAATGTTTGACATCAGCTGAGAATTAGTTACGCGTTGTAATGTAACATATTGTTTTCAGTCACGCTTTGCTTTATTTCTACTAAAATGAAAACTACGTTAGCAACGAAAGCGATGGCATCATTCTTCATTACGACTACTCACATTCACGCCTGTTATTTTTCTCGGGGTAGGCAGAGGTGTTAATAATTTAAAGCTTCTATAGGCAGACTTACTTGGAGTCACTTTTCTCTGTTTTCACTTAAGTCCTCTAATTACATGATTTTTTGTGACTAAAGAGAAAACAGAGTTAAATCCTCATGTATTATTAAATCAGACAACTTAATTTCGGACCCCCCATCTAGCCCCCCTACGGACGAGTCCCTTATTTTTTTTTATGATAATACATTCAATTACATTTTACTCGACGGCGTCTTTATGTCCAAGTCAACAATATAATCGTACGGAAGTTTTTGAAAACCCATTAGTAGAGTAGAGCCTTGGAGATCGAATTCGGATCTCTAGGAAAGTAATTAACTTTAGCATTTGTATCATGGAATCAGAAACAACGAAGGCACCACAAGCACCCAGACCCGTCAAAATTTAGACAAAGGGTTTTCCACATTGACTCGATCGAGAATTGAACCGGGAACCTCAGAGCTGGCGACACCATGAAAACCGGCGGGTACGCCATTCGTCCATGAAGGTCGACAAACATTGACAATCTGAACAAGCACTTTACAAAAATAATTAAAAACAGAAAAATTAAGATAGTCACGATAGCTGAGTGGTTGGGTGGTCGGAATTTCGAGTCAAGAGACCCGAGTTCGATCCCCAGGTGGCAGGCTACTACCAATGGGTTTTCAAAATCTTTTATGTCCAAGTCAACAATATAATCGTACGGAAGTTTTTGAAAACCCATTAGTAGAGTAGAGCCTTGGAGATCGAATTCGGATCTCTAGGAAAGTAATTAACTTTAGCATTTGTATCATGGAATCAGAAACAACGAAGGCACCACAAGCACCCAGACCCGTCAAAATTTAGACAAAGGGTTTTCCACATTGACTCGATCGAGAATTGAACCGGGAACCTCAGAGCTGGCGACACCATGAAAACCGGCGGGTACGCCATTCGTCCATGAAGGTCGACAAACATTGACAATCTGAACAAGCACTTTACAAAAATAATTAAAAACAGAAAAATTAAGATAGTCACGATAGCTGAGTGGTTGGGTGGTCGGAATTTCGAGTCAAGAGACCCGAGTTCGATCCCCAGGTGGCAGGCTACTACCAATGGGTTTTCAAAATCTTTTATGTCCAAGTCAACAATATAATCGTACGGAAGTTTTTGAAAACCCATTAGTAGAGTAGAGCCTTGGAGATCGAATTCGGATCTCTAGGAAAGTAATTAACTTTAGCATTTGTATCATGGAATCAGAAACAACGAAGGCACCACAAGCACCCAGACCCGTCAAAATTTAGACAAAGGGTTTTCCACATTGACTCGATCGAGAATTGAACCGGGAACCTCAGAGCTGGCGACACCATGAAAACCGGCGGGTACGCCATTCGTCCATGAAGGTCGACAAACATTAAATAAAGTACATCTTAAAAACAGTACAGTAAAGTTATTAAGGACTTTATTGTTTGAGTAAAAAGTAGCAAATTTGTAAAGTAAAAGCATTACGGGCCGTGCCGGGCTGAGCAACGCTATTCAGGTGTTGGTAGGAGTAACAAGCGGATGCGTGAAGTATATTTTTTTATGATTGCGATATATCGGAGGTAAAAGCATTGGAGCAAAGCGTTGGAGGTCGCTGGTTCAACTACGGCCCGTGTTTCCGGCAGTTGATTTTTTATATTGCTCATTTATGTAATATCAAAAATCTCTGCATAGCTAGTATTCTTAAAAAATTAATAAAAAATTATCAATTTTGACGAGGATTTTGAATAATTTCGCATAGAATTTGGAATAATTTCGGGCGGATGGTGTCGGCCCCTAAGACACGTACGAAAGACAGACTTATAATTTTAACTGATGCATGTAGGACATGATGGAAAGCGTTGTCACAGTACGGCAGGGGTCCCGGTTTCATATTTTGCCCTAGTCAATTGATTTTTTTTTATGATAATACATTCAATTACATTTTACTCGACGGCGTCTTTATGTCCAAGTCAACAATATAATCGTACGGAAGTTTTTTGAAAAACCCATTAGTAGAGTAGAGCCTTGGAGATCGAATTCGGATCTCTAGGGAAAGTAATTAACTTTAGCATTTGTATCATGGAATCAGAAACAACGAAGTCACTACAAGCACCCAGACCCGTCAAAATTTAGACAAAGGGTTTTCCACCTTGACTCGATCGAGAATTGAACTGGGAACCTCAGAGCTGGCGACACCATGAAAACCGGCGGGTACGCCATTCGTCCATGAAGGTCGACAAACATTGACAATCTGAACAAGCACTTTACAAAAAATAATTAAAAAACAGAAAAATTAAGATAGTCACGATAGCTGAGTGGTTGGGTGGTCGGAATTTCGAGTCAAAAGACCCGAGTTCGATCCCCAGGTGGCAGGCTACTACCAATGGGTTTTTCAAAATCTTTTATGTCCAAGCCAACGATATAATTCGTACGTAGAATTATATCTTTGGCTTGGACATAAAGACGACAACGGGCTCACCACCTGTCATGTTGTCCCAAAAATATCTTCGGTGGAAGGTGGGTCAAAGGGACTTAATTGTCTAAACTGGACCTCTGTCTACCACTGTATTGGGAATTGCGTTAAGATATTTATATTTGTCTATTTTATTTATTTCAGAAACATTAAGTGTTAGTTATTAAATATAGATCAAAATTTATTCGCTTATTCTTGTATCTTGTACTAGCGAAATGTAAGACATTCAAAGCGAATTTCATGTTTGCAACTAAGTTATCGTTCACTTAAGTTTTAAACGAATGGAAAACTTTTTGAAGCTCCTAAATAATAATTAAGACGGACTCCCCCGACATTTAGCTTTAGATTATGTACATATCAACGCCCCCTTAATTTTGGGTTGGGGCAGAGCAAGGGTTTTAAAAAAGATACTGTATGATTTCAGTAAGAATTTTTCTGTGTAAACTGTCAAATGTATCTGTACCGGACGATGTGCGACAGGAAAACGCCTAGCTACCCGCCAAGTTGGGTGTTCGTGACCTGGGGAGGATGTCTCCTCTGTCAGTTTTGATTTTTTATTTCTTTGGAGGAAAATGTTTTACGATCGTTTCCGGACCGAGAGGCCATCGAAACGAACAGTGGCGGTCTCGGATATCAGAAGGCATACCGATTCAAAACCATCACGGGATGCTGTTGGCCAAGAGGCCTTTACAGCTTTAGCAGAGACCTGCGAGCGATGGCCCCGCAGGTTAGAAGAATAAAGAGTAAAAACGACGTGACGCACTCGACCCCTGTGAATGGAAAATGACGACTGACGGGAGAGTAGACCGCCAGTGCGTGCTGTCGGTAATCGTAAATATGCATGTTATCTCAAGAATTTTGATAGCGCGATGTACCCGCGAAGTAATCCGCCACTAGCGAGCTATGAAAGCTGTCAATGCTGAAATTTTATAAATGCGCATGCCCGCTGAGATGGGACTACATTATCATGTCGGACTAAGTACGGAGTACATGTACTCCCGTATAATTTCGATAAATACATAGAAATACATAGACATAGATTCTTAGATGGGGACAACATCAAAAACATTGCCCAGATCCCTAAGTAGGTAAAGTCTGGGTATCGAACTCGGTTCTCCCGACTGGAATTACAATCGCCCAACCACTTGACTATCGTGACTACATAAAGTAACCATATGTTTTCCCTTTGGGGTATGGCGTTAAAATATACATACATTATCGTCTAATTTAAATAAATACATAGACATACAAATACGCACATACTTAGAAAGGGACAACATCATATACATTGTTTAGATCCCAAAGTAGCCTAAAGTAGCAATGTCGATGATGCGCGAGTCAAAAGATCGAACTCAGAACTCTGGACTCGCATTCCGCTCACCCAACCATTTAACTATCGTGACTACTGTATGTTTTCCCATTTGGGTATACCGTTTAAACACAATAAATTCGTTTCGTAAAATTCGCAATATACGAGCTTCAGCGCAAATTTTTGATTAAGATTTATAACGCGCCCGGCTGCGAAGCGAATATCCAGAATGCGCGTTAAACATGTGATTTGAGGTTCGCTCGGAAGGCGGAAGATGGATTCCGTAATTTGATTTAATCTCGCAGAGTAATTGTTATTCTACGTGTAAATATATGACGACCGGATAGCCGAGTGATTGTGAGCTGTCCTTCGAAGCTATGGAGTGCGGGTTCCAATGCTGCTAGGGGTACATATTTTTGTTTTGCATAAGTAATATATGTAAAAGAGGTCTGCACGCCATTCACTATACTGGTGTAGACAAAGTTCTTAAAAATTAAGTCACAACGTGGAAGGTGGTGAGCCCGTCACCGTATGCGCAAGCCAACAAAATTGTACGTAAGTCAAAAAACAAATTGTTTCGAGCCTCCCACTTTCTACTCCTTTGGTGATCGGAATTCGAGGGTATCGATCCCATAACTCTGATCTCTTGACTCTAATTTTGATCACCAAACTCACCCACTTGGCTATCGTAACTACAGTAATATATGTAAATATGTATATGTATGTAAGCGTATAGTTTCGTTAACTCAGACATTAAGGTGACAGGTGGAGAGCATTAGTCACCTTTTCCCAAACAGACTTTGGTGAAAGATTTTCAACCAAAAGACTTGTCTGTACCTCTTTCTACTACAGTAATGGAAATATGTGTACAGAAGATGTTTATTTATTTATAACTGTATACCAATTGTAAAATTGACCAACGTTTAAGTAAAGATAAAGTTTTCGGGTTCTCGCGTACAACCTACTCTGTGGTCATACATTAATCACAAAATTAAACAGGCAAGCTCAAAAATATCTCCCTGAGCACTAATGTAGATTGTATGTAATGTATTTCAGTAAATAGTTTGTTAACTATTTACTGAAAAATAAAACGTTTCATTCATTTAATGACGAACTCCGTGAACGTGTTGCACTTGAACCGGTTTTCATGATATCGCCAGCTCTGAAGAATAAATGTAGAATAACACTTTTCCTACATTTCCTCGGTTCTGTAATGACATTAACAATACAAATACAACAAAAAAATTCGCAGATGTCAACTTAAACACCAACAAAATAGCCAAATAATAAATAACAAAACAAAAGCTGAAGGGAAGCTCACCCTTGTAATGTAAAAATACGCGACACAAATATATTCAGAAGCTCACCTAAACACATCACGCAGACGGAATAATTAATGACTAACAAACACACAATCTTTTGTCCGACCTAAGACCCGACGTCTGCTGGATGATGGATGCGCCTCACCATGGGCCCTATGTTGTATCGAAGCTATGAGTATGTTACGCTGACACTTAATGTGTTAAATGACGCAAGTTCCATTTTTTTTGTTCTGAACAGTATTTATACGGCGCTGTCGGAACAATAACATTTTTTGTAATAATTCTGTTCTCAAATTCATTCTTATTATTAGATGTCTATTAATGTCACGATAACTATGTGGTTAGGTGATCGGAATTCGCATCAAAAGTTTATGTTTGTGATGTTATTTGTCTTTAAAGCTTTATTCGTCAGTGCGTTGGTAAGTTCGTCAGGGTAGAAAACATATATACGCAGTTTTACAACTATTTCTATTAGTGGATATTCTATTAATATTTAAACGGTCTCCATTCCTTCCATCCTTCTAGTAATAAACTCCTTTATTTAACACAGCCTTTACACAGTCACGGTAGTCGAGTGGTTGGGTGATCGGAATTCGTATCAAGAGACCCTAGTGCGCTTATCAGTTGGTTGGCTCGTACCAATAGGTATTTGCATAAACTTATGGACGATTTATATCGTTGGCTTGAACATAAAGGCGGCGAGGGGTTCACCACCTGTCATCTTATAAAATGTTTTCGGTAAAAGAGGTTAATTGTCTAAGCTTTCTTACTTTGGTGCGGTGTTCCTGGAGATGGCTATCTATCCCGCCATCGATATCTATCTCGATATTTAAGGCTCTTTGCTAAGCCGCCACTTATGGCACTTACGCCAAGAAATATTAACAACGACACGAATGATAAATCACTATTAATTATTTGCTATTAACTAATACTATTAATTATTACTATTAATTGTTCTTTAAATAAATAATTACATACGTAGATAGGCACAACATCACATACATTGCTTTGATCCCAAAGGAGGCTGCTTAAGCACTTGCGTTACGGAATCAAAAACAACGAGGTACCACAAACTCCCAGATCTCGAGAACATGTAGAAAAACTATCTTATACATCGACTCGACCAGTAATCGAAGCCGGGACCTCAGAGCTGGCGACACCTTGTAAACCATGGAGTTTCCATGGACTCGTCCATGGAGGTCGAATAAGTGTATTAACAACTCTCGTAACATACCAATCACCAACTGTATTACGTAAGCGCATTTTAGTTTTAGTATCGCCATCTGTTACAATTAGTACGTACATATTTAATGGATATAAACTCAATTTTGAAGTCGCTATAGCCGAGTGGTTGGGTAATCGAAAATCGGGTCAAGAAACACGAGTTCGATCCCCGAGTGGCAGGTCGTACCAATGAGTTTTTAAAAGTTATGAACGATTTGTCTCGTTAGCCAAGATAAAGGCGGTGAGGGACTCACCACCTGTCACGTCCCAAAAAAAAACATATCTTCAGTTAAGATAGGTCGAAAGGACTTGTCTGTACCTAAGATAATAGGTGTGTGTGCCTAAGATAGGTTAGAATTCATCACGTATTTTATAATAATTGCAGGACAGGACTACGTTTATACGTTACGGCCCGCCAGTATATATATATATATATATATATATATATATATATATATATATATATATATATATATATATATATATATATATATATATATATATATATATATATAAAAAATATATATATATATATATATATATATATATATATATATATATATATAATATTAAGATAGGTCGAAAGGACTTGTCTGTACCTAAGATAATAGGTGTGTGTGCCTAAGATAGGTTAGAATTCATCACGTATTTTATAATAATTGCAGGACAGGACTACGTTTATACGTTACGGCCCGCCAGTATATATATATATATATATATATATATATATATATATATATATATATATATATATATATATATATATATATATATATATATATATATATATATATATATATATATATATATATATATATATATATATATATATATATATATATATATATATATACATATATAATAAGTGTGTATATTTCTTATTTTTAATTCATTTATAATCTCAAGTCAAAGCCCTGTTCTCCGGCAAATAATAAGTATTAGTGAGATATATGTCAAGATGTGCCGATAACGGAAAAGTCGGAAATAGCTTCATGTATTGGCACTTTTCGACGAAAATAAGAAAATCAGTCGCGCACAAATGTGGCCCTTCGTCAAAACTTCGCTGCCATACACAGGACTCCCCCTGACCAGATAATAGGCTTTCCTTGTAAGTATTTCTTATCAGAAATCTTTATTTGGTAATTATTTCTTAGTGAAAACCCTCCTATAACTATGACAAACAGATTTTGTCTTATGTTATTGTTATTACAGTGTAATTTCATCTTTGTGACAAATGTAACAAGATAGAAGATCGGTGGACGGAGGGAAAATGAAGTGAAATAATGGGAAACTTTTTCACGGCGAACTTTCTAGAACAAAGAAAGATAATTGGCACTGGAATTAGGTTAGGTACGTTGTGTCGGTGACAAGTAATCTAAAGAATGATTTATCATCAAACTTTGTTGTATTTCGTTTGTTTTGCGACAATACTAGTTGTTCACTGACGGCGTTAGCGATTAGTTTATAGATAAATACATACATAGATACATAAATACAGAGATAGAGACAATATCACGTACATTGTTCAGATCCTAAAGTAAGTAGCTAAAGCACTTGTGTAATGGAATCGGATACGACGCAAGCGCAACAAACAAACAGACCTGGGACAATACAGAAAAAGTGGTTTTCTACATTAACCCGTCCGGGTATCCAACCCGAGACCTCAAAGCTGTCGATACCTTGAAAACCGGTGTGTGCGCCACTGGTACACGTTGGTCATCACTTTATGTAATAAAACATCGTAAAACGAGATATACTGATTGTTATAGATTGAAGATGCATAATTTTTGGTTACTTAATACTTCAGACGTTACAAAAATGTTATCACCATCGACCAGCTGAAGCCACCTTCGGTGGAAGGTGGGTTGTAAGGACTTAATTGTTTATCTACCCTACATTGAGAACGGCCAGAAGATATATTTAACATAACTACATAGAAAACCATGACGCTCTCGCCTGTTTCTTTTATAACATCTTCTGTCTACCCCTATTTTAGGTATAGCGTGAAGATACATCTAAAAAATATTTCGTGGACATGTGAAGGTCGCCAGTTAGCGCTGAAGCAGCAACCTTCGAAGTTCATTTCAGTCTTAGACTTTGCCCTCTTTCTCTGCTTCTTTATAATTTTTTATAGTTGCACCTATCATAAAGAAATAAATATTTTCACGCAATTCCCAATACAGGGGCAGACAGAGGTCTAGTCTAGACAATTAAGTACCTTTGACCCACCTTCCACTGAAGATATTTTCGGGACAACGTGACAGGCACCTATCCATTTCATAAAAGTTCAAACACCATATATTTCCTTTAATACTCACTCACCGAAAATGTATACATAAATATGTTTGCATACATGATTTATTTTGGGTCCGTATTTGATAAAATATCTATTTCAGGTGGGAAATTACCTCCACGGTCGATTCCTTTGATATTTACTTATTGAGGCGCATTCCACGTTTATAACTTACGACTATATCCATTACATTAAATAAACGAAATTTAACCTTTTACTTTAGGCAGGAGAGATCGTTTTCAAAAAAACACTACTTTCAAGTGGCGTAAGAAATTTCCATTCAATTTTTTCTCGAGGGTGTCGATAATAGAGACTTAGGGAATAGGTTTGAAAATAGCAATGGGTAGTCGTAAATGTCTTGGGTGGAAGGTGGGTCAAAGGGACTCAATTGTCTAAACTAGACCTCTGTCTACCCCTGTATTGAGAATTGCGTGAAGATATTTATTTATACAATGGGTAGTCGTCGCCCATAAGCCATAAGCTATCTCGAAAAAAAACCAATCAAAATTTAACATACCTATGACCCTTATTTTCCCATGGTTGTTGTAAGAGGAAACTAAAGGAAAGTCCATGGTTACTGACAGATGCCGGGATAAACATCCCTAAATATACTGTGAGCTCTAAATATAAAAGATATACAGATGAGCAGCTGCGTATACTATATTACTATATTACTCCGATTATAGCTATATTATATTATATAACTTATTGCTATATTACTCCGAATCTATTAACTATAACATTTAAGATGAAATTTGAATCACATCGATTTCTATTAAAAGTCACAATAGTCTAGTGGTTGTGTGGTCGGAATTCAAGTCAAGTGACCCGACTTCGATGCCCAAGGCTCGTACCAATGGGTTTTTTTCAATAACTTATGTACGAATTTTCTCGTCGGCTTGGACTCTAAGAAGGCGACGTGCGCTCTACCTGTCACGCTGTCCCAAAAATATCTTCGGTGGAAGGTGGATCTTACTTAATTATCTAGACCCCTGTCTTCCCCTATATTGGGAATCGCGTGAAGATACACCTCTATTTCTATAACCCAAATGCATTTCTGGAATGATTATAAACGAAATCGGTACAACTTCATTGCATTGGTAAAGCATGAAAATGATTCTGGAGTTTTTGTTATTAAATTAAAGAGTAATTATAAAAATCAACTGATTACCCCGTCCGTGTAAATTGATTTTCTAAATTTTTTATTTTATTTATTTATTTATTAATTTATGTACACACAAAAATAAAAAAGAAGAAATGTAATAAAAGGAAAACGTTTGTTCAAAGGCACTGCTTATTTCTTAACAAATTTCTTCCAGCAGACCTGTGACTGGAATGTGGGTAAAAGTAAAGGTAGATTTCGCGTGTACAACTACATATATACAAACATACACATACACCATATTCATACATACATATATAAACATACATATATAATATATACAAATAAAATGCATACAAATACCTACAGACAAAAATAATAATAAGATAAATACATATGCATATAAAATACAATAATAAGTTAGAGTATCAATGACATATAATGTTCTTTGACTCTTCTCTTGAATAGAGAAATGGTTTTGCAATCGCGAAGGAGAATCGCTCGCGAAGGTAGGACGGGGATGATGAGAGGCGAAAAATATTAAACAGTAGACATAAAATCCTAGTGTTCCTACGAAAACGAATTGGGAGCCACTTGAGATCTTTACGAAGATGTGAAACATGGTCATACTTGCGTATTCCGAAAATAAAAAGAATGCAAAGATTTTGCAGGATTTTTCTCTTTCATTTAATAATGAAAGAGAAAAATCCTGCAAAATCTTTGGGTCATTGTAGAAGCGTGCTCGTCGCGACCCCTGCCAGCCCTTTTCAGGGCTGCAATTCTACACAGCTGCGCACCCATGCCAACGAGGGTTAGGGCGTCCCCCCAAGGCGACGCACACCAGTTCGTCCCCGTTGGTGTGAAATGCAGCGCGCAAAGCGGCGATGGGGACCGCCACCCGTCACGCACAGCCCGACACGGCGGAAGGTGGAGGACGGAGTGCAGAGTTGGCACGTGGAATGTTAGAGGAGGCATGAGAGATAAGACGAATGAGTTGATTGAAATAATGAAAGAAAGAGAATTAGATGTCGTGTGTTTGTCGGAGACCAAGCGGAAGGGCAGTGGTACTGAAGAACTCCCTGGCGGGGCGTTAGCTCTATGGTCCGGAGTCCCGGAGAGCGAGAGCGCCTGCCAGGGAGTGGGGGTGCTGCTGTCGTCTCGGTTGGTCGATGTTATGACTGAATATAAGGTTGTGAACTCGAGACTTCTCTGGGTTCGCTTTAAATTAGGACTGACGAAGTTATTCCTTTTGGCTGTTTATGCGCCGGTGGCTTCGTCGTCCAGAGCTGAGCTGGAGGAGTTTTGGGAGAATGTAAGAGAAGTTCTAGACTTGGTTAGAGGAAACGAAAGAATTGTTGTATGTGGTGATTTGAATGGATGGGTTGGTACCGCTCGGCCAGGGTACGAGTCGGTGCTTGGAATGTTTGGCGATAAAAGGGTTAACGATGCTGGCAAGCTTATACTGGCTGTATGCAAGGAAAAGGGTCTTCTTGTGACAAACACTATGTTTAGTCACAAGAAAATCCATATGTATACTAGAACAAGAGAGAATGAGAGAAGTATGATCGATTTATTCCTGGTGGATGACCGACTGCGAAAACAGGTGATGGATACGCGAGTGTTCCGAGGTGCTGACCTGGGAACGGATCACTACCTAGTGATTACTAGATTTAGGGGTCTGTTCGCGGGTTGGCGCCACCGGACAGCGATACCAGAACCACAGTCGGTCAGCAGCATCCGAAGCTGGAAGCTTCAGGAAGCGGACACTAGGAATAAATATCAAGCAAGGGTAGCCGAAAAGCTGGACAGCATTGGTGTTAGGAAAGAATGTGTGGAAGAAATATGGCAGAGCCTTAGAGATGGAATGGTTAGTGCAGCGGAAGACGTGTGGAAATGTGAAAAGAGGCAGTAGTAAAAGGGTGATGCATGGTGGAATGACGAAGTGAAAGAAGCTGTAAATAAGAAGAAGAAAGCATGGTTAGACTACTTGGCCTCTAGTAATGATAAGGATATGAGAGAGAAGAGGAAAGAAAGATATAAGCTTCAGAAAGTTCACACGAAAGCATTGATTGAGGAAGTGCGTGAAAGGAGTAGAATGGAAGCGGACGAAAGGTTGTCGCACAACTTCAAGGAGAACTCCAACTCTTCTGGAAAGAGGTTGGAAGGACCCGGAGTGGTGCGACAGCCTTAAGAATGAATAAAGTGCTTTCGGGAACCAATGACGTCCTCTCAGAAAAATCGGACGTCATGCAGCGATGGAGCGAATTTTATAGAGAGATGTATGCGTGTGATGATCTTAGTGAGGGATCCGGGGGTGACGCCGTGACTGGTACGCCAGACCCGGACCTCGATGACACTGAGGTCATCAGTATGAAAGAGATTGAATGTGCGATTAGAAGTTTGAAATGTGGTAAGGCTGCGGGACTAGACAGAGTTACTGCTGAAATGGTCAAGTATGGTGGGCCACGCGTCTGGGACAGCTTTCATCTGCTGTGCAATTTGTGCTGGCGAACGGGGGCTGTACCGGATGATTGGCGATCCGCGGTCATTGTGCCTTTATATAAAGGTAAAGGTTCACATTATGACTGCGGGTGCTATCGGGCGATCAGCTTGACCAGTTTAGCAAGTAAAGTTTACACGAAGGTTTTGACACGTAGGATGCAAGAGAAATCGGAAAGATTTCTATGGGAGGCACAATGCGGATTTAGACCTGGAAGAGGATGCACGGATCAAATGTTTTCTCTCCGCATGATCACGGAGAAGCTTCTGGCTGCTAACCAGAAGATTTTCTGTGCTTTTGTGGATCTTGAGAAAGCATTTGATAGGGTTGTAAGGAAGAAAATGTGGGAACTGTTGCCGGGGTATGGTGTGGATGGTCGATTGCTAAGGGCTGTGCAGTCACTTCACTGTGACTGTAAAGCCTGTGTGCGGGTAGGGCATGACCTGTCACCCATGTTTAGCGTCCAAACGGGCGTAAAACAGGGTTGTGTCATGTCTTCCTGGCTATTCATACTGTATCTCGACAGCTGTTTACAGAAGCTGAAAGATAGCTGTTTGGGTGTGAAATTGGGTGACATAAAAGTAAATTGTCTGCTTTATGCTGATGATGCAGTGCTTATAGCACCATCAGAGGCAGAACTGCAGGCATTAGTCACGTGTATGAAAGAAGAATGTGAAATTAATGGTCTCCGTTTGAATGCTAATAAAACTAAGGTTCTGGTATTTGAAAGGGACGAAGAAAGAACGAAGTGCGAAATTTGGGTAAATCAGGAATGTCTAGAACAGGTGAATGAAATTGTATACTTGGGAAGTGCGTTTAGCCGGGATGGAAGATGTGATTTAGATGTGGACAGGCGTGTCGCTGCCGGGAACAAAGTCAATGGTGCCCTGACTGCGTTAATCAAAAGGCAAGGCGTTGTGAAAAGTGCACGCCTTGCAATACATAACGCAGTGTTGGTACCGACTTTGTTATATGGCAGCGAAACCTGGGTATGCCAGAAGAAGCATAAAAGCAGGTTGAATGCAGTGGAGATGCGATCTCTTCGTAAAATGTGCGGCCTTACCATGGCCGACCGAAAACGAAACGAAGAGATTCGCAATATGGCAGGTTTGAAAGATGACCTTGTCTCAAAATGGATAAGGGCGTGCTTCGATGGTTTGGGCACGTTGAGCGAATGAGTGAAGACCGAATGGTGAAGAAAATATATAGCGCGAAAGTTAATATTAAAAGGTGTCGAGGTAGACCGAGATTAACTTTCGAAGACCATGTGAGCAAATTGCTCGAAGAGAGGAGGGTCAAGAGTACTCGGATACCTAGACGTGCATGTATGAAGAAGATGATGAATCTGAAAGAAGCGAAAGAAGTATGTAGGGATCGTGACACTTGGCGATCTGTTCTCTCTGGCTACCCCGTCAGGGATTGTGCGTGAAGATAAATAAATAAAAAAAATATCATTTAATAACACAAGAAATTTGAATATGGCGAAAAGATGAAATATACAAAAAAATTGCAAACCACATCGTGTGACGTATCAAGTAAAAGAGCTCATTGTGATGATCTCCAATTTATTTTTATTTTTAAAATATTTTTATTTATTTAAAAAAAAATTATAAAATAAATCTATACACAAAATGTATAGTATCGATTACCTAGTGTTTGGGTGATGTTAATTCGAGTCAAGAGACCCAAGATGTAAGCTCGTACCAATAGATACTCACGATGTAGGCTCGTACCAATAGGTTTTATCAAAAACTGATGTACGATTTTTTTCCATTTTTCCTTTTATCTTTATTTACTTAGGGGCTTTTATCCTTTTTGGATATGACAACCCCATCATACCCTGATATAAAGTTTTGAATCAACATTCATTAATTAAAACTGAATGCCACAATCGAGAATCGAGAGATTGAATCATTGGTACTGCATGATAATGGCAAATATGCTTTTCGCTGCTTCAGATTTTGGTTCAGCTAATATCGCCTAAACTCCTCCAACCTCCACTCGATTTATGTTAAGTGTTTGCATCAATATTCTCTCTCTCTCTCTCTCTCTCTCTCTCTCTCTCTCTCTCTCTCTCTCTCACGTGTTACACACATTCCACAAGTATGTGTTGTACATCTTCCACTAAACCATATAAGTCACAATTGGGAGATCTGATTTTCCCCATCAGGTAAGCAAATTTATTTGAAGGGAAGTGTCCCGAACGTACATGCCGTTACAATAAATGGCTTACTCATTTTGGTTTCTATAAACCAAGGCAGTCAAGGAGGCTGACACTGGATTATTTTATACCATATACATTTTTTTCTGCTCCTTTCATCAAAGTATTCCTTAAATTTGGCATAACATTTAATTTTGAATTTATAGGGTATTCCAGAATAGTGTGAAAAAACCGCTAACTTAGCCAATCTGTCAGCGTCCTCGTTGCCCTTTATAACTATATGAGATGGTACCCATTGCAGCTTCAGGTTTATATTGTGATTATAAAAATCGTGTACAGTTTTTAAAATGGCATAAGCTATCGGTACACCTCTGCTAAAACCAGAGGCGCCTCGAGCTATATGTTGTAAGGCACTTTTGCTATCCGTAAATATAACAACATTTTGGTCCATTTGACCAGTAATAAAGTTAAGCGGTTGATAGATTATATGTACGATTTATATAGGCTTGGACATAAAGGGCGACAGGTACACCACCTGTGAAGTAAAACGAAAGGATTTAATTGACTATACATCTGTCTACCCCAATATTAGGAATGATATATTTTGTTTACATAAAAAAGTAAACTACCAATTGATTTATTCAAATATCGAAAACTTAGATTGATGTATACATAACCGTTTTCAACTAACAAATCTAACTTGAATTTATATGTATGAGAATTAAATTGAGTCGTATTACGGGCAGGTGTTGGTTAGGATGCCGGGTTGTACCCAATACCCCGGGGACAGGCTTCAAAGGGACGAGCTCCCTTTGCATAAAGGAAAGCAATGTGTTCTGATAAAGCTGGATTTAGGGGTACGCGAGGTGAAAAACCCTTAATGGAGACTATCAAAATAGCAGAGTGATTGAGAGGTCGGAATTTCGAGTCAAAAGATCCGAGTCCGATTCCCAGGTGGCAGGCTCGTACCAATGGGTTTTTCAAAAAACTTATGTACGAATTATATCGTTGGCTGGGACATAAAGACGGCGACGGGCTCACCACCTGTCACGTTGTCCCGAAAATATCTTTAGTGGAAGGTGGGTTGAAGGGACTTAATTGTCTAGACTAGACCTTTGTACCCATTTATTAGAAATTGCGTGAAGATATTTTTTTTTATTATTTATCAAAATCTGCCAAAAATTTGCCACTATCAGTGTAATTAAATACACTGAAGTGCAGTAAACGACAGAGTAATTATGAAAAAGTATATTTCTTATCAGAATACGAGAAAAATTATCACGATAGCCAAGTGATTGGAATTCGAGTCGAGAGGCTCGAGTTCAATCCCCAAAGATTTATATCGTTGGCTTCGACATAAAGACGGGGACAGGCTCACCATCAGTCACGTTGTTTCAAAAATTGTCTTCGCTGGCAGGAGGGTCGATAGGACTTTATTGTCTAGACCTCTGTCTATTCCAATATTGGGAACGGATAGAATATGAATAAGACATATGAATTTTAAATACGAGGAAAAATAATATATTTTTGTGAAAAACAAAGCATTTTGCCTATAGTAAATATTATAGCCATTCTCTATTAATAATACAGAACTGTAATATAGATAATTTAATAATATTTATGCCGTTCTAAATTTAAATCGTTTCAGAGTTCTGGAGACTCATACCAATGGGCTTTTCATAACTTATGTACGATTTGCAACGTTGGCTTGGACATAAGAACGGCGACAGCCTCACTACTAGTTACATTGTCCCAAAATATGTTGTCGGTGGAAGTATTTTTTTAAATAATTTCACGAGCCGACTTTTGTTACGGAACCCGATTACTAATATAAGGTACAGTTCGTAGCCATATTGTCAGTGTCGTTACTGGTAATATATTTAAATACATGTCTTTTTAAGAACAGGCATATAGAAAAACATGCTGGACCGATCTCTGTGGTAGATTTACTACAGGGAGTGCTCCGAGAAATTGTTCGGATTAATCCCAGCCGCTGAATTTCATCATCGTACCTCCCGGTTCGATGAATGAATGAGTGTCTTTAGACATTTTCATAATTTTGTGGATATTTAATTGACAAGGGCCCACAGTTAAATCCTTTAGAACCACCGTAGCTTATTTGGGATAACTTGACCATCGTCGTCTTAATGTACAACCATATATGGTAGTAATATACTAACACAGATATTTTTATGTAATAAATAAATATGTAGATACAAAAATATTCATACTTAAACAAAAATATCCACGACTCGAGTACAAACATTAACATTCATCACACAAATGTTTCCTCTTGTTGAACTCGAACCTGCAACTAGGCTATCGGGTCGTCATACGTACAATCCATTACATAAATATATACATACATATGTAGGGACAATATCATCATCATACACATTGCTCTGTGAGAGCTTCAGAAAATGTAGAAAACGTGGTTTTTCTACATTGACCCATCTGAAAATCCAACCCGAGACCATAAAGATGGCGATACCTCAGTAGCCAATCGTCCACGAAAGTCGTCAGATTATAAGCAATAAACATTTTTAAAAGATAAAATTATTTACAGTAAATAGGCATCACAATAATAAACACTCCTCTAATAACCCTTTGATGATATATTAAAGGCTCGTTAAGAAGTTTTCTGATCGAGCGCGCTGTACAGTCTTTTGCTACCCTTTTTAACATAATGCTTACAAAGGGGAGTTTTAACGCCCTTGTGTTTCCTTTTTTATTTTGTTCAAACGTTTCTAACTTATCTTGTAAAGTGTTTTTGGGTCAACTAAGTACAAATTAGTTTCGAGCCGTAATAATGAAGCGTTTAATGAAAAACTTTCTCGACGGGGTGGCCAGGAAAACAGGATCGCTAAGTCTTACAATAGCCGAAGTTACGATAGCCTAGTGGTTGGATGGTCGGAATTTCGAGTCAAGAGATCCGAGTTCGATCGCCAGATGGCAGACTCGTGCCAAAGAGTTTTTTTAAAAAACTTTTGTACGAATTCATCGTGGGCTTGGACATCAAGACGGCGACGGATTTATCATCTGTCACATAGTCCCAAAAATATATTCGGTGGACGGTAGGTCGAAACGACTTAATTTTCTAGACCTCTGTCTACCCCTGTATTGGGAATGGCGTGAGGATAAGTATTATTATTAATTCAAAGTCATACATTAAATTCATAGTCTCTAAAGACCTCCGTGGACAAGTGACGTACCACCGCTATACATGGTGTCGCATGCTTTGGGGTCTCTTAGATAACCAGGGTGGATAGAGTCAATATAGAAATAGATTTTTTTTACATAGTCTCGAGTGTAGTAGTTTCTTCGTTATTTCTGACTCCATAACACAAGTGTTTTAGCTTACTTTCTTTAGAACTGGAATGTGATGTTGTCCATGCCCATGTATACAATTATTTATTTGTACTAATATTTCTAAAAAAATATGTATTTATATCCTTACGTGATTCCCAAAACTGCGGTAGACAGAGGTCTAGACAGTTAAGTCCTATCGACCCACCTTTCACTGAAAACTTTAATTGTGAATACGTGACAGATGGCGAGACTGTCGCAGTTGTAAAAACCCATCCGTACGAGCCTACAGCCTGGAGATCGAACTCGGGTCTCTTGACTCGACTTCTGATCACCCAACAACTCGGCTATCGAGACTTGTTTACTAAAGTTTGTTAAGTTTGAAGATTAAGAGTCGTATTATTATTTATATGTGGACTTTCGCACACCTTTGTTCGAAACTTTGAATAACTCAGAGCTTTCATTCAAGCGTAGGATGTTTGTGTTGACCGCAAACTGCCCACAGTGGACGTTATGTAGATTTGACATGTCAATGCCCCGAAATATATCGCCTCGCCGGGCGTATCCCCGGGGGTTGTTCAACACATACACATATTAGGTACCTCTACGTAAAGGGTAAGTTTGGTAAACAATTTTGTTCTAAACTAACTTTCTTTATTTAATTTATACTTGCGATTGTTTTAGCTTAGTGAAATTAAATGTTATTAAAATTCATTGTTGCACTCTTACTAAAATTTTATAATTAATAAGACCAACCGATTTCGCTGTATACTATCTTATATACCCTGAAGAAGCCGTACGGTGAACCGGTATTAAAATATAAAATAATAAAATAAATATGGACCGGTGTGGAATGATGAATTTTATCAAGTCTACTGGGTATATATTCAGATGTAAAAATTTTGAGATACAGAGTAAATATTACTCTGCCTCTAATTATTTTTACATCTTTATACCGTCTAATTATCTAAATATCTGATCCATTCCCATTTATTAGGTAGATTAGGACAAATTCCGTTAAATGGAATCATATATCGTACAGTTAACATTACCTTTTCTTTTTCTCGTCTTTCTTCTTCTTTCTTTCTTCCTTACAGCTATCACAGGTCAACTGCTGAATATAGATCTCCTCCAAATATTTCCACAAAGAACGATCCTGAGCTACCTGCATCCATTGACTCCCCGCAATGTTGTGCTTGTTGTCACTCCATCTTTTGGAGGGTCATCCTGCGCTTGCCACTGTGCTGATCTTTATAGCTATGTCGGTTACCCTGGTTCTACTGTCGATATCATCGTTGCAGGTTCTGTCACGCAGAGAAACACCCAGCATAATATAATATAATAGAACCCGTTTACATACTACTTCATTCGGCCAGCACTGAATTATATATGTACCCTAAGCTATACTATATTACAAAGCGCTATGAACTTTGAAGTGCCATCAAACCGTTATTGACTCCATATCGCTAACATTCATAATCTAGTAAATAAGTAACGTAAACTGACTTAAAATAAAATAAATATAAACATCTTCAGTCAATTCCCAATACAGGGGTAGACAGAGGTCTAGTCTAGACAATTAAATCCCTTTTTCGAGACAACGTGACAGGTGGCGAGCCCGTCGCGGTCTTAATGTCCCAGCCAACGATATAATTTGCACATAAGTTTTTTTGAAAAACCCATTGGTACGAGCCTGCTACATGGGGATAAAACTCGGGGCTCTTGACTAGAATTTCTGACCAATCAACCACTCGGCTATCGTGGCTTTTCACAACTGATTTAGGTTATTAAAAATAAACTGAATTGACGCTACCTTGGAAGCTCAATTAACGGTGGTGAACTTATCGCCGTCTTAGTGTCCAAATTAACGGTATAATATACTTACATAGATACATGTAACTCTCACCTACATGTGAAAACTTTCTAAAAGATTTATTTGAGAATTATATTTACACAAAGTTATGATAAGGTGTTAGTGTTGCAGACTTAAATAAGTAAATAATGAATTTTCAAATTCAAATTCAACTTGAAAATTCATTAATGGGTTCACGTAGGTACGTAAACCCACTAATTACCCCTCCCCCCTCGCTTCCTCCCCGCTGTCCGCAGACATCGTTAAAACGGCCCAACAGAAACAAACAAAATTAAATAGTTATAAAAATAAATATCACGTTCACGGCTTAACAGATTTTTAGACCAAACTCTTTTTACGACACGAAAAATTTGTAACGAAAAAGTTTCACGAAGTAAATTGTATAAAGGACGGCCGATGAACGGGTAATTTTTTTTACCTTTTTATTAACCCTTTTATTCCTAACTTTGGTTTAATTTCCCAAGTAACTGGCTAGAAATTAACGCCGTTGAATATATTAATTAAAACCGATTACACCGTTTACGTTCATCCTAATTTAAACTTTAAATGTTCGAGCGTATAATTAAAAGTAGCTTAACATCTTGCGGTGACTTATTTATCCTACAACTCCATTTGTCAGCCGTTAATTATTAACAACTTATTATTAATATGTTTTAAAAACTTTTAAATTGTTCATGGTATCTGTACCAAGCTACGGAAAATAATATAACTAGCTTTTAGGTGAAAAGCACGTGACGAGCATTTCAAACGGAGATGAACGTAAGTCTTCAGAAAAAAAATATCTTTGTTTCGTTACCTTAATCATACAAGCATAGGCTAATGTTTGGAGACTCCTTTTAAGTAAAGCATAGCCTGTATTAAGAGGAAAGTAGTAGGAGTAAAGCATTACCTGTAGGTAAGTAAACTTCAGTCAAATGAAATCATTTGTTCATAAATATTAGAAACATACGTTACATATCTATCATCGTTTTGTAATGAGGTTACTCTAATGGAGATGGACGCGAAAGAAACTCCGCAGGTATCCTTTTTATTTTCCTTTAACAAAGCAAATACAATTTTAACTTAAAATATTTAGAAATAGCACGGGGAAATCGTATTCGTTTATTGTTAAAATATAGCCGTGTGGTTGAGTGATCGGAATTTGAGTCTAGAGTGAACTGGGGTCGTGTTCGATCCCGAGGAGGCTCGTTTTAAGTATTTTCAAAGCTTATACACGATTTATATAGTAGAAGACGGACTAAATTGTCTAGACCTCTGCCCACTCCGGTATTAGGAAATGCGTGATGATATGTATGACATATACGATTACATATTAAGATGATATTATTCATCACATGCCATTTCGTTTATAACAGAAAATAAAACGAAACGCAATGTGAAAACCCCATGATATATTGTAATCGGCTATTTTATATACCAATTCGCTACGTTTTCGGTATTGACACACTTTGATCATGTTCAAAGGGAATTTTTGCTATCATATCATACAGAAGTGCATTATGCGATGTCACGTGCCGTGCTTGTTTCACGCAAACCTACTTTGCGTTAGTGGAAATAACTGTATCAGCGTATCTATACTATTTTACTATACTTAAACCACTTTTTACAATAACTATTCTATGCATAAAATACTTACTTACGCCCTTTATAATAATTATTGTTTATATATTTTACTTTACAACAGATACTTCTTCAATTGTAGCAAGAAAATACGCATATTCCAAATACCGGGGTAAACAGAAATCTATAGTCCTTTCGTTCCAACTTCATTCAACATAGAAGGACTTTCGTCCTTTTCGAAGGGTCTTAATTGTCAAGACCTCTGTCCACAACTGTATTGAGAATGGCGTTTCAACTTCCAGTCGCATCGAACTCAGGTCTCTCGACTCGAAATTCCGACCACCCAACCACTTGGCTATCGTGACTTTTGATGAAATGATAGAAATTTATTTAAATTTTAAAATTAATTACAAATTTCATAAAAAACAAAACCTCAAATAACTTGCTACGAATAAAAGTCAACGCCGTAGAAAATTGAAATAAGTGAAAGTTAAACGAAAAGAATTATGAATTCGAACGCTCTACGGCGTAGCAGTTTTCTCAGTTGAAAGGCTCTCATACGTTTAACTTTGTAGCGGACGAAGTTGTCGTAGCACCGAGAGACGGTCATTACGTAGGGTGATTATTTTTTCTCCTTTTACCAAGACTTCTTTGTTCTAACTTAGTTTAATTGTCAAAGTTAGTTGACACAGTGTAACGACGTTGAAAATTTAATGAATAGGTTTCAGGATTTTTAATGAATTTTACCAGTTCTTTAAAAATGTCAATCTTTTATACTTCATGCATTTTAAAAATATACTTACATACACTATTATTTATTACATAGTTAAATATATTCACATAGACAAATATAACACATACATATCATATCCATATGTGTTAAAAAACAATGGAATACATAATCAAGTTATAGGGAAAGTTAGGTATCAGGAAGCAGGGAAGCAGATGGTCTTTCCCACAAATTTTACAATAATAGAGAGAGAGAGATTTTGATTAAGAAGTATTTGTACGTATTAATACGTTTTAGGATTATGCGTTCACGAGCACGTTGAGAGTGCAAGTTCTCTTTTAGGAAACGGAAGGAAAGAGATAAAGATGTATAGTGTTGCCAGTTATGAGTAAAGTATGAGCGCTCTAATACAATACACTAATACAGATATGATTGTTAAATTTATATGTTTATTACAATCTTATTAGTTTATTAAGAATGGCGTAGTCATAATTAATGAAATAATTCTTACACAGTTGTCACTTCCAATTATTTTTATTAACTTCATTATTGTTGCAACTCGCGTTTAACAAAAAATTAAAAAATGCCACAGTTCAGCAAGTCACGGAGGTCCGGTCTGTTGAAATTTTAAACAAATTTTTAAATTTTAGATGCTTTAGAAAACAATAAAAGAAATTGCATAACAGATAAAAAAATAAAAAATCTAACAAAAGCAATTCGGGAAACCATTTGCTCGCAAAAAAATACAGCCTGCAAAAGACACGTCGGTCGCTGATGTAGAGGCCGGTATTTTTCTTTCTTCTTTTCACTTACGTGTTCGCAAGTTGCCAGTCGTAAACACAAATATCGAACTGTAAAATAATTGTATTGGAGACAAAAAAAAAAAACGAAAAGAAAAGTTTGCAAATTTGCCGCCAACTCCGATACAAGCACAGGCCACCTCGACGCTTTCGAATTTTCCATCGCGATATGTCCCGAGTTACGGAAATTGATAAAGTTTCCTCCCGATCTAAGGAATTATTGAAACTTTTCTTGTGCACAACAAAATTCAATAAGTGACTGTCACTGATTGGACACAGAAGGGGGAGGGGCATTAAAAGTTTTTTTTTTTTACCACGACGCAAGCGACAAGCGATGCGATAAATGTAATGGGAAGTATTACTATGTTATCAGTAAGCCCAACGTGGGTCCGTCTATCCAAAATTATATTTTCTTTTTTCGGCAACTTTTCTTCTAGTGATAATGAAATAAGTCACGATAGCCGAGTAGAGTAGAATGGTCGGTATTTCGAGTCGAGAGACCCGAGTTCGATCCCAAGGTGGCAGGCTCATACCAATGGGTTTTACAAAAAAAAAATATGTACGAATTATATCGTTGCCTTGGACATAAAGGCGGCGATGGGCTCACCACCTGCCACATTGTCCCGAAAATATCTTTGGTGGAAGGTGGGTCAAAGGGACTTAATTGTCTGGACTAAACCTCTGTCTACCCCTGTATTGGGAATTGCGTGGAGATATTTTTTTTCTACTAGTGACTAGAACATGCTGAACTAAATTATACGTTGAACAATTTTAAAGTCTCTCTTTCGTACGGCTCTTAGGGGCATTGATATTTTCTGCCAGAAATTATGCTTAATATATGTCTTTTTCAAGGTCAGTAAAAAATTCCAACTTACACGAGCGGGATTCGTACCCAAGACGACGACCGCGTACCGTCGCGTTTCTCTTCCTTCAGTGCCACTACGTCACTCTAGTGATGAAGTCGAAATTTTCTATATTTCTTTTGTATGATTTTGTATACTATTTTCCACTAGAATTTATTCAATCGTTTTGGCACGTAGAACGAATGAATGAAGACTGAATGGCGAAGAAATGTTATAGCTTGAAAGTTAACATTAAAAGGTGTCGAAGAAGGGCGAGACTTACTTCCGAAGACCATGTGAACAAATTACACGAAGAGAAGTGGCTCAAGAGAACTCAGATACCTAGACGTGCATGTACGGAGAAAATTATTAAGAACTTGAAAGAAGCGAAAGAGGTATGTAAGGATCGTGGCACTTGACAGATACTCGTAAGTATGTCGTATGCCATTTTCACCTATAGCTTGCACCAGTAGTCACACTTGTCTTGTAAACACTGACGGTGCATCGCTTGAACTAGAAACTAAAGTGTTTATGCTTTGCGATACACGAGTTTTTCAGTTTATTATAGTTTATTGACATTTTCGTACCTTGTTATTGCTTGTATAGAAACTCGTTACGAAATTAAGCGCACTTTTTTACTCACCGACTTGTTGTCTGTACTGGATATGTGAAATTTCTGTTTATTTCTGTAAAAGATGGGTCTAAAGATCTTAATTGTCTAGACCGATAAAGGTACCCCAGTTCCGGAGAAATGCGTGAAGATAAAATGGGCACGTTATAATGATGACAACATTACATACATTGGTCTGATACCAAAGTAAGCAGCTTTAGCACTTGTATTATGAAATCAGAAACATGTATGTATGTAATGATTTCTTGTATTTATGCGAATACTTCACATTTTAAATAAAACGATTTTCGGATTTTATCGCGTTTTCAATTAGTTTTTAAAAAACTATTTTTATTTCCCGACATTTCCGATACTCTACAGCATCCGTGGTCACGGTGGGACTGTGTAAGTATATGTATTTATTTATACACATGTAGGGAGTGTAATGGGAAGACCATTTTGTAGATATTTATGTAATGTAATACCTATGTTATCATACTAATATTATAAATGCGAAAATAAGTTTGTTTGTGTGATACGTTTTCACGCCAAAACCAATCCGCTGATTTTAATAAATTTTGGTATAGAAAAGACTATTGGCTTAGAGCTCATCAGGCTCTTACGCCACTCGTCCATGGAGCTCACCAAGATGATATGGTATATGAATAAAGAAATATCTTCTCGCCAGTCCCAACACATGGGTGATCAGAGGTCTAGACAATTAAGGCATTTCGTCCCACCTTCCACCGAATTTTTTGGGACCACGTACTCGTATATGAAATGTGGGGATAAGGAATATGAAATGTGTTATTTCTGTGGTGATAACAAAACATAACATAATATAACGGTTAACGGTTTTAATAGTCCACTGCTGGCCATAGCCCCCTGGGGGAGTGGGTTTACCATAATCACGTAGGCAAGTGGATTGGCGATAACAGTACCAGATACTTTTCACCTAAAATGCTGCTGCCCGTCCTGCTTATTTTCTATCTGCCTGTCTTCTTATTTTGGTATGATATTTTTTTGGAGATGGTTTTACCGCCACCTGTCGGTGGCTATTGACATTGTCTAGGCTTTTCTCTTTGTCGCTTCTCACGCCACCCGAGAGAAGGAAAAGATGTGTCGTATTCTTAAGCTGATACCACCACAGCTCATGATGTGGATTGATGTGACCACACCAGGTATGTATTATGTGTTAAGTAAGTTGTTTTAATGCGTGAATTCCGTAGTTGTTTTGATTTTCTTACTTACTTGCAGGCTAAATGTATACATAGATTAACCTGCAAAAGTTCACTGCAGCACATAGGCCTCTCTAAGTAAGGCAGGTTTTGCGTAAGCGCCACAATATTGTTGGAAGATTAAGATAGAAGTTCGGTACGGTATTCTTTCGAGATGTTCATCCTGCCGTCTATTAATAGAAAATACTATTCACCCACGGTAATTTCCTTTCTGTGGATGTCATAAGTGGTAGTGGGATAGTATATACTTACACCATTACCACACCACACATAACTAAATAGTTAATGTTGATTCGGGTAATCGGAATTCGAGTCATGAAACTTGAGTTCGATCTTCATACGGCAGGCTCGTACCAATATACAATTTATATCTTTGACTTGAACATAAAGAAGGCAACGGGCTCACCACCTGACACGTTGTACCAAATGTCTTCGGTGGAAGATGTTGAAAGGACTTAATTATCTAGACCTCTGTCTACCCTAGTATTGGGATTGGCTTGAAGATATTTTTATTTCAATAATTATTTTCAGTTTTATCGCCGTGAATATACATGAACCCTTATCGATTTCCCAAGACAGGCCTTCGCCGTAGGCCGTATTTTATATTTATTTATGGCTCCCGCTCGCCTCTGTCCTTTGCCTATTAATCAATTCTCTCCGACGATTTAATGGTTGTTTTCCTTCTACTAATGACTTACGCACAGTTTCACTGAGGATGCGATGCTCAAGCCTTAATTGCGATTTTGTTCATAACTCTCACTCTGTATTTTCGTTGTAATGATAAATTAGTAATATTATCCTCTAACCTTAATTGTGGTTTGGTGTAAGCGCAAAAATATCATCACCTTTCTTCCCGTGGGGGTTATAGGAGATGTCTAAGGGGATAAAATTAAGAATATCATTCCTACAGCAATCGCAGCAATCGCTCACCAAGCGGTTATGGCAGTATCCTTTCAAGACAGATACGCCTCTCTTTTCGTCTCATTCTCTTCTTTTTCATACAATGGAAAACATAAGTTAAGTAAGTTCATCTGTGCACCTGATGAAGAAGATTTGATAAAAGTGGGAAGAGACAAGCGTGCCCCGGAGCTAAGGTTCTCTCTTTAGTCAATAAAAACTTCTCTTCTTATGGAAAAAAACGTTAATCTTTACGTCGACTCTAATTACCTAAATGTTAATAGGTTTTCATTACTGCCTCGTCGTCATGACTTTCGTGGAGAAAGGGGTACACACGTTTTCATGGTGTCGCCAGCATTGAGGTCCCGGGTTCGATTTCCACTCAGGTAAATGTAGAAAATAGTATTTCTGCATTTTGTTAGGTCTAGGCATTTACCTTCAGGTAGGCAGGTACCTTCGTTGTTTCTAATTCCAATGTATTGCAATGTATGTTCGTGTAGTTGTACTTGTATTTGTAGATTCGTCGACCAATTCACCTATGACGCTGTAAGGCAATGCGTACACAAAGGCCTTTAAAAGTACACTGCAGGATATACGCCTCTGATACAACAAAGATTTGGTACCTGTCGTCTTTTAATCTGGTATCTTTCGAGATGGTTATTTAGTTATTTGTCATAAGCCATTTTTATTTACAGACTCTTAAGGCTTCTCCCTTAGTCGCTTCTACCGACAAACTTTCTCAGATATGGAATAGTAAATTCTTATAGCGATACCACACGGCAAAGGCAGATTTAATATCAAATAATAGGCAGTCCGTTCTATGTTCGAATTACCAAAAATTACTACTAACTTAAGCCATTATTAAAGGGGAAATGAACATTAAAGCGTTAGGCGGATTTGATAAATCTACAAAGGACAGGGTCGAATACGGAAATTATAAATAAATATAAAATGTGGTCGATCGTGAAGGCTAAGGAAACCGACCAAGGTTTATAAGTAATCGGACGATTACGGTGATAAAAACAACAAGGGAGTTTACATCTATATAAATTAAGTCTTCCTCCGTTTTTTCTTCCTCCAAAATAGATCAGATAATTTTCAACTAAAATTGTTGTTTATATTTTAATTGTGATATTTTTCACAAAGATAGTAATAATAATATATCTTCACGTATTTCCCTATACAGGCTACCCCTGTATAGTGAATAGCGTGAAGGTATATTACAGGGGTCTTTGACTAGATAATTAAGTCCCTTCGACCCACCTTCCGAAAGTCCGAAATTTTACAGGAATCACATGTCTATGTAAAAAGAAAGAACCATTTATTTGAACGCCTATACGTTTCCGTCTAAAAATAAAATGCCCGCATTAAAAAGTTTCTTTTTGTTAAATATGTCAAAGACGTCGCCTCTCTCCGTATGCACAAGCCAAGTTCTGTGTGTTTAGGATCCGGGTTCGAAAACATCAAGACGGGCGTGACAGGTCGCCGATGCAACTAAGGGTGTGTGTAACTAGTCGGAAAAGATTAGGGTAATGTATGAGACAGCTTATTGACATAGGGTCGATATTGATTTATTGCGTTTTCTTTTTTTTCCGTTTAAATTTCGGACCTCCAACAAAAGAGGCTATCAATTTGATAAGTATTGGAATTGCACGTGGTAGACAGAGATCTAGACAATGAAATCCTCTCAACTCAACTTTCAACGAAGCATATTTGAGACGACGTGGACCTGGATACTAAGACGGCGATGGGTGGTGCACCCATCGCCGTCTTAGTATCCAGGTCAACTGTATAATATTATTATCAGGCAATAACATATTCAGATAAATATTCATATACTAAAATAAACATCCATGACGCGTGTTAGCCTCTTACGGGATCTGAACCCTCATATTTACATCATTTTCATCAGATTAGTGTTGGCGTAAGAATTTTGGTACATTGTCCTTCGTTTCTTCCCTTTCTTCCCTCTGGTGTCGTAAGAGGCGACTAAGGGAAAAGTTTTCAAAATGCAATTGTCTACCGACGGATAGTGGATTAACCTTCTCGCAAATACGAACAAATATATACAACACAACCGCCTAGAATTTTATTGCAGGACAGGTCTACCTTGTAGGGGAGGATTGTGGGTACGCATACGTGGCGATTATGAAACATCCAGACCTCAATGTAGAAAAGGTAGTCTTCTACATTGACCCGGCTGAATCCCAGACCTCAAAACTGGCGGCAGCATGAAAACCGGTGTGTACGCCACTTTTACTTATCGCTTTTTGTAAGGAAACAACGTTGATTAAAGTATACTGACTGTGATAGATGGAAGAAGTATTAAATATCTTTGTACATCTGATACTGCAGATGAGCTGATTTTGCATAAATGTTATCCCACTGGTTTTTATGCCGTCTATGCGCCACTCGTTCACGGGGGTCTTCATAAATGATAAAAATACACACACCGTTCCCAATCCCCAGTATTGGGAACGGTGTGTGTATTTTTATCATAGACAGAGGTCCGGACAAATAAGTTCTTTCGTCTCATCTTTCATCGAATGGGTTTTTTTTTGGACCGCTTGGGGATTGAACGGGTCTCTCGACTCGAATTCCGATCACCCAACCAGTCGGCTATCGTGACTTCGTGTTTTCGACTATCGTGACTCATAAATGATAAAGTCATGATAAAGTTTAAAATCGTAACTGATGAAGTTACGTACGTCTGTTAGAGAAATATCAACGAACATTCCAAAGATACATTAGTTTGTTCTTTTCTTTTCTGAGTACTTTGCTTTAACTTAACTTAATTGTCGAACTTGGCAGTTGCATCTGTCGCGTTATAAAATTATTGTATGGACCTCCAATATAATGTCTTTGTCTCCTGAGACATTAATGTTCTTTGGCATAGTTACGTTAAATTTATCTCAGACAATGAAAATAAATTTGGAACATGTAAGTTTTATTTTTATTCTATTTTAATGCCGTGGCCGTTATCAGCGGTATATAAAACAACCTTCCTTGCTGGGGTGTCGTAATAGGCGACTAAGGAAAACAAACTAGCAATACTGCTAAGCCTTCAAAATACCATTTTCTACCGACAAATGTCGGCATAACAGACTTAAAATATACATGACCTAATTTAGCAGCCCGGTGACGCGCAGCAACGTCTAAAGCCCGACTATCCACTTGCCGATTGCGGCGATTATGGCAAACACGAGACGGTTGGTAAGCCCATCGCCGTTTAGTGTCCAATTTAAGTCCAATATACTTACCTACATACATATGTATTTAAATAGATTACTATATACATAAAAATACTCATGAAAAATATACTGTTGGCACTGTACTACACTCGTATTTAATTACATAGACAAATATTTGTAAAATAAAGTCACGATGGCCGAGTGATAGGGTTGTCCGAATTTCGAGTCTAGAGATCCGAATCTGATCCCCAGACAGGCTGAAATTTGAAAGATTCAAGTTTCTATGAAAAGTCACAATAGCCGAGTTGTTGGATGGTCGGAATACGAGTCAAGAGAGCCAGTTCGACCCCCAAGGCTCGTATCAATGGTTTTTTTTTTAAAAACTTATGTACGAATTGAATTAATAATATTGTATTGTAATATTTTTTTTTTTTTTGCTAAATGTATTAATTCCTTTTCTATTATATTTTGCATGCTAATTAATTATAATAGCTAAATAGAGGATAATTGTTATAATGATCAACTTAAAAACCTATTCAAAGCAAATAAATACTTTGACTACTTTGAGTTTAAATTATATCGTTGTCATGTACATTGAGACGGCGAAGGACTCACCACCTGTCACGATGTCCCAAAAACATCTTCGGTGGAAGGTGGGTCGAAAAGATTTAATTGTCTGGACCCCTATATTGGGAATAGCGTGAAGATATTTGTTTTCATATTTGTATAAACATCCTACGTACAACCATTCACATTCATCACACAAATGTTTTCCCCTAGCGGGATTTGAACCCCCAACCCACATAGTTTGCTGGGTCGTCAACCCAAAGCTTTAAATGTGATATTCATGAAGAATCGCTACGAACAAACAAACTCAAAAAAGTATTCGCTGATAACAATAAACTAAACGACATAACTTTCAAGTTTCACTGCCGGAAGTTAAGAATGTATTCGGCAGAGCTCCGTTCCATTTTCCATTGGGGAGCAATTAAGAACTCGGTAACAATGTAAGGTAAAACAACCTTTGTTTACTTACACAGTATAGTCACGATAGCCGAGAGGTTGGGTGTTCGGAATTAGAGTGAAGAGACCCGAGTTCGATCTCCAGGTGGTAGGCTAGTACCAACGGTTTCTCCAACACTTATGAACGTTTAACACCATTTGCTTGGAGATAAAGACGGAGACAGCATGTCTCCGTCTTTATCTCCAAGCAAATGGTGTTTTCTCTAAAAATAAATTCCTTGAAAGGTGGGATGAAAGAACTTGATTTTCTGGACCTCAGCCTACACTAGTTTTGGGTTAATGGTGTAAAGATACACTTGTTTATTTATTTTTATACTAAAGTCACTTTAAGATGATATATCAAATGTGCCGAAAGGAGAAACGTAAATAGAATCAAATTTATAATTCACTTTGCATTACACTAGTCTAATCATATTATTCAAAATGTTTTCATTTTCGTCAAATAACAAAAAATTAAATCTCCCTGTAAATTGCTTCGTCTATTATTTGCTTAATTTTATAGAAAAGTAACAAGAAAAAAAACAAGAAATAATTGCCAAGCCATTCCCAATTAAGTATTTTCTACCTTACACCAAAGAAATTTTTTGGGTCACGTGAGGGGTGGTGAGTCTGTTGCCGTCTTTATGACGGAGTCAAATATGTAAATCGTACATAAATTTGAAAAATCCATGGGTACGAGCGTATATCGCCATACCACCTGGGGATCGAACTCGGGTCTCATGACTCTCATTCCGATCACCCAATCACTCAGCAAGAATGACTATGTTATAGGTATGTAGGTGATGATATTATAATTTGTAAAAGAAATTTAGATTACCAGTCCGAATCTGTCATGGGTGAAAATATTTATTAATTTCTTCATTATTTTATTTATAAGCCACGATAACCGACTAGTTCGATGATCGGAATTCAAGCCAAGAGACCCAAGCTCAATTCCCAGGAGATAGGCTGGTACCAATGAGTTATTTTATTTAAAACCTATATACGATTTATATCGTTGGCTTGTACATAAGGACCGTGATGCGCTAATCACCATTCACGTTGTCCCAAATAAGTTACAGCAAAATGTGGGTTGAAAGGGCTAAATTGTGAAACGCCCGAATATATTTATATCCACTTAAGTATTGTGAAACGCGCGAATATATTTATTATTTTATTTATTACGCTAACAACATTTGGTGTAATAGAGAATAGTTATGAAACTCTCAAAGATTATAGAGATTTGGCGGTTGCGTTAGCCGCAGCAATTTTGTTACCTCCTCATAACGGGCCATCTAGTTATTCGTAACGGGCGTGTGTCGTGTCTCACTGATATAAAAACCATAGGAAAAACAACCCAGGAGCAGCGAACCCGAGACAAGTTATGAAGCTATTAGCGGCTCGTATTCTGCAGGTTTATGGGCCCTTAGTCTATAGATTATGCCTTCTATTACTACGTCAACCGTCAGCAAACTAAATCATATTATAATCTTGTTTACCAGGTTAATTGTCTTATATTTTCCTTGATGTGTTGACGTTACTTAGGTTAAGTTCCGTTTTTGATAATAGATGTCGCTATGCAATGTTATATCGCGGTGTAGAGATTTTATTATTTACATAAGTAATGTTATTTGTAAATTTTAAGGCAACCGAAAGTTCTGTTCAGGCAATTATGCTTGGAAGCAATAAGTGATTTTACGTGATATGCAGTTCACCCCCTATACTTCTTCACTCTTATGGATTTGATAAATAAGTGAGTAATTCATCCATCGATCGTCATTATTATTCTACCACCGTTTCGTAATTTGGTTTCACTGACGGAGAAGAAACTGACGTAAGAAATACTCCGTAGGTAGGAAAGTTCTTCGTATGTTTTTAACAGTGTTTCATATATCCTATTACAGTTCTCCGTTCGTTAATTGTGTAGCTCAAGAAATTCATTACTATTGGATTCCATTTTTAAATGACCAAATTTCCCCATCCTATCTAAGGAATAATTTTGAATATCTTCATTCTACCGGACCGGGTACCACGTTCTTTAAAAAGTCTCAAAACTCTTATTCCACAGCATAGTACTGATTCTTTAGCTCTTTTACTGTTCTCTTTAGCTCTTTTACTCTCTTTCACTGTTAAAACGTACATAAGTTTTTTTAAGCATTTGTCACGACGTATCAAAAATGAGCCTGAAGATCGAACTCCGGTGTCTTGTCTCGAATTCCGATGACCCAAGCACTCGGAGAACTGACAAAGTGGCACTAAGAGAGTGGCAGCCTCGTTCTGGCAAACGCAGTGTAGGACGTCCCCCCACAAGATGGAGTGACGACCTGCATAACATTGCGGGAAGTCGATGCAGGTGGCACGGGATCGTTTTCTGTGGAAATGTTTGGGGGAGGCCTATGTTCAGCAGTGGACTTTTGATAGGCTGTAACAAGGAAGAAGAAGCACTAGGACGTCGTGGCTTTTAGTAATTTTATTAAATAAATAAATGTCTTTACGCAATTCCCAATACAGGGCTAGACTGTGGTCTAGTCTAGACAATTATGTCCCATTCATCCACCTTCCACCGAAGATATTTTGTAATGGACAAATGGAGAATTGGTAATTTTCTTTGTTTCAAGATTTTCATATCCTAACTACAACTGGCTAAAAGACATAAAATCATTGCAAACATAACGTGCACCCGAAGTCATACGTTCCATAAAAAAAAACAATTGACATTTAACGACACATACTTTCGCGGCGCGGAGCAGCGATCACGCGCAGATCGTGTAAATCGGTACCGCCATTACGTAACTTAGTGTCTCGGTGCAACACATGTGGCATAGGCAGCATTATTAATAATTAAAAGCGCCAGATTTATGGCGTCGTGAGTCGCACGTTATGCGATCGTAAAACCCGCAGTGGAAGAAGGGAAAGGGCGAGGGGGGGGGGGGAGAAAAAAGCAAATAGTAACGAAACATGTGACGGGCAAGCGCGACAAATGTAAATTGACTACGATAGTGGGCACAGATTAGCTGGCGTTTACGATTCAATATAATAGAGCTGTTAAGACTGATTATAACACAAGACATATAACACGATCGAGTCACGGTAGCCAAGTGGTTGGGTGGTCAAGAGTCCCCAGGTGGGAGACTCGCTCAAAACCTATGTATGGCTTGGACATAAAGGCGGCGACGGGCTCACACATATCTTAGGTGGAAGGTGGGTCGAAGGAACTTAATTGTCTAGACTAGACTTCTTCCCAAATTCCCTGTATTGGGAATTGCGTGAAGATATTATTATTATTTATTATATATAACACAAGATAATATGCAAGAGCATTATCAGTTTTTTGTTTGCTCTACGTCGAGACGCGGAATAGCAAGCATAATATTACTTACATATAGCAAAGTTTTGTTGAAGCTCTACATCAGAACTTATACATTGGCCTGACCGGAAATAGAACCCTGGTCCTCGAGATGGAGACACCTTGGAAACTAGTGTTTATGCCACTCGTCCACGGAGGTCGTCGAAAAATAATAAGTAGATATCGATAGTATCCTTTTTTTTTGCTATAATATAGTATATGGCCCGTGATTTTTCACGCTTTTAATTAAAATAAACAATTTTTCACGGATAAAATTATCCTAAATGGTAATTCAGGTTATAAACTATTTGTGCCAAATTTTATTAAAACGCTTCCATTTTTGCGAAATTTAGTAACAAACATAGACGTTGAGGCTTATAATATTAAGTCGGACACAATTAGGTAGACTGATAAATAGTAATGTAGTAATTGCAATTTTCATTACAGTATTGAAGGCCGTATACTGAGTAGTATACTGTAATTATCAACTAGTAATAACGATATAGAACCATGGGAACCATTTGCAAGATTTCGTTTATAAAGAATTAGAAGCTGGTAAAGATTACCAAAGGGCCTTCCATTAAAGCTACATTAAAAATAAAAAAAAATGTTAATATTTGTTGCCTCTATACTTAATCTAGTCTATGGCGACATTACTAATGAGTAAGTTATTTTAGTGACAATAAAACAAAGTACGAAAGACTATTAGTAACTTTAATAATACCATAAAAGCAAAGTCTTTACAATTATAATCATAAAATTAAAGACATTTTTCTGACAGAGTTTTTACTAAGATCTATGCTATATTAGTGAAGTTTCCTTTTAAGGGGACAACTGATCAGTTCAAGGTCTATTCACGTGAACTTACTTTGAGTTAATGCCCAATTAGCTAAACACACAGTCGTTATTGACAGGACGGAAGAAGAAGGGAAATGGGCATATGGAGACCCTCCGCTAGGCAAAGACTTGAAATATCTATAGTAAAACATAGTGGAAAACTCTGTTCAGTCATGGGAGAATGTACGAGTTTGTATAGTTAATGTTTATGGTCGGAATTTCAAGTTGAGAGTCCCGAGTTCGATCCCCAGGTGGCAGGCGCGTACCAATGGGTTTTTCAAAAACTTATGTACGAATTATATTGTTGGCTTGGATATAAAGGCGGCGACGGGCTCACCACCTATCACGTTGTCCCGAAAATATCTTCGGTGGAAGGTGGGTCGGAGGGATTTAATTGTCTAGACTAGACCTCTGTCTACCCCTCTGTATACCCTGTATTGGGAAATGCGTGGCATGCGAATTGGAAATCGCATATCTGACATCATGCACTTTACCTTGCACACTACTCAGACATCATGCTCATGCTTAGTTATTTAAAATATTAAAATACTAGGGGAAAAACAGAGCCAAACAATTTCTTTCAGACAAATTAAAATAAGTCCTTTCAACAATGTGATACGTGATGAGCGCCGGCGCCGTCTTTATGCCAAGCTAACGATGTAAATCGCACATAAGCTTTAAAAAAATTCGTTGGTACTAGCCTACCACCTGGGGATCGAAGTCGGGGCTCTGGACTCGAATTCCGATCACACAACCACTCGGCTATTTTAATAAAAGAGAAAGAGAAAAAAATTATCAATATATTAAATGTAACATGGACCATTTCGCAAGGATTACAGCACCTCCCAGTAATAAAGTCTAAGTTTTAAAACATAAAACTTATTTTACAGCCCTCAACGGTCGGCGGTTAATTGAAGTTATTATACTTACTTACTTATCTTCACGCACAATCCCTTACGTAGCCAGTGTCACGATCCCTACATACTTTTTTCGCTTCTTTCAGATTCATCATCTTCTTCGTACATGCACGTCTAGGTATCCGAGTACTCTTGACCCTCCCAAGTTGAAGTTATTATGAGTTAAAATTAACAGACAGTATGTAATACTGAAAATAACTTTTGTACATTCAAAAATTTCCATTCGTTTTTAAAGCATCAAAAGCCTAATGGTGTAAGGCTGTCTGCGAAACATCAAGTTGCAGGTTCGACTATTGTTTTAAACCACTCGAAACTCGAGCGTTGTTGCTTGCTAATTATATATTTGGAGTGATTAATAGGAACTCCCGAAAATATATTTTGTGGAAGGTGGGTCAAAGGGACTTAAGTTTCTAGGCTTGACCTCTGTCTACCCCTGTATTTGGAAATTGCCTAAAGATATATATTTATTTTTAATTCTTTATAAGAATACAATACATCGATGACGATTAGCCGTGTGGTTACAGCGTAAGAATAAAAACCGCACTCTTTCTTTCCGTAGGTGTCGTAAGAGACGACTTAGGGAAGAGCCTTGAAAATGCAATTGCCGACAGGTAAAAGGTATCTTGTACTGCGATCGCTAATCCGTTTGCCAAGTGTGGTGATTATGGCAAACCCTCCTTTACGGAAGAGGGCTAAATTCTGCTGAGGAAGTTATTTTTAAATAAATAAATAAATATATAAATAAATAAATAACATACATACATAAAGGCCTATTAAAGTCCACTGCAGCACATAGGCCTCTCCCATAGGGAGGTTTTGCCGTAAACGCCACGCTTGGCAAGCGGATTGGCGATCGCAGTATCAGACACCTCGCACCTCAGACGCTGGCCATTTTCGATCTGATTATTTTGGTCTGATCCATCTATCGGTTGCAATAACGATGTTCAAGGCTATTTCCCTTAGTCGCCTCTTACGACACCCACGGAAAGAAAGGGAGTGGCAATATTCTTACACCGTTGCCACACGGTATAAAATAAATAAATAAAATTAATACATATAGGGACAACATAACATACACTGCTCCTCAATGTAATATGCCAAAATACTTGTGGTATGGGAATCGGAAACAACGAAGGCACCACAAAAACCCAGACCCGAGAAAATTTAAAAAAATTGGTTTTTCTACATTGAACCGACCGGGAATCGAATCCGCGACCTCGAGATGGCGACACCTTGTAAACCGGTTTTTACGCCACTCGTCGACGGAGGTCGTCAAAAGCCGTTTTATAGGCAGGTATGATGATATGACTAGGCAAACATCAAGTCATTTACGAATTCCACGTTAAAACGCGCAGCCCGGTAGTCAAAGCAATACGTTAATTCGAGGAAACCAACTTCAAAAACTCGAATACGTGTTGAAACTTCCCCGGATTCGCATGTTACGTTTAGGGGAAGAGCCCAGCAGGAGCCGCGTAATCAAAGGAAACAATTAATAATTGTTAATTAGGAATGTTGCTTTGTCGTCGCGACATAACGCGTCAATTAGAGCGAGCACCTGAATATTCATCGTGCAAAGTTAATTTAGTAAATAATGATTGTAATGAAACATTATCGACGTGCGTACATATTAAGACATTAATTAAAAGCATACTGCGTACCCAAATGATTCATAAATGTTGTTACGAGCTACGGGTTGTGGGAACTAAATGAAATGTCGGTATAACTGTTTATGTCTTTAAGTTACTTATTGGTATATAGATTTTGTTAAGGCAGAACAGCGGATGGAGTTGATACTCCATCAGTTTTTGTTTGCTCCACCTGATGGTGACCCGAGTTCGATTCAAAAAATGTATATCTTCACATGTATATCATAATCACGAGTCACCGTTTTAATTGCCACTGCTCCTCGAAAAACAGACAGAAGTTGTTATTTAAGAAATTACTTCGCAACCCTCCGCATGAAAATATAAAAAGGTATATGCTACCTGGTCCGAAGAGAAGAAGAGCACCACCCTCCCTCCCACAGATGACCGCAGAGAGCTCCGCGGTCTGCGGTCACTCATCGTAGAGTCTACTCGCTTGAGGATGCCTTGTTTTGAGGCGAAACACGTGTCGCGTTTTCGGTGGTGGTGTGTGTTACCTGGTTTGAGTGTAGTGGTGGTGGTGCATACAGTGGAGTTGGTGCACACATCTGTGGAATTGGTGCACGCATCTGTGGGAGGGAGGGTGGTGCTCTTCTTCTCTTCGGACCAGGTAGCATATACCTTTTTATATTTTCATGCGGAGGGTTGCGAAGTAATTTCTTAAATAACAACTTTACAATGAATTTCCGCAAAGTAACGCCTGAGTCAATTAACTATCTTAAACAGACAGAAGTCTAGTCTAGACAAAAGAGGTTAGCTCGTCGTCCGCCAACGATATAAATCATACATAGGTTTTTAAAAAAACCCATTAGTACGAGCCGGCCACCTGGGAATCGAATTTCGGTTTCTTGACTCGAATTCCGATCACCGAACCACTCGGCTGTCGTGACTTCTTCCAAAATAGCTCAACCGATTTTTATGAAATTCTATGAGTAAATTTGGTGGATCTGGGAATCGGTTGTGGTAAGGGTTTTTATTCCCCCAAAATTTTCACCCTTTCATAACAAACCCCTATTTTTTTATAACTGTATATACGTTTTTCTACTCTACAAATTCGCTAGATATAATTTATATGGCAAGACAAGGTTTGCCGGGTCAGCTTGTATTATGGTAATCTCTACGTAGCGATGGTACAGTAAAAAATAATAATTGAGGTATATAATATTATATATATTTATAGTTATATCAATGAATATGTGATTTGATTTCATTTATCGACTGTTTTTATTTTCCCTGCCACGTAACTACCAAGATTATGTTACTTCTTTCTACACTTATCTTTTTCAGTATTACAGAGCTAATCATGCTTAAGTTTTGTAGTGCGCGAGAAAATATTCGACTATGTTTACGTCATAAAAAACGTACCTTGAAAAAGGTGTCTTTAAAAAAAACTTATCGACCTTTCACCGAAGACATTTTTTGGGACAACGTGAGAGGTGACGAGCCTCATAATGTCCAAGCGGACGAAATGTATCGTTCATCGTATATATAGAATCGATATATTCGTACATAAGTATTGAACAAACTCATTGGTATGACGTTACTATCAGGAGATCGAGCTCGGATTTCTTTAATCGAATTCCGATCACCTAACCACACGGCTATCGTGAATTTTCTTAGCTTTTAAAATAAGTTTATATTTTTAGAGTAATTTGTTTATTGACGGGAATTTTTTTTTTTTGCAAAATTTTTCGAGTGAAATCTGATTTTCGTTATCAAGCTTCTTAACTCAAAAAAACTTAAATTCGACTGGCTGGACGGTCGGAATTTCGAGTCAAGAGACCCGAGTTCGACCCCAGGTGGCAGGCATGGGGTTTTCAAAAACTTATAAACGAATTTATCGTTGGCTTGGAAATTCAGATGGTGACGGCTCACCACCTGTCACGTTGCCCCGAAAATATTTTCGGTGGAAGGTATATCGAAGGGACTTAATTTTCTAGACTAGACCTCTATCTACCCCTGTATTGGGAATTACGGGAAGATATTCTGAACCATTTTATTTTCAGGACAAAGGTTGTAGAGGATAAATCCTTAGGGTATTCCATACACATAGATTTACATTATTTAATGGACAATTTGTTACCTTACCTGTCAGCGGACGTGTCAACACCCACATCAATGCTAAGTTTTTGGATCGTTGCCAAGCATAAAAAATGCCAAGAATAAAAAAATAGTCTCTGCTGAAACTAAATTTACTTATGTTCACGGCCCGAGTCCTCTGATAGTACGACAAAATCATTGACAGATAAACTCCCGAAGGTCCTCTGTAATTCCGACAAATTCATACATAGATAGACTCCCGAAGTAAATAGCAAGAGCACTTTTAGTTTAGAATCGGAATCAACAAAGTTACAAGAAACACCCAGACCCGTGAAAAAACACATTGAACCATCCGGTAATCGAAGCCGGGACCTCAGAGCTGACACGATGAGACCCGGTGTGTCCGCCATTAAACCACGAAGATCATCAAAAAGTATAGTTGTTTGACAAATGTATTAAATACATCTTCACTAAATATGACATTTATGATATAAATCTCCACATTTATTACTGAGTCACGATATTCGAGTGGTTTATAATAATAATAATAAATAAACAAATATCTTCACGCAATTCCCAATACCCCCCTGTATTGGGAAGGGACTTTATTGTCTAGACTAAACAGAAATCTAGTCTAGACGATAAAGTCTTCCACCGATGTTATTTTCAACGGACAAGGACAACGTGACAGGTGGTGAGCTCGTCGCCATTTTTATGTCCAAGCCAACGATATAATTCGTACATAATTTTTTGAAAAGCTCGTGGGCACGACCCTGCCACTCGAACTTGAGTCTCTTGAATCGAAATTCCCACCACCTAACCACTCGGCTATCGTGACTTTGCACGTTTTATCTTGGGAATTGCGTGAGGATATTTATTATTTATTATTCAAGCGTGTGTTAATGAGAGCTTTACGTAAAGATATGAAGCTGGGTCTTAATTAACGAATATTAATGTACCTCTTTGAGTTTACCCGCGCCCAGTTAAGTGGGATTTTCTCTGAGCATATTATCTATACTTACGTAAAGTATTAAGGAATGTATCAAATTATATTTGTCTATTATGTAATTGGGGAGCAGCTTTTAATAATACAAATTTGTGGGCAAAGGGTTTAATTTAAATATTCTTTGAGAGAGATTGGAATCGGGGAAAGTCACCAGTTCTGAAACAGAACTAGTGACTTTTTAGGTTTAACATTTTTTTTTAGATTTTTTTATTATCAATATATAACAGTCACGATAGGCGAGTCGTTGGGTGATCGGAATTCGAGACAGGAGATCCGAGTTCGTGGTGGTGAGTGAAGTTAAAGGGACTTAATTGTCTAGACCTCTGTCTACCTCAGTATTGGGAATGGCATGATATGACACATATCGGCATGTAAAAGATTCTCCCGTTAAAAGAAGTTTGTCCTAACTATCACGCTTAGCAACTTACAAATGTAGAAACTCTTTTTCTTTGTTGTCGCGGGTTTTTGCGGTGCCTTCTTACTTTGAGGTTCCATTACATAAGTGCTTTAGCTACTTACTTTGGGATCAGAATTATATACGTGATGTTTTACCTATAAAATAAATTAAAAAAATAATATCTTCACGTAATTCCCAATACAGGGGTAAACAGAGGTCTAGTCTAGACAATTAAGTCCGTTCGTACCACCTTCCACCGATGATATTCTCGGGACAAAGTGACAGGTGGTGAGCCCGTCGCGGTCTTTATGTTCAAGCCAAATATATGATTAGCACATAAGATTTTTTTTGGAAAAACCCCTTGGTACGAGCCTGCCACCTGGGGATCGAAGTTGGCTCTCTCGACACGAAATTCCGACCACCCAACCTCTCGGCTATCGTGACTGTATAATTTTATTTATTATTTTGGTTATAACACTCATATTTATATTATATTTTATTGGTTTATTTATTTTTAAATTTTATTTATTATTTTGAGTAAGTTAATTTCAATGTCGTTAATTATAATAGAAACAGCCTTGAATACTGTTATGGCAACTATACATGGATATATAACAACGATAGATGACGGGCTAACCATCTCTAAAAATATCTGACTAAAATTATCAGACCGAAGATGGACAGCAGCGTCTGAGGTGCGAGTGGTCTGGTACTGCGATCGCTTATCGGCTTGCCATGCGTGGCGACTACAAATATTGAAGAGGCCACCCTATGAAAGAGGCCTATGTCCAGCAGTGGACTTTAACAGGTATGTTTATGTAATTTTAATATCATCACTGTAACATGTTTCTTCATAATAAGTGCTCTGTCTAAGGTAAAAATCATTTTTCAATTAGAACTGGTAATCCAGAGATTATCCATTACAAAAAAAAATAGAAAAAATAGTCCTCTTTATATTCTTATAGATAGAAGAACGAAAACAAAATACATGTGTTCTTTCGCGCTTACCTCACTGCTAATTTCGTACAGAATATCTCTCTCCGTTATTAAAAACATCTCAATGATATATCGCTGGTAATTCCTGTAAAACGTCCGCTGCAGTTAGAGATGTGACAATGTTAAGTGTTATAGCTGTTATAGTTAATAATAATGTCTATTTGTTAATTACTAGCTCCCCTCGCGGTTATACCTGCAGTTTAACACTTAGCGCGTTGTTACTACTTATAACATTAGCCATCTGTCAGTGAAGGTCCTGATAAAATCGGTCCAGCCGTTTCAGAGATTAGCCGAAACAAACAGACAGACACACAGATTGACAGAGAGTCCAAAATTGTAAAAAAAAATATTTTGGAGTATGTATCGTATATATTCATATACATTTACTTAGAAACGGTTATTTCAATATTGCAAACTGAGACTCCAATTTTATTTGTATGTATAGATAATTAAGGGGTAGAACTAATTAAATATTCTGTTCTGTAAATGGGAATTAAACTAATATTCTGTTTCAGATTATAATCATCTAACCATATTTATACCTCAATGTATACCTTAATTCTTAAGTCGAAAGTTTACAACCAGTGCGTGTTGCTCAGTGTGCTATTGAAAGAGCGATGCTTGTTGTTTTCTGTCTGATAGAATCCGCAATGAAAACGTTATATGTTATGTCGTAAAAAATATATCTTCACGCAATTCCCAATACAGGGGTAGACAGAGGTCTAGTCTAGACAATTAAGTTTCTTTGACCCACCTTCCACCGAAGATATTTTCGGGATAACGTGACAGGTAGTATGCCCGTCCCCACATTTATGTCCAAGCCAACGATATAATTCGTATGTAAGTTTTTGAAAAACCCATTGATACATGCCTGCCACCAGGGAATCGAACTCGGCTATCGTGATGTTATGTCATAGGTGAGGTTTATGTTTAGCAGTGGACTCTATAGGCTGTAGAGAAGAAGACGAACCCCATTTATATTGAGTCTATTGTATCACTTACTATTATTTAATATTTGATGGACACAGATGGCACAGAACAGTTCTATGTGGCAATCTTTGGGAAAGTCCCAAGTTCTTCAGTAGAATTTAGAAAGCGCTATAATAATGATGAGTGATAGTTAGTATTGCTATCATTAACTAACAAACAAACAAGCGGAGAATCGCGAGAAACAGTCACGAAATAAATTGTAGACATTAAGTGGCATAGCGTTATAGCATAGCGTTATAGCGTACCGTTATAGCGCAGCGTAATAATCTACAACGTAATGCTATTCAATTAAAACGCGTTATTTTAATATGGCAAGCCCTAGTATTCCGCCGGGCCAAATCCCCGCCCCGGATAACGGGGGTTACGTTTTATTGCTTTGATTTATCGTTTTCTTAATAAATATGTCAAGTGTTGCCCGATTGGGCCTCAAGCTTTGTTATTAATTGTTAAAGGGAGTATTAATTACGGTGTGTTTATACGCAGTTGAAACGCTGTCCCGCTTTCCGTCTGTTTGATTGGATCAAATTAATTTTGACGACTGTATTGTCGAGAGCGCGCCGTAATTTATTATCTTTAGATGTTACTGTTTAAGCTATGTGTTATACATCGCGTGTGTGTTGCCAGAAGTGGTCTAAGGGCAAATTCATTGCCAAAAATTAACTATTTAAATACTTAATGAGGAGATAGCATGGTTGCTAGTGGCACAAACTTGAAAGATAAAGTTGCGGGTTTGATTACCGCTCGTAGTGATGACATATATTCATATTAAACATTCATAATGTTTATATGCGAGTCATGGATATTGACAATTAACAAAAAATATATATCTTTTCATTATATATCTATGTAATTATTCCTTTGCAGCGTTGGCTTGGAATCCGAAATTGAAATCTGTAAATAAATAAATAAAATTGTGTGCACATCCGTTTTTATAAGACGGCGTCAGGCTGACCACGTGTCACGTTGTCCCGAAAAGATCTTCGGAGGAAGGTGGGTCGAAGGGACTTAATTGTCTAGACTAGACCTCTGTCTACCAAAGATATCTATATTATTTATGCATTTTTATATTTAGGTAAGTAAAATATTTTTATAGAAGTAAAATTGAATTTTTTAACAGAATAAATAATTCACATTTACTTCTATTAAAAACATTCTCTTTCGACTTCAAAAATATAAAGCGCGAAAGTAAACAATAACCACATTAACAATAGCTTTCAAACACTATGTTAGCAAATTACTCGAAGAGGGGAAGGTCAAGAGTACTCGGATACCTAGACGTGCGTGTAAGATGAAAATGATGAATTTGAAAGAGGTCCGAAAGTTTCGTGACACTTGGCGATCTGTGCTCTCTCGCTGCACCAAGAAGTCTCATCTTCACTTAATATCCCTGATATTAAGTGAAGATGAGACACACCGGTTCTCATAGTATCGCCAGCCATGCCATGGTTCGATTCCACGTCGGGTCAATGTTGAAAGCACTTTTTCTACATTTTCTCGGATCTGTGTGTTAGTAATGCCTTCGATGTTTCGGATTCCATAACACAAGTAAGCTGCTCACTTTGAGACCAGAGGAATGTACGTGATGTTGTCTCTATCTATGTATGTGTTTTAACAATAATAATAAAAATATGAACGTGAATGCAATAGATTGTAAATAACATTACCAAGCGTTAGGACGCTCTAAAAGGGCTACGTAAATAAGTAGCGGACCATTAAGTTCAAATTGCTCGGAGGAGACGGTATCCCGTCGCCGCTTTACGTAATGCCTGTAACTAACTCTAACTGACCAATTACATTTGTGAGCTTTACTGATATTATCATAATATACTGACGATCAAAGAGTCACGATAGCCGAGTGGTTGGGTGATCGGACTCGTGTCAAGAGACCCGAGTTCGATCGCTAGGCTTGTACCAATGGGTTTTTCAAAAACTCATGTAAGAATGATATCGTTGGCTTGGACGTAAAGTTGCACAGGCTCGCCTCCTTTCACGTTGTCCCAAAAATGTCTTCGGTGGAAGATGCTTCGAAGGGATTTAATTGTCTAGACTAGACCTCTGTCTAACCCCGTATTGGCAATTGCGTGAAGATATATTTTTATATTACTTTTTTTATTGCAATGTTGAAACCATTTTCAACGACCTCCATAGATGAGTGGCGTATACTCCGGTTTTCATGGTGTCCTCAGCTCTGAGGTCCCGGGTTCAATTCCACGTCGAGTTAATGGAAAAAACACAATTTCTACATTTTCTCGGGTCTGGGTATTGTGCGTTGTTTCCGATTTCATTACACGAGTAATTTGCCTGCTTACTGTGGGATCGGAGCAATATTTATGAATTTATTACATTATTTGTATTATATTATTAGCTTCCATAAAAAGTAAACACAGTCGCAGATAAACAGACTTAGATAATTACGCTTATAATTTTAATCTAAGATTACTGGCTCATAACGATAACCGTAACTATGAACCATTATATTTGTTTACTCGGTTAAGAAAACTTTAATAATTGTGTTTGGGAAAAAGTTCTGTTGCCAAAATATTTAAGTAACGTTATGAATGCCTACGTTAATTAGTAATTTTCATTTAAATAGAAATAGAAGAGCATAGAAAATAATTTATTCAGGACAAACATAGCTAGCAACACAGTACTTATTGTAAGAAGAAAAATAAATACATACATAGATAAGAACAACATAACATACACTGATCTGATCCCAAAGTAAGCGCTTAAGCCTTAAGTCCCAAAGTAACTTGTAGTATGGAATCAGAAACATCGAAGGTACCACAAACAACTAGACCCGAGAAAAGATAGGAAAATTATTTTTACCATGTCCCAATCGGAAATCCAACCAGGGACCTCTGAGATGGCGACACCATGAAAACCGGTGCGTACGCCACTCGTCGACGGAGCTCGCCAAAGAAACAATAATAGTACAAACGAAAATAAACTTTACAGAAATAACAACAAAAATGCACAGTTTCCAATTTAGATAAAACAAAAGAAAAAGAGAAAATATTTTGAAAACGTATTTATTCATAAATTATTTTTTACTTCTTAAATGACTTCGGTGGAAAGTGGGTCGAAGGGACTTAAATGTCTTGTCTAGACCTCTGTCTACCCCTGAATTGTGAAGTACGTGAAGATATTTATTTATTTCTACTTCGTAACATAAGACCGTACATTTACTTTATATTATTACTCTATCTATAAGTGATGCATAATTTTTCATTATATATGTAATTTTTAGTGAGATAATTGTTTGTTGTATCTTTTCCTCTATATATACTATTAAAACATTATCCATGGTTGTAACGAGTGCGACGCATTTTCATTAATAATTCCAATTTATTTCATGTTCTATTTCTTATAATTCTGCTCATAACCAGCGATATTGCGATTAATAGCCCTATCTGATAGCCATACATGATAGGGGCAAACACATACGTGTTGAATATAAATATTTGTTCCTTAGTCAGAGATGTATATGTTTACGTATAAGCATATTTAACTCCTCCCAGTTAAGATCCGATGAAATGTGGATCAAGGAAGACTAAACTTGTCAAGACCTCTGACTACTGCTTATTGGGAAACACTTGAAGGTAGTAATTAATTTATTTATATAGTATATATATATAAATAAATTAATTACTACCTTAACACAATACAAAAATAATATCTTCACGTAATTCCTAATACAGGGGTAGACAGACACCTAGTCTAGACAATTAAGTCCCTTTGACCCACCTTCCGAATACCACCACCGAAAATATTTTCGGGACAACGGGACAGGTGGTGAGCCCGTATATTAATAATTATGTAAGAAATTCGGCCCTCTTTATTTTATTTCATAAGACAGAATTATAATTTGACAGTATTCACCCACTTCTCACTCCTCGCTCACTCCTCTTATCACTCATTATTGTATCCTCTGCAACGTGGCTGCCTGGAGGAAATCGCATTTAATCGATAAAGCCGCCAATTGTAACTCAATGTCATTTTTGTATTTCGTTTTTTTATTTAATTGTCTGTTCGGTGTGCAACAAAGCATATTTCATTTCTTCCATTCACTCTTTTGTCCATTCATTTATTTACAAAATACTGCTCATTTACTGTTGTAATGTTGTAAGAGATAGCCAAGGTTGTATGGGGCGAGAGAATGAAGGGAGCTAAGCGGGAAAATCGCCTTACAAAATACATACTATATGATAACGTTTTTATGACTACAGCAAGCTAATAAATATGATTCAATTTGAAATTATACAGGCTGATCATGTTTTGTTTTATTTATGTATACATCCTTAATTTCTACACCTTATATTAATATATATATATTTTTTTTTATGAAAAACAAATAAATGTTTGGGGTGATAAATATAGGTAAGAGACCAGAGTTCGATCCCCAGGAAATTCACTCGTATCCCCCAGGAGATAGGTTTCTTTCAAAACTTATGTAAGATTTTTATCTTTGGCTTGGATATAAAGACGGCGACAGGCTCACCACATGTCACGTTGACCACTGTCTACCCAGAATTGAGAATAGCCTGAAGATATTTTTGTACAGATTTATTTACGTATTTGTTTATTTGCTTATTTATCTTCACTCACAGTCCCTGACGGGGTAACCAGAGAGAATATCTGTTCTGCCAAGGGTCACGATCCTTACAGATTCATCATTTTATTCATACTTGCACGTCTGGGTACCCGAGTACTCTTGACCACCTCGAAAAACATCAAATCAAAATCAAATCATTTGTTTATAGATATAAGTAACGTACATTACATCCATCAATCGCTATTTTTTAAACTACCACCGTTTCGTATTGAGGTTCCTCTGGCGGAGAAGAAACGGCGAAAGAAACTCCTAAACTCTAAACTCCGTCCGACCGGTGACGGGCAGGAATGCCTAAAGTGCAAGGTGTCTGGAACAGCCATACACCATCCACCATCATGGCATATGCTTTACGGGTCACGGTGGTACGGAGGTGAGAGGATCACCATGATATGGCAATGTCCCGCTGTTTTGAATGCTGATGGTTTAGTAGCTATAGTAAGTTTTATTTTAAATTTAATAATTTTAAAAATAATTTTGATAGTCATGATAGCCGAGTGGTTGGGTGGTCGGAATATTGAGTCAAGAGACCCGAGTTCGATCTCCAGGTGGCAGGCTCGTACCCAAAGGTATTTCAGAAACTTATGTACGAATTATATCGTTGGCTTGGACATAAAGACGGCGACGGGCTCACCACCTGTCACGTTGTCCTGAAAATATCTTCGCTGGACGGTGAGACGAAGGGACTTAAATGTCTTGTCTAGACCTCTGTCTACTCCAGTATTGGGAAAATATTTATTTTTAAAAAATAATGAGGCCAATTTGCAAGCAGCATGTATAACGACCAGCGACAGACACGTGCGAACCGCGGCTGCTTTTTGTAAGAACACAAATGGCAATAAGCGATGGTGCCAGTGTCCTAAGAAGCAATAACCGCACCACTAAATCTTCGCCCCCGGCGCTACGCATGGTGTCACGGACGGGGAATTAGGCATTTTTTATTGCTATTCACATTTCATCGGGCTACGCGAGCTCGTAACAAATGTTGAGCTTATTCTGTTATGTTACATTGTCGCGATGATTCTTTTAATTTATGGCATATTTTTGCTGTATAATTAAAAAGAAAATATCTTTACGCAGTTCCCAATACAGGGGTAGACAGACACCTAGTCTAGACAATTAAGTCCCTTTGACCCACCTTCCGAATACCACCACCCAAAATATTTTCGGGACAACGCGACAGGTGGTGAGCCCGTATATTAATAATTATTTAAGAAATTAGGCCCTCTTTATTTTATTTCATAAGACAGAATTATAATTTGACAGTATTCACCCACTTCTCACTCCTCGCTCACTCCTCTTATCACTCATTATTGTATCCTCTGCAACGTGGCTGCCTGGAGGAAATCGCATTTAATCGATAAAGCCGCCAATTGTAACTCAATGTCATTTTTGTATTTCGTTTTTTTATTTAATTGTCTGTTCGGTGTGCAACAAAGCATATTTCATTTCTTCCATTCACTCTTTGTCCATTCATTTATTTACAAAATACTGCTCATTTACTGTTGTAATGTTGTAAGAGATAGCCAAGGTTGTATGGGGCGAGAGAATGAAGGGAGCTAAGCGGGAAAATCGCCTTACAAAATACATACTATATGATAACGTTTTTATGACTACAGCAAGCTAATAAATATGATTCAATTTGAAATTATACAGGCTGATCATGTTTTGTTTTATTTATGTATACATCCTTAATTTCTACACCTTATATTAATATATATATATTTTTTTTTATGAAAAACAAATAAATGTTTGGGGTGATAAATATAGGTAAGAGACCAGAGTTCGATCCCCAGGAAATTCACTCGTGTCCCCAGGAGATAGGTTTCTTTCAAAACTTATGTAAGATTTTATCTTTGGCTTGGATATAAAGACGGCGACAGGCTCACCACATGTCACGTTGACCACTGTCTACCCAGAATTGAAAATAGCCTGAAGATATTTTGTACAGATTTATTTACTTATTTGTTTATTTGCTTATTTATCTTCACTCACAGTCCCTGGCCAAGTAACCAGAGAGAATATCTGTTCTGCCAAGGGTCACGATCCTTACAGATTCATCATTTTATTCATACATGCACGTCTGGGTACCCGAGTACTCTTGACCACCTCGAAAAACATCAAATCAAAATCAAATCATTTGTTTACAGATATAAGTAACGTACATTACATCCATCAATCGCTATTTTTTAAACTACCACCGTTTCGTATTGAGGTTCCTCTGGCGGAGAAGAAACGGCGAAAGAAACTCCTAAACTCTAAACTCCGTCCGACCGGTGACGGGCAGGAATGCCTAAAGTGCAAGGTGTCTGGAACAGCCATACACCATCCACCATCATGGCATATGCTTTACGGGTCACGGTGGTACGGAGGTGAGAGGATCACCATGATATGGCAATGTCCCGCTGTTTTGAATGCTGATGGTTTAGTAGCTATAGTAAGTTTTATTTTAAATTTAATAATTTTAAAAATAATTTTGATAGTCATGATAGCCGAGTGGTTGGGTGGTCGGAATATTGAGTCAAGAGACCCGAGTTCGATCTCCAGGTGGCAGGCTCGTACCCAAAGGTATTTCAGAAACTTATGTACGAATTATATCGTTGGCTTGGACATAAAGACGGCGACGGGCTCACCACCTGTCACGTTGTCCTGAAAATATCTTCGCTGGACGGTGAGACGAAGGGACTTAATTGTCTAGACTACACCTCTGTCTACTCCAGTATTGGGAAAATATTTATTTTTAAAAAATAATGAGGCCAATTTGCAAGCAGCATGTATAACGACCAGCGACAGACACGTGCGAACCGCGGCTGCTTTTTGTAAGAACACAAATGGCAATAAGCGATGGTGCCAGTGTCCTAAGAAGCAATAACCGCACCACTAAATCTTCGCCCCCGGCGCTACGCATGGTGTCACGGACGGGGAATTAGGCATTTTTTATTGCTATTCACATTTCATCGGGCTACGCGAGCTCGTAACAAATGTTGAGCTTATTCTGTTATGTTACATTGTCGCGATGATTCTTTTAATTTATGGCATATTTTTGCTGTATAATTAAAAAGAAAATATCTTTACGCAGTTCCCAATACAGGGGTAAACAGAGGTCTAGTCCAGACAATTAAGTCCCTTTGACCCACCTTCCACCGAAGATATTTTCGGGACAACGTGACACGTGGTGAGCCCAACGCCGTCTTTATGTCGAGCCTGCCACCTGGGTATCGATCGATCGAAATCGAAACCATTCAGTTATCGTGACTAATTACATTCATTGGAACATTCAAGCATAATAAGAAATAAGCATTAATTAGAAGAAAATAGAACAAGTTTTTTCTTCGTAATCTTGCTTATTTGTTTACAAAGGTGCAATGCTAAACATAAGCCTATCTCATAAGAAGGGTATGCCATAATAGAATAGCAAGCAGATCGACCATCTAAGAACTAGCGGGACGACGAGCGAGGTGTTGATATCATTTGAGCGCTACTTCTCCTCTCTATGCAATTTAGTTTTGGTAAGTCCTAATGATTTTGCCAGAGAATTGGTCTTTAAGCTGGAACGCAACCTTAGACGCAAATGATACTTAGATTTATAAATGACATATGGGAGATTTTCTTATTGCCTTTGCGCTGTATTTTTGTCAGTTTGTGTGATAAGTATTGTTATTGTATATAAGAATAAAACTTTAAGACTTGATTGTCTAAGAAAATAAATTCAAAACTATGTACTTCATCCGGCCATTTTATGAAATGTTGCATAATGATCAAAAGTTTTAATGATATTTGGGTTTGTAGCAATTCGTTTGCACCAAATTGCTGCAAAAGCAAACAAGTTAATTTAGATTTATGGATATTATAAATAATGGGAAAACGAGCTTTTGTGTACATAAATACAAGGTTAAAGATTTTTAAATAAATTTGGAGTACACTACACACACTCTAATCCCAAATTAAATTACTAAAGAATCAGAAACAACAATGTTATTACAAACACACCCGAGATCGTACCGAGAAAGTGGTTGTCTACTTTGACCAGTCCGGGAATCGAAATCAAGACCATAGAGCCGGCAACATCTTAAAAAATGGCGTGTACGCCAAATGAAATAGATCAGAAAATCTGAGATCATTAAAAAATGGTTAAGATTGTGACTTTGACTCAGACTCCTAAGCAGAAAAGGATGATCATATGTTAAATGAGTCTATTAAGTTAAATTTATTTTAAATATTGGTCTAACTGAGGATATTTGTTCATTTAATTTGTAAATTCTGTAAAGTATTCCAGAATAAAGTTAATTCCGGTCACAAACACTAGACAGTAGTGTATTTAACCTCAGCAATTGTAAATTAATGGTTGATGATTTGTATAAATAGTGCACGTTCTTCCAGGCAAGCGGTGCGGGCCAATCAAATTACTTCACTAGTTAGTTGATTGCATGCCGCCATTCGACGAAGAAAATAATGGATGTGACATTCATTAGAAAAATAAATAAATATCTTCACGCAATTCCCAATACAGGGGTAGACAGAGGTCTAATACAGACAATTAAGTCCATTCCACCCACCTTCCATCGGAGATATTTTCGGGACAACGTGACAGGTGGTGAGCCCGTCGCCGTCTTTATGTCGAGCCTGCCACCTGGGTATCGATCGATCGAAATCGAAACCACTCAGTTATCGTGACTAATTACATTCATTGGAACATTCAAGCATAATAAGAAATAAGCATTAATTAGAAGAAAATAGAACAAGTTTTTTCTTCGTAATCTTGCTTATTTGTTTACAAAGGTGCAATGCTAAACATAAGCCTATCTCATAAGAAGGGTATGCCATAATAGAATAGCAAGCAGATCGACCATCTAAGAACTAGCGGGACGACGAGCGAGGTGTTGATATCATTTGAGCGCTACTTCTCCTCTCTATGCAATTTAGTTTTGGTAAGTCCTAATGATTTTGCCAGAGAATTGGTCTTTAAGCTGGAACGCAACCTTAGACGCAAATGATACTTAGATTTATAAATGACATATGGGAGATTTTCTTATTGCCTTTGCGCTGTATTTTTGTCAGTTTGTGTGATAAGTATTGTTATTGTATATAAGAATAAAACTTTAAGACTTGATTGTCTAAGAAAATAAATTCAAAACTATGTACTTCATCCGGCCATTTTATGAAATGTTGCACAATGATCAAAAGTTTTAATGATATTTGGAGTTTGTAGCAATTCGTTTGCACCAAATTGCTGCAAAAGCAGAGCAAGTTAATTTAGATTTATGGATATTATAAATAATGGGAAAACGAGCTTTTGTGTACATAAATACAAGGTTAAGATTGTTGCAATTCTTTTCTAAGAATAATTTAGCGAGTAAAGTATTTGTTAAACCAAACTGTTTTGTAATGATTTGACTTTAGTAGTGAATAAAGTGAAAAAATACGTATTCTTGATTGTAAATTTTAAATAAGTCAACAAAAGCTAGTGTTTTTAACTGGGATCTAATTCTTATTAAACTACATATATTGAATATAAAAATTCACATTTATTTTAATTATTTAAACCGTCAGAAGGGATTAGTTATTACATGGCATAATATTATTATTATTATATCTTCACGCACAGTCAGTCCCGGACGGGGTAGCCAGAGAGAAGAGATGGCTTATCCTAAAATTATAGAATATGCTGTCTATGAATGAAGCACATACCCTGAAGTGATAATTAAAAAGTCTGTTAAAGAATAAACTGATATATAATTTGCAACGTATCTATTCTTAGTGAAGAGCCTGTAAATGTCTACTTTAGGACTGAGCCCTCATCCGTAAGGAAAGAATATTTTCCGTAATGGCACCAGACATGGCAAACTGGTTAGCAATCGCAGAACCAGACATTCTGTGCCTTAGATACTTTAAAAATTATGCTTATATTAGTTTTTAAAGTTATTCCACCATCTGTCGGTAAGCATTGCTATTTTCAAGGTATTTAGCCCTTAGTAGCCTCCTACTAATCCCACCAGAAAAAAGGGGGCGGCATATTTTTATGCTGGTATTACACCTCAATTACAAATATTTATATTTAACTTTCTTATTAAAAATCACAACGTAGCAAAATAATGTTTAAATGACAAATATATATTTTATTAAACTTCAATTAATTTACCCAGTTTATTGAATATGCTGGGTACACTTTAGTGTTTATCACTCCAAATTACAGCCAATTTATCTAAGGGTATATTTGTAAAAAAGCCAAAATGTACGTTAGTTTTTAATATTTTACTACATATGCTACATATACCCTATCAATATATGTATGTATTTATTTGTTTTTAATTTTTGTGACTTACGTTGACAACTTCAAACATTACATATTCAGGCGTTTCTCACTTACGTTACTTACTTTATATTATAATAGTTTTTTATTCTTATAATCCAACGGTATCCCAAAATATCTTCAGTGGAAGGTGAGTCGAAAGGACTTAATTGTCTAGAATAGACTTCTATCTACCCCTGTATTGTGAATGCCGTGAAGATATTTATTTAGAAACGTAAGTTATGCAAATCAAATGCCGCATCCATTTACAAATAGATGTCGTTACCACTTCTACGCTCTACCATTCGACGTCCACGTTGAGGCTTAATTAATTTAAACTCGTTCTTGTCCAGATATAAAATAGTTTGTCTATTAAAAATCGTGTTAAGACTTCTGTTTGTTTAGCGTTCGCAGTTTGCAATCATTGTCGGTAACCGCATTTCGCTCTCAGAAACAACTGACTGTAGTTGCGCAGTGCACGAAGTGGAGAATTAAAAAGTAGAAATCTGTTCGTGCAGCAAAATGCTAAGTTAACTGGCGACTTGCTTCTCTTTCACAAATAGAATAAAATATATTCTAACGACATTAACCGCGTTAGTCTGAAGAGAGGTCTTTCAACATTTACCACAGCTTATTTTGTTCAACAGGTGACGGTTTTCTTGTCGAATCCAATACATAACGGCCTTTAAAATTTTACTGCAGCACATTGGCATAGCATAAGAGAGTGTTTGTCATAATCGCCACTCTTTGCAAGCGAATTGGCGATCGTAGTAACAGACACCAACTTACACTACTGTCCATCACCGATCTGCTGAATTTTGGTCTGATATTTTTCGTTATAGTTATACCGTCATCTGTCGGTAGCCAATTATATTTTCAGGGCTTTTCCCTAAGTTACCCATAACGACACACAAGGGAATTAAGGTGGTGCTATTTTCTCACATACATAAGATACATACATAGCGGCCTATTAAAGTTCACTGCAGGATATAGATCTCTCCTATAGGGAGGATTTGCTATAATTGCCACGCTTGGCAAGTGGATTGGCGATCGCAGTAGCAAACCACCCGCACCTCAGACGCCGATGCCCATCTTCGGTCTGATTATTTTGGCCTGATATTTTAGAGATGGTTATCGCGCCATCTATTGGTTGCCGTAACGATATTCTGGGCTGTTTCCCTTTGTCGCCTCTTACGACACCCATGGGAAGAAAGAGAGTGGCAATATTTTTACACCGTGACCACCTTCTTTTCTTACACTACTAGGGAACAGTGTGTAAGTGATAAACAAATCCTAGAAATAAAACATCTCCACCGCCTCTGAGTTCTGTGGATTTCGTAATCGTAATTTCAAAATGAATTTCTTATTAGTAATGACAGTGACGGAACAATGTAGAAAACCACTTTTTCCTCATTGACTCGAATGCTTTTTGTGATAGCTTCATTGTTTCTGGTTTAACTTCTTGATAACTTTGAGATCTGAGTAAGATATGTAAACAAAAATATCTTCACGCTATTCCCAATACAGGGGTAGATAGAAGTCTATTCTAGACAATTAAGTCCTTTCGACTCACCTTCCATCGAAGATAATTTCGGGACAACGTGACAGGTGGTGAGCCCGTCGCCGCCTTTATGTCCAAGCCAACGATATAATTCGTACATAAGTTTTTGAAAAACTCATTGGTACGAGCCTGCCACTTGGGGATCGAACTCGGGTCTCGCGACTCAAAATTCCGACCACCGAACCACTAGGCTATCGTGAGTAAGATATGTGATACTTTATATGTATTATGTATTACTATGTTGTATTTAATTTATTGATTATTATTTAATAGTATTTAATAGTCAGATTTCGAGCCAAGAGACCCGAGTTCAATCCCCAGGTGGCAGACTCGTACCGATGGGTTTTTCAAAAACTTATGAACGAATTATAACGATGGCTTGGACATAACGACGGCGATGGGCTCACCATCTGTCACGTTGTCCAGAAAATATCTTCAGTGGAAGGTGGATCGAAGGAACTTAATTGTCTAGACTAGACCTCTGTCTACCCCTGTATGTGGAATTGTGTGAAGATACTATGATATATGATATAACTGTGAAATATGGGTGTAATCAGGAATGTCCAGAACAGGCGAATGAAGTTATATAATTGGGGAGTGCTTTTAGCCGAGATGGAAGATGTGATTTAGATGTGGACAGGCGTGTCGCTGCCGGGAACAAAGTCAATGGTGCCCTGACTGCGTTAGTCAAAAGGCAAGGCGTAGTGAAAAGTGCACGCCTTGCAATACAACGCAGTGCTGTAACAGACTTTGGCATATGGCAGCAAATCCTGGGTATGCCAGAGAAGCATAAAAGCAAGTTGAATGCAGCGTAGATACGGTCTCTTCGTAAAATATGCTGTATTACCTTGGCCGACCGAAAACGTAAAGAAGGGATTCGCAATATTGCATTTCATTGAAAGATGACCTTATCCTAAAATTTATAAGAACGTGTTTCGATGGTTTCAGCACGTAGTGCAAATGAGAGTAGAAAAAATGGTGAAGAAAATATATCGCGCGAAATTTGACATTGATAGGTAGCACGAGACTAACTTTCGAAGACCATGTGAGCAAACTACTCGCAAAGGGGTAGCCCTTTACTTAAGAGGGTCAAGAGTACTTGTATACTTAAACGTGCACGTATGAAGGAATTGATGAATCTGAAAGAAGCGAAAAAGGTATGTAAGGATCGCGACATTTGGCAATTTGTTCTCTCCGGCTACCCCGAGACTGAATACGGGGACTGTGCATGAAGATAAAACAAAATTAAAATTAAAATAAAATAATATAATTTAATAGTGATTCATCTTATATGAATTTATCGGCGATAAGTAAAAACTTTAAAATATTCACGCATTTAATTCAACCTCTTTTTCTGGTTAACATATGCCATTCGTGTGAGCTGAGCGTTTATTATAAAAATTAATCGTCAGCTAGTCGAAAAATTTAAGATTTCTTCGAGCATCGAGTTTTTTCTAGAAATTAATATCAGAATTAATTATGAGCACTAATCAGCAGTTTAGAAATGTTAATATAATCTAACACATACCGTTACTTAGAACCTCAAATCGTGATACGATATCTTGATTTTGGCGTTTTTAAAGCTTCGCGACTAGTCGACCCAATTCCTGTCCACATCCCAGACAAACTTATATTATTTTCTTTTTTTTACAGTCTCCGCGAAATGTTTTGGTATCGGTATGCGAGAGCGATGCTACCAAATAAACTCAGCACGATCAGTGCTTTCGAAAATACGCGATGGGAATGGCGGTAAAGGAGATAAAATCTAATACTTGACAGTTTATTATTTTGCTGTGAATTAACATATATTACTTATTCCGAATGCATTTTTGAATGTTACAGAACGAACGACATGACCTTCGTATACCAGTTGCGTTAACACCGGTTTTTAAGGTGTCGTCATCTCGAGATCCCGGGTTCGATTCCCGGTCGGGTCAATGTAGAAAAACCACTTCTTTTACATTTTCTCAGATCTGGGTATTTCCGATTCCCATACCACAAGTGCTTTAGCATCTTACATTGAAGCAATGTATGTGATGTTGTCCCTATCTATTTATGTATTATTTATGTAACAGAAAGTTTCACATAGATTTTAAAATAAAGTTGGTACATACATGCAGGGTCTATCATAAAGTTTCGTCCCCCTATCCGATAGTCATTCATTTATTTACAATCACAATCACAACAATCTTCACGCACAATCCCTGACGGGGTAGCCAGAGAGAACAGATCACCAAGTGTCACGATCCTTACATACCTCTTTCGCTTCATTCAGATTCATCATTTTCTTCATGCATGCACATCGAGGTATCCGAGTACTCTTGACCCTCCCGTCTTCGAGCAATATAGCAATAGTCATTCATAACACTCATAAATTTGATAAATTTTCATTATTTTTATAGTATTACATGTTAATAAATTTGAAATTATGAACATGAATATAATGAAATTTAAATGAAAATGAAAATAAACACGTATGAAATATTAATGTAAAATAAACATAAGTCACGATAGCCGAGTACAGTATTGTGAAGGACGTGATGATATGATAATATTAGCATTTAGGTTTAAAGGATTTATTCTTAAATTCCTTCTACGAAAAAAAGCTAACGCCAAATACCAAATATACTTTAACGAATTTATTAAAATGCAAGCGTCGCCTATTTATTACCGTAATTAGTTCTTTTTTTCTTGATCCTAATCAAAGGAAACACAAATTCCGAGTGTCGCTTAAAAAGTTGATTGCGCTTTCCAACGGTTCCACGGAATCCAAACGACTCGACTGATTCCTCGGAACTGGCGAGCGGGTCGACGTACTTCGCGTCGAAGAGATTAAGCTGATTCGTTTTCGTAGGATTTCGCTTAATTGAAACTACTTTAGTTGAATGACTTGTGATAATCATGATTTTAAATTATTTATCTTCTGCATTTCCCTGTAGTGTTTCATAACATTAATTTTCTAAACATTTGTCTTCTGACAAAGGTTTAGAAAATTAATGCAATGGTTAATAATGTAATGGTTATAAGTCACGATAGCCGAGTGGTTGGGTGGTCGGAATTTGGAGTCAAGAGACCCGAATTCAATCCTCAAGTGGCCGTACCAATGGGTTTTTCTAAAAACTTATGTACGAATTATATCGTTGGCTTGGACATAAAGACGGCGACGGGCTCACCACCTGTCACGTAGACGCGAAAATATCTTCGGTGGAAGGTGGGTCGAAGGGACTTAAATGTCTAGACTAGACCTCTGTCTACCCCTGGTATGTCATGGTATGTCATAAGTTTCATAATGGAGATTTTAAGAAATATAATCATTGTATCCTTTCGGTAGTCTGCACCGGTGTGTAATGCAGAGTACTACATGTAATACAGATGTGTAAATGTAGTGGCTGACGTCACTTTAGTAAAACAAGTCTTATTATTACCTCAAATGGTGTATTTCAAACATGACAATCAAGTCCCTTCGACCACTGGGGTTTATTTTAGACAACGGGACCGGCGACGAGGCTAATGCCGCCTAAGTGTAAAATATACCTACTTAAAAATACTTTTATGAACTTCTTGACCTAATTAAAAAATATCATCACGCCAATCTCAAAACTGGGCAGACAGATGTCGCGGCATATCGACCCACCTTACACCGAAGATTTTTTTATGGACAACGTGATAGGTTGTGAGCCTGTCGCCGTCTTTACGTCCAAGCCAACGATATAAATGTTACATAAGTTTTTGAAAAAACTCATTGGCACGAGCCTACGTCCTGGAGATCGAACACGGGTCTTTTGACTCGAATCCCGATCACCTAACTACTCGGCTATGTGAATTTATTGTAATTAAAATGTGAAAGGTTGAATATGTAAATGTCATACATCCATACGTAACCGCCTGTTAAAGTCCACTGCAGGACACAGGACTCTCCCTTAGAGGAGAGTTTGTCGCAATCGCCGCTTCACAAGCGGATTGGCGATCGCAGTACCAGACACGATGCACCTTAGACGCTGCGGCCCGTTACCGGTCTACTGACTTATGATCTAGTATACTTTCAGATGGTTATTCCGCTCTAGTCTATCTATAGTATACTACCTATAGTCGCCTCTAACACACCCACGAGTAGAAAGTGTGTGGTTATATTTTTATAGTTAGCAGAAGGCAAATTCCAAAACTGTTTATAATTTATTTAAAAAATAAATAATTATTAAATTTACTGTTGGAAAAATATCTTCAAGCCATTACCCATACAGGGGTAGATACAAGACCCATCTTCCGCGGAAAACATTTATTGGAACAACGCGAAAGCTGGTGAGCCCGTCGCCCCACTCCGCTATCGTGACTTGTGATAATTAACTATTTAATTTATATTAATTTACAGTAAAGGCTAGAACTGGTAACTAATTGTAGAAACTGTTTCTAGAACGATATGCCTTTGACTTACCTATCCAAAATCGACGAATAGTCCTTAATTAATTTGGACTAGATCATAATCAACGTTAGAGATTCGAAATAGTAATGTCTCGTTTAGAGAATCCATGTTAAGGAATCACAAATTCGGGAACCATTTTTTTAAATACAAAAACATGTTACATCTCTGTCTATATTTATTTATAACATAATTCACGACCTCCGGGGATGAGTGGCATAAACACCGGTTTTCAAGGTGTCGCCATCTCGAGTACTTGTGTTCGGTTCCCCGTCGGCTCAATGTAGAAAAACCACTTTTTGTACATTTTCTCGTGTCTGGGCGTTAGTGGTACCTTCGTTGTTTCCGATTCCCATACCTCAAGTGCTTTACTATCTTACATTGGGATCGGAGTAATGTATGTGATTCTGTCCCTATCTATATGTGTATATATTTATTTACTTAACTAATAGCGACCCTGCCTTTGAAGCTAAGTGTCGCGGGTTTGAGTCCCGCTAGAGTGATTATTTAAATTTTTGTACTCTTGTACTTCTCTTTAAACTCAAGTATGTTTATGTTTTACACATTCAAATAACATTCATTACATTTTAAAAAGTTACGATAGCCAAAATACAGGTTTGTGTGAGTGGCGAACCAGTGGGTTTTTCAAAAAAACTTATGTAAAAAAATGTCCCAAAAAATGACTTCGTTGGAAGGTCAGTTTTTCAACTTTAAATTCCAAAGTATAATAATCGTAATTCCAAATTATAAATAACTAAAACTCATGCTTAAAGTTCACGCCATTCCTAATACAGGGGTAGACAGAGGTCTAGAAAATTAAGTCCCTTCGGACTTAATTTTCTAGACCTCTGTCTACCCCTATATTAGGAATGGCGTGAACTTTAAGCATGAGTTTTAATTTTATAATTTAAGTTCAAGTTTTATGATTTGGCGTGTTGTGTCGGCGTAAGTTTTTTCACGACTTTCTTTTTGTGGACTAATTAATACCGGAAGCACCAACATCACTACACTCGTAATCAGGTAACATAAACCTCCTCACAATAAATACATACATACGTACATACATAACGGCCTGTTAAACATATACTTGTATAACATGTGTCTGCAGGACATAGGCCTCTCCCATAGGGAAGATTTGCCATAATCGCCACGCTTGGCAAGCGGATTGGCGATCGTAGTAGCAGACCACTCGCACCTCAGACGCATCTTGGTATAATTATTATTGTCTGATATTTTTAGAGATAATTATCCTGCCATCTATCGGTTGCCATAAGACATATACGCGACAAAGTGGTCGCGTAATTTTCTCTTTAGACCATATGAAAACTTATGCCATTTATTATTGCATGTAGAACGATGCAATAGAATTGTATAATAGTGTCTCTCTAGCCAATTAAGTCCTTTCGACCCACCTTTCACAGAAGCCTGTATTAATAAAGGCAATATTAAAGATCTCTATGTCATTTTTAAAGCTATATAATAATGTATAAAGCTTGCATTATTATTTATTTTATTTATTTATTTTATTTATTTATACACTTTATTGCACACACCATAACAGAAATATTTTTAACAAGATATACATTTAAAAAGGTTATATATGGTGGTTGTACAAACGACGGCCTTATCGCTTAAATAGCGATTTCTTCCGGACAGACCTTTCATAGAGAATATTAAGAAAAAAAGGGGGGGGGGGTGTACATATAAATAAAGAAGCACAATTAAATATATCATATAAAAAATAATAAATAAATACACATTACCTACGAAAAAAACAGTGATAAACAACGAAAATAAACACATATGTAAAACAAAAAAAGAAAAATCTCGTTAATTTGCCTAAATAATACAGTTTGATTTTATTTTTAAGTAATTCAAGGCTCTGAGCCCTCCTTATGTCAACCGGGAGCGAATTCCACAGCGACACTGCTTTTACGTTAAAGGAAGAATGATAAAAATTCGAGCTATGGGCGGGCATTCGCAAAATTAATTTGTCTGCCAATCTTGAATGGTCTTTATTTTCGCCCATAAACTCGAACTTTTCCTTGAGATAGTTGGGAATTTAAGATCAAATAGTACATAGTACAGCAGAGATAGAACGTGGGTATTCCGACGAAGTCTAATAGGGAGCCACTTGAGCTTAGCGCGAAACTCTGATACATGATCATATTTGCGAAGACCAAATATGAACCTAATAACGAAATTTTGAAGACGCTCAAGTTTATTCAAATTCTCCTCAGTGATATTTATCATGCATCAGCATAGTCTAGAATGGGAAGTGACAAAGTCTGTGCTAATAAAATTCTTGTGGGAATGAGAAGAAAATTGCGCAATCTTCCTAAAGAGGAGGCTGCCGCAAACAATTTTAACTATTAAAGACTGTTAAGAAGAAAGACACCTTATGAAGGTCATTTAACGTTGACGCATAAAGGAATGTGATTTATGAACATAGAATTAGACAATCTCACTCCACTCAGAACGTTTGGCAAACCTTTCCCATCCTCCAACCATCCAATTACGTCCATAACTGAAAGTTTGGTTATTTAAGTTGAGGCATGGTTACCGGCGTTATCGCTAACCGCTCAGACCTAACCCTAATTAAGTATGTAATTATATATCCATTCGATACGTATCATGCACGTGACCTTTCACATTTCATGGTTTTTAATTTTAAAATAAAAATATCGTCACGCAATTTCCAATACAGGGGTAGACAGAGGTCTAGTCTAGACAATTAAGTTCCTTTGATCCACCTTCCACCAAAGATATTTTCAGGACAACGTGACAGGTGGTGAGCCCGTCGCTGTCTTTATGTCCAACCCAACGATATAATTCGTACATAAGTTTTTGCATAAGTAAGTGCATATACCCCTTTTGGTACGAGCCTGCCACCTGGGGATCGAACTCGAATCTCTTGACTCGAAATTTCAACCACCCAACCACTCGGCTGTCGTCACTTCTAACTTTTTAATTCATTTTTTATTAATTGTTTGATATAATATATGTAATATAATACCGACCCTACCTGCTGTGGGTGTCGTTAGAGGCGACTAAAGGAAGCCTCTAAACGACTATTGGATACCAGATGGCTGGTAAAAATTCACCAAACCGATGGTGGATAGGCGCGCCACTACAGTGCAAGTTATCTTGTATTGTGATCGACAATCTGCTTATCTTGCGTAACGATTATGGTACCCTTAGTTAATTGTGGAGGAGATATTATTGCAGTTTGAGGAGATATTATTACAGTTTTAGGAGATATTTTTACAATTAATGTCGAGGTGATAACGGGCTCAGCATATGGTAATCTCTTTCATACTGAGGGTGTTAAAAAGCGACAAAGAGAATCTAAATGTGTTACATTTAACGCAAGAGAAATAATATTTACCAAATCGTCTACACGGTCTAGGATATATCTAAATTATTAGCTTGAATAAATAACGTGTTTTGGGCTTCATCATTATTTGAAATGCGTAAAGCTATTGGATAGATATATCGGGTATTTATGTCGTACGACATCGAATGTGACCCTGAACGTAATAAATCAGGACACGGCGTATTAACCTCCACGCCGCGATGACCCTAGCTCCGAAATGCCACTGAGCTGTAGCAGCGATCTGTCTAAAAGGAAATGTCTTCACACTGTTCCCAATACTGTGGTAGACAGAGGTCTGAGCAATTTCTTTCAACAATGTGACAGATGGTGAAACAGTCGCAGTTTTGATGTCCAAACCAACGATATGAATCGTACATAAGTTTTAAAAATACTAGTCGGTACGAGCCTATCACCTAGGAATCAAAATCGGGCCTCTTGACGCTCAGCAGGCTCGTACCAATGAGTTTTTCAAAAACTTATGTACGAATTATATCGTTGGCTTGGACATAAAGGCGGCGACGGGCTCACCACCTGTCACGTTGTCCCGAAAATATCTTCGGTGGAAGGTGGGTCAAAGGGACTTAATTGTCTAGACTAGACCTCTGTCTACCCTGTATTGGGAATTGCGTGAAGATATTTATTTATTTTTATTTATGATTGGCAGTTCGTTATCCCAATACCATACACTTCGAATATAAAGTAAGTAAATAATGAATACTGAACCATTACTATTATGACGGCTTTTTCCCATAATCGCTTATACATTCACGGTAACACCCTCGGTTAGAAAGAGAGTGGCACAGCGACACGACATTGACTACAGAATTATGTCCTCAACAATGAACCTTATTTCCTAATACCCTTTAATTATGTTTTTTTAATGTTTTTAATAAATCCTTCCGAATTATTAATTCCGAGTTATTATGCCCTACCTTAATTAAACTTAAAAGCTTTCAAGCGGGGAGTCTTCGTATATTTCGAAATGATTGGAATCCTTTGGATATTTTATACCATCACTCCTACCACACACTCATACACTTACACTTTTAACATATTTTACTTAAAAAGTCACGATAGCCGAGTGGTTGGGTGGTCGGAATTTCGAGTCCCGAGTTCGATTCCGAGATCGAGTTGGCCTGGACATAAAGACGGCGAAGGGCTCACCACCTGTAACGTTGTTTCGAAAACATCTTCGGTGGAAAGTGGGTCAAATGGATTTATTTGTCTAGACTAGACCTCTGTCTACCCCTATTGGGAATAGCGTGAAGATATTTTTTATATACTTATTCCTTATTTAACATAGTTTCTTCATATTTATGCTGTCATGTTGAGCTGATAACTTTACTGTAAAGGGGCGAGGGTCTGGTGATTAGTCACAGAGGTTGAACCTAGTACTGACCCAGGCTTTCACAAAATATTTTATTAAATAAATAATCTTCTTCACGCCATTCCCAATACAGTGGTAGACATAGACCTAGACAATTATATCGTTTCGACCTACCTTCCACCGAAGATATATTTGTGACATCGTGACAGGTGGTGAGCCCGTCCTCATCTTAATGCCAACGATAAAGTTCGTTTTAAAGTTTGTTTATAAATTGTGAGAGCAAATTAACAAATTACTATTGTTATGGGGTATTTGTTATATTTTCTCGTTTGGTTGGGTTTTTATATACATAAAAATAAAAATACATAAAATTAAATAAATAAAGTACTATAAAATATATACGTTATAAACCTTACATAAAAATAATAAATAAATATTAAGACCCAACCAGACGGAAGCCCTCGACAGGGGAGACCAGACGGCCGAGGGTTAGGGCGACAAGGAGAGAAACCGGCGGACGATGCGGGCTGTATCGAGGAGCACCGCCTTCTGCATTTGAGCTCGGAGCGGTCCGTCACGGAGTCCCAGTCGCCTCAGATGTTCAGCGAGGCTGACTGGGATTAACCCATTCGCAGAAACAACTATAGGAATAATTTCAGCGGGCACCTCACCCCACATGTCGGTCACCTCGTGAGCCAGGTCCAGATATTTCGTCTTTTTGTCTGTTTCGGCTTTCACGAGGTTCTCGTCATACGGGATGGTAATGTCCACCAAAAATATCCTTGACTGTGCCCGGTCCATCAACACGATATCAGGCTTATTTGCCAGAATCGTCCTGTCCGTGATGATGGGCCGGTCCCATTAGAGCCTGGCGCGGTCATTTTTGAGCACGGCCTCCGGAGAGTACTTATAATAAGGCAGTTTCCATCCGACGAGACCGTATTTAAGGGCGAGCTCCTGATGTAAAATCCTGGCTACTAAGTTGAGTCTATGCAGATACTCAGAGTTAGAAAGCATGAAACAACCGGAGATGACATGCCGGAGCGACTCCCCAGGATGGCGACAAGCTCGACAGATGTCGACGGTGCCATCCCTTAGGATGTATCTCCGATAGTTGTTCGTCTTAATAACTTGATCCTGTATCGCACAGACAAAACCCTCGGTTTCCCCAAAGAGGTCACCGAAACGTAGCCAGTTGAGGGAGGCGACAGTATCTACGAACGGCTCATGTAGAACCTTGTAGAACCTCCCATGGAGCTTTTTCTCCTTCCATACGGTCTCCCGGTCGGAAACGCTCTGTACTCCCGGGTCCTGCCATTACTCGTCGGCCAAAAATAGAGCGGTAAGTCCTTTATCACTTATAACGACGTCTGCGTAGAACGAATCATCCGATTTCGCCAGAAAGTAATTACGAAGGCTGCACACCTCGCGATTGTGCATGGTGAGAACGCTTAAAAAGCCCCTCCCGCCATGCTTCCGCGGTAAGTACAGCCTCATTACTGACGACCTTGGATGATGCATCCTGTGAGACGTCATAGTGGTACGGACTTTTCGGTTCAGGGCGTTAAGGTCAGTTTGAGTCCACCTGAGTATGCCGAAGGTATAAATCAGGACTGGCATGACCCAGTCGTTAAATGCGCGCGCCTTATTCATGCCCGACAAATAGCTGTTAAGCACTTTTGTCAGGCGTGCAAAAAACACATCGCTAACCGACTGTTTCATGCCAGCCTCATCGACACCCAAGTTTTGTGACATACCCAGGTATCGGTATGTATCAGACTCGGAAAGGGTCCGTATGTTGACGGGCATAGCCAAGTCTATGCCCTCGGTGTTAGTGACCATGCCCCTTTCAACATGGATAACCGCACATTTATCCGTCCCGAGCTCCATTCTGATAGAATTGCTAAAATCACAGGTGATTCTAAGCAATTCCACCAAATGGGCGCGGCCGGAAGGGAACAGCTTGAGGTCATCCATGTAGAAAAGGTGGGTCACCCTAGTCCCTCCCTTCCGAAGCTGAAATCCCCTCCCCGATCCCTCCAGTGAGATTCAGGGAGGATTCAGGGAGAGGCAAAACCATATTGGGGTCAAACAGTCGCCCTGGAAAATACCCCGTCGTATCCTAATCCGGTGTTCCGCAGCCGTCATCCGCTCACCTCTCTTCCCTCTCCTCTCTAGGAAGTCTCTTACTGTATCGTCCACTTTGTATAGTTCAAGGACCCTCATAAGCCATGTATGGGGCACCGAGTCGAACACCTTTCTGTAGTCTATCCAGGCAGCAGAGAAGTTCCGACGGTTGCGTTTAACCACCTTGCCGATGACCGCGTCGATGAGGAGCGGTTCCTTGGTCCCACGACCACCGCCTCGACATCCATTCTGAGCACGCGACATGATCCTATTCACATTAATGTGCCGGGTGATTCTCGTGCTCAGAATAGATGTGTCTTATAAATGGTGGGCAGACACGTGATGGGGCGGTACTTACTCGGGTCTGTGGTAACCTGATCTTTTGGAAGCAAATGTGTGACCCCAGTAGTAAAGAGACTCGGGAGCGACTTCTGTTCGAGAGCTTCTTGAAACTGTCTGGCGAGCACAGCGTGGCACACCACGAACCCCTTTAGCCAGTAGTGATGCAGCCCGTCAAGCCCCGGACTTTTCCAGTTCGGGGCTCTACGGACCGCCTCAGCTACGTCTTCAGGTGTTATGACGACGGGGTCCATGGGTGTAATATCTGCACTCTGTCTCGCCACGATTTTCATCCAGGAGCCCTCGCTGTGGTTTGCGGGCTCTGACCACAGGCTAAGCCAGAAGGTGACAATGTCAGCCTGAACAGGTCCTAGGCCCGCCCCTCCAGTTTCTGAGCGCTCCAAAGATTTATAGTCATCTTTTGGTCACTTTGAAAGAGACGATTCAGGTTATACCGCTTTGACCTCTCGGTATACCGCCTTATCCGTTTCCCCCAAGCTGCAATTTTTTGCTTCAGGTCGTCTATGCGTTCCGTCAGCCTTTGCGTTATACCTGGCTGGGAATATTAGTCCCAGCGAACGCCATCCTTACGGAGCGCAGAATCCTCGGCCTAAATTGCCTGACCTGAAGCTTATCAGCCTGCCAATGAGGGTCCTTGCCTCTGCGATACGTTCCTCGATTCTCCGTCTCCACGCTGGGATAGCACTACTCTGCTTAGTAGCGCGTCCAGCTGTGGGAAGTTTGACGCCGATAATACGGCAGACTGCCAATGCAGCGCCAAAAAGAATGAAGTCCGTATCGCAGAGGTCCCGGCTGGTTTCCAAAAAGGTGCTCAGGATCGGGTTCAGGGCCCTCACGACAGAGCAATTGCGCTTGCTTAAAATTATACGGGGGAGTCGTGGTCGGCTTTCGAGAGGCATTTCGCGAATTTCCTTAATCGCCTCTTCCAATATGCTCCTCATTTGCTCTGCATCTTGGGCGACTGTTCCCCCCTCGTCCGAATCTACGGTAACAAGAAGGTCCATGGCAGCATCCACACCTGCTCGTGTTGCACTTTGTGGAGCGGCATCCTCTATCACCGCATTTTCATTCGAAGACGGAACAGCCTCACGTCTTAGTCGTTCGAGTTCGGCATCATCGAAAATTTCTGAACGGATGATATACCGAACTCGGTCTGCAAGGTTTTGCTCGGTGACAGTAACAGTAGGCTCGAGCTCAGCAAAGAAGCGATGCATCCTAGCCCGATATGCAAATCCTCCGGTTTCTTCCCCTTTAGCCCTAAAGTACGCCTGCAATGCGTTCATATTCATGTTCTTCGTCCATCGCATGCGGCGTACTCTACCAGTGGCGGGTGCCAATTGCTGGGTTCCAGAGGACCCTGCTGACACCAAGCCAACTGGTGGGGATGATGGATGCGGGGTGGAGCTGGATGGTCGTGCTGCCCCCCGCACTCGGCTGGCGGCCCGCATACTGCCGCGTCCAGCGCCAGCTCCAGACGCGCCCTGGCGGCCCCCAGGCAGCGGCCCTAAACGCATTCTCTTATTTTCCATCATCCATTTATGGGGCGTCATTTAACGGAAGACGCCCCCAGACCGGCACCGTTTAATGCAGCGAGGCCATATGCACAGACGGGCCTGTGCACCCTCAAGTATTTTGAGACACGGCGCTAACATCTCATGGCAAGGTGCTGACTGATTGCGCCGATATAACAGTTTTGTCACTTAAGCTGTTACGCCTGTGGGCGATGGGGACGTCACTTCCCTACGCCTTATTATTGTTATTATTATTATTATCAGTGAAAACCGAATGATGAAGATGTCGAGGTAGGTAACTACCTAGGTAGGACCATGTGAGCAAACTGCTCGAAAAGGGGAAGATAAAGAGTACTCGGATACCTAGACGTAGATGTGTGAAGAAAATGATGAATCCGGAAGAGGCTAAAGAGGTATGTAAGGATCGTGACATTTGGCAATCTGTTCTATCTGGCTACCCCGTCAGGGACTGTGCGTGAAGATAAAATAATATAATAAATATGTAAATAATTTTCTTTTTGACACAAAGCACGTGTTCAAATTAAGTTTATTACATATTATCATTTATATTACGTAATAAACAGTATTTAAAAAATTATTCCTTTTAATTTTAAATAGCAATTGAGGTAATAAAATCATTGCTATTTTTTTAGCGTAGGCGCTGGCATTCTGAAATAAATAAGTATATGTGTTATGTATACGATGGCACGTTTAATACAAGCATATTTAATTCGTAACATGAAAATACTATCAACAATGTAATTCGCACACGATATTGTACCGCAGAGAACATTATCCGTCCGAGTATAGATATCATACGACCCTACATTATTCTCTTGGTGGCCTATCGCAGCCCGTGCTCGCAACTTAGCACGAGTTATCATATTGTAATATTTATTGGACGGAGGCGCATTAGCCGCAGGTAGATAAGGTGACTAATGCGGGTCGAACGAGGGACATTTTTGCACGTGCCATAGTCGAATTATGCCTTGGATCAAGTTATAAGCGATATTGTTGCAAGTTTGCTACAGATCTGGAAGTAAAACGCTTCTGTTTCGATGTGAAAACTTTTTATTAAACTATCAAGCTGATGATGAAGCCTTAAGAAATTGATATGTATGTGGTACTTATACGCAAATCAGTTAAGAATATAGTAATTACGCTAATTATGTCTATCCCGGTATATAATAATAATAACTATGGTAAACGTTTACTCGAACATATGATTTCTAAATTAATAAATGAATGACCACTCGCATTACGGTATGAAATATATCCAAACAACATTAAATCTAAATTAACTAATATAGCATTACTACCAGATAATTATATCAAATAAATGATAATAACATTGATACATTCTGTAAGTCACTCGACAATATTTCTTTTTCTACTTTTTATTTGCTCGGATATACCTTAAAACAAAAACATTCGCACATAGACTTAATCTACCCTGGCAAAGAATTTTTATTCTTATCTTTGGTCTATTCCATACTATTGTAAACTACGAAATAATACTATTTGTATGGACAATCTCTATTGTACAAACAAAACCGATTCGAGTCGATATTGAGGTATTGTTAATTTCTCTTTGTAAATGTTCTTCTTAATATAAATAAATAAATAAATAAATGTGCATTATACTTAAAGAAAAGGTTTAGTTCACACCGTCATTCCAGGTTTTGATTGAGTATTATCTATATAAATGGCTTTGCTATGTTCTATTTACTATTCTACGGTACGCTAAATTTGCGATTTTGTAATTATGTTGCAACTTTACAAGGAAATTATTAAGCTGCGTAGAAAATTAATTTTCGTAAGAGTTTACTTAGGCAAATACTAAATGCTTTCCCGTTTTTCCATTAATTGGAAGTAGAAACTGATGCAATCGAAGACACAGGACGTAAAAAATACTACGAAAACCATAAACGTATTTTAAAACATTGCATCCCCGAACTAACGTGTCTACTTAGTTATGTATTAAAATGAAATCGCTACAACCTTAAAATAAAAACTTGAGTCACTTGATCCCGCTTAAGGTTGTAACATAGTCCAAAACTTTACAACGGTTTAGGCAACCATTTGGTCAGATTTGTTGGCGGTCGCTTAGGTTATTTTCGGTTGATAAATCCCAAGTCCAGTTTTTAGTTTATCGTTGGCGGAGGGTTAAGTCAATGGTGGCCTTAACGATTCATCTCGGGGTTTAAACTATTAATGCTGCGCAACTGCGGTACCCTTAATAGGCGCATTACTGACTTGTCCAATGACGGTCAACGCTTTGGGATCGGGCTGCCTAATTGTTTTGACAGAGCTGCAATATTTATTCAATAGTTTGTAATATTTTATGGGATAATTATACACTGAATTTTGTACCGTGTGGTTGCGCTATAAGAATATGGGCTCTTTCTTCGCGTGGGTGTCGTGATAGGTGACTAAAGGATAAATAAATATCTTAACGCTATCACTACTGGGGAAAACAGAGATCTAGACAATTAAATCCTTTCCACACACATGGTGTTTTTACATGTTATTTGTTTATATATTAATTTTATGTAGTACTAGGCGGTAAAATACAATGTGTCACCCAAGTGAGGGGAAAGTACGAAAGTATTTTTACTGTAGTCTAGTCAAAATAATTCTATTCGTGTTTATAATCCATAAGAGCCACGATAGCCCGATGATTGGATTATCAGAATTCAATTCAGGACACTCGAATTCGACTCCTCTTAAGGAAAGCTAGTTCCAATTTTCGGAACTCATAGACGTTTTATAGTTGGCACTAAGACAGTGGCAGGCTCACCACCTGTCACGTTGTTCCAAATAAGACCCAGTGAAATTTCCGGTGAATAACTAAACTGTACCTCTGGTTCTCCATGTGTCAGAAAAAGCGTGTATATTCTAAGTGTTTGAGCGCCTTTGAAATATGCTATAGCAAAAATCTATTTATGTCACAATGCTATAAGAATCAGCAAGTTAATTTATATTTGAAGCTAACCACTTCATGGTAGGTGAATACTGGTCTCCGAAATGAAGAAGAGACATGCGTTGGTACCAAAGAACTAGCTGTAATATCTTATTGGCCGTAAGTATACTGGTTTTGGCCTTTTTAACCGAAACCTAACGATTGCTGCAGTGTTTTTTTTTGGGGGGGGGGGGGGCAGAAATTAGTAAGTGTGGTATTTAGCGCAGACTTTGCTGACTGATTGATCTATCATTGAAAATGCAACCTACATAAAGTATGATTTTAATTTTTTTTGTCATTTATATTAAGATGTTAAAAAACCAAATTTCACGACCTCCGAAGAAGACGGGCGTACTCAACGGTTTCCATTGTGTCGCCAGCTCGGAAGTCCCAGATGCCTCTCGCACAGTTTGTTTACTCCGAGAAATTCCATAGATATTTCGAGATTATACTAACAACAGACACTACTTTTAACATTATAACATTTAATAGCATGCCATTTAAAATTCTACCACCGCTAAATCCGGTAATACACCGGCCCGCATAAATTTCATCTGCTGCAGACCTAATCATATCTCACCGGTGATTGCCCGCTCTAGACCGAGCGCAGCCGCGGCTCCACAAACCATTAGCGGGCACCCAGACGCACCAGTGTGCCGGAACCTGATAACAACGGATTATGGTAAACACTACCCCCGTGGGTCGGCTTATGGGGTATTTACCGCTTGGATTTACGACGTTTTAAGGATTTTTCAACACATCCCGTCGGATTTTATACGATTCAATTGTTAATCTTTATTCAAAGTGCAGATTAAAATAGTGGCTTTTGAATATCAATGCGATGGATCGTAAAGGTCGCATGCTACACGATTTTTGACGTTTATGGTAAAACATTAAATAAATATGTATATACATATAGATAAGGAAAACATCATTACTTGGTCTTAAAGTGCTGCTTGCTTTTAAGCACTTGTATTATAGAATGAGAAACAACGAAGGTACTACTAAAACCCAGACATGAGAAAATGTAGATTTTTTACATTGACTCGACCGGGATTCGAACCCGGGACCTCAGAGCTAGCGACACCATGAAACCGCGTACGCCACTTGTCCACGGAGGGTCTAGAAAGAACAAAAGAAACGTATTTATTATACTATATGTAGACACAAAATAAAAAATTAGAAATACACGGTACATAAAATAATATAGCACAATTTATTGAGAAGGAAATACAGGCTCCTGAAACAGATATCTTTTTTCCAATTCAGGGGTCACTGTTCAATGTTATTTATGATTCTTTTATATGGTTTATTAATTAAATAAAATATTCGTGCTATTCCGATTATTGGGGTAGATAGAGGTCTAGACAATTAAGTCCTATCGACCAACCTCTCAATGAAGACATTTTTACTCTCTTACTCTCGCTGTATTCCTATTTCCGCATTTCCTTGTCTTTATTCACTAATAGTATATAATAAAGCTGTATGTAAATTGCTCGAAGAGAGGAGGGTCAAGACTACTCGGACGTGCAAGACGTTGCACGTGCATTGAAGAAAATGATGAATTTGAAAGCAGCGAAAGCGAAATGTAAGGATCATGACACTTGTCGATCTGTTCTCTCTGGCTACCCCTTCAGGGATAGTGCGTGAAGATAAGTAATGTACAATCATATTGTTAGTTTGGTATTTGTTAATTATGATAGACTTTGAACAATTATTTTTATGAAATTGTTACTAATGACATTTTTACTTAATGTGTATGCATCCATGCAACATATGCTGAGCTTGTCTATGATTGTAATTACATGCTACATAATTCTTTAAGTCACAATGTATCTAGATTCTACTACTTTGTAATTTTGTTTGAATTGAATTGAATCTTTAATAAATAAATAGATTATTAAAAAATGTGTAATGACAATTAATCGTGCAAATGCAATTATTAATCTTTGCAGTTCAAAATTTCTTAGCGTGGGTCTGATAAGAGAGCGATATAAAAAGAAAAAAGAGAGCGATAAAAAAGATATATCAAAAAAAATATCAAAAATACTTGACTACATAAATTCTTCACGAATTTCCCAATAATAGGGTAGATAAAGGTGGCGACAACATAAAATATCTAAACAATTTTTAGATCAATCCTTTCGACCCACCTTTCATCGAAGACAGTTTTTGGGACAACGTGACAGGAGGTGAGCTTGTTGTCGTTACGTGCAAGCCAACGATATAAACCGTAAATAAGATTCGAAAAAACCCTTTGATAGAACTCTGTCGCCTGGGGATCGAATCGATCGACTGAACTTTGACAGCAGCATCTAAGTTTCGAGATCTAAGTCTGAAAATGTTTCAGAGGCCTCCCATGTATGTATGTATGTAAAATTTAAAGTGTGAGAGTAGAATTCTTTCGAGTTTACAAAAATATCAAAAAGTTGAGGGCTTGAGGACCTGATAAGTTACCAGCAGAACGATAAGCAGCTTGTCTTAAAAGCTATTTTTAATTCACACTTTCTTAGCACTCATCCTAAAACATAAGATATGACGACCTCCGTGGATGAGTGGTGTACACTTCGGCTTTTCACCATTTTGGAGGTCCCGGATTCGATTACCGGACGAGTCAATGAAACCACTTTTTCTACATTTTCTCAGGTCTGGGTGTCTGTGGTGCCTTCGTTGTTTCCGATTCCATAACACAACATAACACAAGTGCTTTAGCTGCTTACTTTGGGAGCAGAGCAATTTATGTTGTTCCTATCTATGAATATGTATGTTATATTCATTCAGAGTATCGCTTGCGTTGAATTACGACAAACCAATCAGTATTTACTCCGCAAACCGGTCATCCAGCAAAACCGGCGAAGATTAGAGCGGCTATTCATTCGCTCGTTCGTTCGCTCGGTCGCCGTTCACATTCACTCGGAGATTTATTAAGTAGGGGCCGGTAAGCGGCTTAGTTTCGGGAAATACCGGAAATTTGGTTGCCGGACTGAATAGAAAGGTTTTGGGTCAATATCGGCTTCTTCGGATCTCATTTAATCCTGCTTAAAAAAATATGTCGCCAGTTTTCTATCCGCAAACATGACTGTATGAGCCTGGGACCAGTCATTAGGAACCTTTGTGCTTTATTAATTCATTTGGATTTACCGTTTTATTAGTTTATATATTAAAAACAAACATAATTTAAAAAAATCTTAACGCCACAACCAATAAAGGGGAAGACAGAGGTCTTTACGTCCAAGCCTACGATATAAATCGTATTTAAATGTTTTGAATATCCCCATTGGTACGAACCTGCCGCCTGGCGATCGAACTCGGGTCTCTGGACCTGGATTCTGATCACCCAACCACTCGGCTACTGTGACTAAATTCAGCCTAATATTATATTATATTTAAAAAAAAAGTCACGATAGCCGAGTGGTTGGGTGGTCGGAATTTCCAGTCAATAGACCCGAGTTCGATCCCCAGTTGGTAGGCTCGTACCAATGGGTTTTTCAAAAACTTATGTACGAATATCGTTGGCTTGGACATGAAGACGGCGACGGGTTCACCACCTGTCACGTTGTCCCGAAAATATCTTCAGTGGAAGGTGGGTCGAAGGGACTTAATTGTTTAGACTCGACCTCTGTCTACCCCTGTATTGGGAATTGCGTGAAGATATTTTATATTTTATTTTTTTATTTTAACTATTTAGTTAACTGTACATCAAACAAACAATACTTTATTGTAATTAACATTTTACATGCCTCAATAAGACAGAATTTATAAAGTAATTTTTTATTTAATAAAATTTTGTATTGAATCTTAATTCAATATTACCCATATTCTAGCAAATAAATTATTATTTTTTATCTATTGACAGTGGAATAAGTAGCAATGGTTTTGTTTTGACTTACCGTCTGTCATGTTATTCTAAATAATAAATAAATAAATATGGACGGTATCACATACATTTATCTGATCTCAAAGTATGTAGTTAAATCACTCATGTTATGGAATCTGAAACAACGAAGGTACAAAAGTGATTTTATACTCCCGCTACCACGAATGTTCTTATTCTGTTTAGAGGTCTAAAAGCCTCTTCAAGACAATCTCCGTGGACGAGTGGCGTACACCTGGTTTTCAAGGTGTCGCCAGGTCTGAGGTTCCCGGTCGGGTCAATGTAGAAAACTTTTTCTACTATATCTCGAGTCTGAGTGTTTATGTTATCTTCGTTGTTTCTGATTTCGTAATACAAGTGCTTAAGCTGCTTTCTTTGGGATCAGACAAATTTTTGTCATGTTGTCCCTATCTATTCTGTATTTTATTTATTATCTATTATCCTCGCCTGTTGGCTTGCTATAATCGTCACCCTTAACAGACTTATTGGCGATCGTAGTAACAGGCGCTTGGCACCTACTGAAGGAAAGCAACTACAACTAAAACCCATATCATAAAAACTTTATTCCTATCAAAGCTTTAACATAATACAGCATCCAATGAAGACGAATAATACTATTATAATTATGTAATTAAGTTTTTCTTCTATATTTTCTGTAAACCTGTCCCCAATACTTCAGTGTCTCGCTGTTCCGTAGAGGTGAAATGCTAAACTCCTCATCTATGACCAGGGCGTGGGGCGATGAAGAGTTAGTGGGATACCATTTTAATGGTAACAGATCGGTAAGTTCTGGAGTAAGGTCTCTGTAACAATGGAAATGATAAATTAGCAATTTGAAAAATTGTCCAGAAATTTTCTCACTTATTCGTCACTCTCCAAGCTAATGGTACATACTTAAATCTTTATACCATTTCTAATACTAGGTTAGGCAGGGGTCCAGGCAATTAAGTTCTTTCGATCCACCATTCTCCGATGAGATATTTTGGGACAACGTGACACATTGTTAGCTTATCGCCGTCTTCATATCAAAGTCAACGATATAAATCATACATAAGTTTTGATAAAACCCATTGGTACGAGCCTGCCATCTGGGGATCGAACTCTGGTCTCATGACTCGAAATTCGGACCACCCAACCACTCGGCTATCATGATGTCTTCGTGATGCTATCGTGATGTTTGAGAAAAATAAAAAAGGGGGATGTCAATGCCAAACCGCACTGGAACATGGTAGACGTTCTCCTATTCCAATCTCTCTCAAAAAAGGAGGAAGGCTTTGGCCCAGCAATGGGCATTTATCCCACACTTACTTATTTATTTTCACGTACAGACTCTGATGGGTAGCCAGAGAGAACTGATCGCCAAGTGTTGTCGCCAAGGATCGTGTCCTTACATACCTCTTTCACTTCTTTCTAATTCACCATTCATATGTATGTGTATATCATAACTTTAATGTGCAATATTATAAGAATTAAGAACTACTAATTGGCCAGAGAAATGATATTAAGTGGAAAAAGTAACTTGAAAATTTAATAGAACCAATAAAAATTGTTAACAGAGACATTTTGAGGCAATAGGACGAATTAATATAGTATCTTTGTCTATACTTATTGACTATCAATAAATTTGAAGAAACGATCAAAATGGTGTCATAGAGGGCGCTTAAGTAAAAATGATGTACGTTAGCTCTTCTTCCATAGGTAAAAAAAAATGTAAATGTGAGGAAACGAAACAAGAATTGCAAGATGAAATGTACAATATGTTATAAACTGTATGTAATATATAAAATATTTTTTTTATAGAAAAGGGAGGTAAACGAGCAGGTGGCTCACGTGATGGTAAGTGATTACCGCCGCCCATTAACACCCGCAATACCAGAGGCATAGCAGATGCGTTGCCGGCCTTAAAGTGCCCCCCCCCCCAGAATTATGGAGGGGGGTGTGTGGGCCTCCGGTTACCTGCACTCACCAGACGAAACGCAGAAGTTTGTTAGACTTCTACTTCACGCCGGTATTATGTAAGGTCGTGGTACTTCCCCGGTCGAGCCGGCCCATTCATGCCGCAACAAAAGCTAATGCGTGGCTCTACCACAAAATATATAATATGTAATCATAATTGACTGTATAAAATTAAGTATTAAACGTTTTAATTTAATGACTAAAGAAAAAAATTATGAAGGAAAACAGAAGTAAATATGTGAATAAATACATAGATATAGAAAGATAGATTTATAGAGATATAGATAGAGACAACATCACATACTTTGCTCTGATCCGAAGTCAGGAGCTTAAGTACTAGTCTTGTGAAATCAAAAACATGGAACCACAAACACCCAGACCCGTAAAAGTATAGAGAAAGTGCTTTTGTTTTCTGTATTGTCACGACCGAATCACGCCAGCTCTGAGGATCCGAATAGAATCGAATCCTCAGAGCAGGCGTCACCTTGAAAACCTAACCTGATGTGTAAGCCACTCATTCATGGAGATCGTCACATAAAAATCATATTGAAAAAGTCTTACCCAAATTTCGCAAAATTCGTCCACAATGTTGTCATTTTATCGATCATTTTATTCTCAAACAATGAAGGAATCACTCCTTGGCTCAACAAATAGAATATTTCATCAGCATGCGTTGCTCCAGGGGCACTTCTGAAAGGTTCGCCAGAAGATGTCTTTACCATATTTCTGCGACCGTCATATTTGAATATGTAGTTGAAAGTTGGCTTATCATTATCCTTAAGAACTAATTCAGTCTCTTCAAGAACCGCGTTACTTATGAAAGCCTCTCCTTGATATTGCGCCAGTTTCAGTGTAGTGTCACGTGATATTTTCTGATTTCCAAAATACAACTTATGAAACTTTGTTCCTACTTCTATTCTTTCATTCTGCGTAGGAAATATCAGGTCCCTGGGTAAAGCTTTCTCTATTTCTATCTTCGGTATTGTTGTATCATTTTCCATTGACGCAAACAGGTATCCCTCTACGTCATTAAATCCCATCATCATCGGAACTTTGTTGTAGTTACCACTTTTATATATGTTACCACTTTTATATATGTTACCACTTTTATATATGTTACCACTTTTATATATGTTACCACTTTTATATATGTTACCACTTTTATATATGTTACCACTTTTATATATGTTACCACTTTTATATATGTTACCACTTTTATATATGTTACCACTTTTATATATGTTACCACTTTTATATATGTTACCACTTTTATATATGTTGTATGGTAAATCTGTTAAGAATGGCTCAACGCCATCTATTCTATCCTCTACACATGGCACGTAAAGGCATTCTGAAACAATCACATTACCCTCTTTCCGGGGTACTCTAGTAACAACTAATTCTGCGTCCGATTTATTCTTAAATATATTATAAAGATCCCGGGCATCTTCTGTATCATAACCCATCACTTTGGCCAGTAAACTTGCCATGTAGACTGGTCGATACTGCATAGCCCAAGAACCTAAGGACGATCCGCTCTGCAGAATTGCCTTGTGAAATAAACCTTTCGACATCGGCGATATCACGTGCAATGAAACCGATGCAGCACCAGCACTCTCTCCGAATATTGTCACGTTATCAACATCCCCACCGAATGCTCTTATGTTCCTTCGTATCCATTTTAAAGCCGCAACTTGGTCTTTCAAACCGGCATTACCGGGTGCTTCTTTAATCCTCAAACATGCGAAGCCCTGAATATTTAATCTATAGTTAATAGTGACTAAAATAACTCCCTTCGGCACTAAATAATGTGGTCCATACAAATGTCTCGATGAAGAACCATCGAAAAATCCACCGCCGTGTATGAAAACCATAACAGGCAATTGGGACAATGGAGTCGTATCAATTGGCGTGTAAATGTTTAGTGTTAAACAATTTTCTTGTCCAATTACGAATGTGTTTCCTTTCCGCTGCGGGCATCGTACATTTTCATTAACAGCGTCAAAAACTCCCTCCCATGTTGGTTCAGTGTCTGCAGCCTGGAAATAATAATAGAAAGTTAGTTAATTGCTTTGTGTTGTTTTTGTAACAACTATTTTAATTTAACTTGTTTTAATAATGTAAAGTTTTGATGTACGAACATTACACTATTTGTTTTTATCTTCACGCTTTTTTCCAATACTGGGCTTGACAGAGGTGTACACTAACTCATAATATACTGGGATAGACAGATTTACGGAGGTTAAGAACAATATACAGTCATAATGACCCACTTTTCTCCGTAGATTTTTTTTGAACAAAGTGTCAGGTGGTCCGTCTCCAATACCATACCTAAGCTAACGGTACAATTTACAAACAAACATCTATAACTCGGGTACAAACACTCATAGTCATCACACACATATTTGCGTTGCGGGATTTAAACCCTATAATATACTACCTGCTCCCCGCAGCTTTGCCCGCAGTTTAACACTTAACTCAGAACCCTAATTATGGTTCTCAAATAAAAGTAATATACTACCTATAATATACTACCTGCTCCCCGCAGCTTTGCCCGCAGTTTAACACTTAACACTTAACTCAGAACCCTAATTATGGTTCTCAAATAAAAGTAATATACTACCTATAATATACTACCTATAATATACTACCTGCTCCCCGCAGCTTTGCCCGCAGTTTAACACTTAACTCAGAACCCTAATTATGGTTCTCAAATAAAAGTAATATACTACCTATAATATACTACCTGCTCCCCGCAGCTTTGCCTGCAGTTTAACACTTAACACTTAACTCAGAACCCTAATTATGGTTCTCAAATAAAAGTAATATACTACCTATAATATACTACCTATATTATACTACCTGCTCCCCGCAGCTTTGCCTGCAGTTTAACACTTAACTCAGAACCTAATTATGGTTCTCAAATAAAAGTAATATACTACCTATAATATACTACCTGCTCCCCGCAGCTTTGCCCGCAGTTTAACATAACTCAGAACCCTAATTATGGTTCTCAAATAAAAGTAATATACTACCTATAATATACTACCTGCTCCCCGCAGCTTTGCCCGCAGTTTAACACTTAACTCAGAACCCTAATTATGGTTCTCAAATAAAAGTAATATACTACCTATAATATACTACCTGCTCCCCGCAGCTTTGCCCGCAGTTTAACATAACTCAGAACCTAATTATGGTTCTCAAATAAAAGTAATATACTACCTATAATATACTACCTGCTCCCCGCAGCTTTGCCCGCAGTTTAACATAACTCAGAACCCTAATTATGGTTCTCAAATAAAAGTAATATACTACCTATAATATACTACCTATAATATACTACCTGCTCCCCGCAGCTTTGCCCGCAGTTTAACACTTAACTCAGAACCCTAATTATGGTTCTCAAATAAAAATAGCCTATCTTACTCCTTGTAACATTAGCTGTCAGTGAAAGTCCTTTTAAAATCGGTCCAGTCATTTCAGAGATTAGAGAACAGACAGACAGACAGATTGTAAAAAAAATATTTCGGTGAATGTACCTTATATATTCATATACGTGTAGTTAAAGGCGGTTATTCCAATATCACAAACAGACACTCCAATTTTATTTATATGTATTTTATATGTATTTATATGTATTATGTGTATATGTAATCTATACGATTAATTTCAATCCAAACCGGTTTGAGTGTGGGTTCTAATATTGTATAATATGTCGATTGGTTATGATAGAAAGATGGTTATTACATTGTAATTACAACCATCTTGACCGTCATAATTACATGACTTAAATCATAGGAAGGCTAACAAAAACATAATGACCAAAATATGATTCTATCATTATGAAATTTTGCATAATAGCTAATAAGAATTATCAAATAAAATCAAATCGTTTATTCATCGTCATAAGAATGTACATTCGTTTATCGATAGTCATTTTTAATCTACCACCGTTTCGTAATGAGGTTCCTATAACGGAGAAGAAACAGTCGAAAGTAACTCCGTAGGTATCCTCTTTTTTGTTCAGTCTTTTTTATTATATAATGTATTGTACACAACTCTCTACCAACGTTAGAGCGTATACGTAATTTCGGCTGATAATAATAATTTCATTTCATTGATATGATCAAAGAGCCAAAACGAAGTCTAGTTAGTTACATATTGTTTGCACTTATATTTTTAATTTCTGAAGAATTACAATTAACAGTTTTATTACATATTACAGTACGATAATACGACAACATGCACGGGTTCAATTCCCGAATGGGTCAATGTAGACAACCACTTTTTCTATATCTTCACGGGTTTGAGTTTTTCTGGTAACTTCGCTGTCTCTGACTACACGCAAGTGCTTTAGCTACTTATGTTTAAATAAATAAATCACAAATATATACAAACATAGGTAGGAACCACATCACATACATTGCGCTGATTCCAAAGTAAGCAGCTTAAGCACTTATAATATGGAATCAGTAACAACGAAGGTGCCATAAACACCCAAACACGAGCAAATGTAGAAAGAGTGTTTTCTACATTGACCCAACCGAGAATCGAACCCGAGACAAAAATCTGGCGACATCTTAAAAACCGGTGTGTACGCCACTCGGAGGTCGTCAATAAGACTTACCTGAAACCTATTTTCTGGTCGAACGGTTGCATATGGTATGGCCAGGTATTGGGCGTGATTTCCATCCGGCGAGATGGTACCGCGTAGCAAACCACCATTCACTTTCACAGTGATGGTAGGCTGCTGTACCAGCCTTGCCGCCCAAAGCGACCACAATATCGTCCAGTGCGTTCTCATTGTGAAATTGGAAACCTTGAGTTTCAAACACCAAAGTTCACAAGTCACGTTTCCGGTAAAACATATGAAAGAAACGTTAAACAAAAAGATTTTGTTAGTAGCATTACGTAAGTTGAATAGGCATTACTTATTTTAAATAATTAATTTTCAATCAATAAATTTGTCTAATATGATTTTTGTCAATTCGAAAAAGATATTAAATTATCTGTTAGTATTACTGTAAAGTCTTTTATACGAAACATTATTTATAAATCTCTTTCCACTTTATCGTCTAAGTAAAGTTTTTCAATTTTTAAATTGACAATGTTATCGTAACAAGTTGGATGGCACAGCCCGCTTGTGACGGTCGCGGACGAATAACTAAGTACTTAAGTCCATTCAAGGCGATTTCCATTATCTTGTAAATATCAGTGGTTTCGTGGTGTAATACGATACGAGTGTATCTTTATTTTACACACATAAATAGAAATTAAAGAACAAATGTAATAACCAAAATCAATTCAAATTATATTCACCATCAAATCAAATCATTTATTCATCGACATAAGAATTTACATTCGTTTATCGATAGTTATTTTTAATATGTGGTAGGTTAAAAATAAATAACGTTTCGCAATGAGGTTCGGTAACGGAGATATTATTTTATATTCATCTACAAAATTAATATGCAATTACATTTATAAAAATATCTTTACGCTATTTCCAATACAAAGGTAGGCAGAGGTCTAGACAATTGAGTGCTTTCGACCCACCTTCCACCGAAGTCATTTTTTGGAGACAACGTGACAAGCGGAGAGCCTGTCGCCGACTTTATGTCCAAGCCGATGATTGTCCGTAAGTTTTTGAAAAAGCAATTGATACGAGCCTAGGTTTGATCCATTGGCAGGGATAGGGATCAAACCTAGGCTAGGCTAGGCTAGGCACTTGGCCATCGTGACAATTACATTTATCGATTGTCATTTTATTTTATTTGCCACAGTTTCGTTATGAGGTTCCTCAAGAAGAAACAGGCAAAAGAAATAATAAAACGTTGGTAAAAAGGTAATGCTTACTTCTTGTACAAACACCTACGCCTAATATGTAATAATAATATTTATCGATGTCAAAGATTCTGTCCATATATTGAAGTTATTTCAGTGACAACAACTGGACAAAGATTTTTAGAATTTTTGTCTGTTTGTCCGTTTGTTGTTGTAAGGTTGACCCTAAAACCATTGAACGGCTTTTCATGATTGTCTTATTGTCTAATTTTTATTTAAAACAGATGCACGAAATTTTGAAATCACATCTGTAAAACAAAATACAGCCTCAGATCTCTTTACTACATGCATCATAGAGTAGAAAGGTCAAGGTAAATTGGCCCCTAAATTTTTTGGTAGTTACAATCTATTAAACGCATTCAGATACGGCTTCCAATTGCGGATTTATTTAACATCATATCTTCAAATATAGATAACTATAACTGTAACTTTAACTACAATAACTGTATTGGTGATACATAAGAAAACATAAGAAAAAATATAGAACAAAAGTAAGGTTACAAAAACAGTGTGGGTGACGTTCTGTTCTCTGTGTAGCTAGACTATGTAATAGTCTGTATTAAGGAAAATAATTATTAAACTTTAATTTTCATTAGCAGTATTCTGTTGTCATATTTAAGAACACTTTATACTAATAGTAAATAGCGACCTGTCCCGGTTTCGCGTATCCAGAGCGTTCTCCTTACATTTGCTTTCATATTCGTAGTATCATTTATAGAAGATAAGTCACGACAGCCGAGTGGTAGGGTGGTCGGTATTTCGAGTCAAGAGACCCGAGTTCGATCCCCAGGCGGCAGGCTTGTACCAATGGGTTTTTCAAAAACTTATGAACGAATTATATCGTTGGCTTGGACATAAGATGGCGACGGGCTCATCACCTGTCACGTGGTCCCGAAAATATCTTCGGTGAAAGGTGTTTGTGCATTTTTTCTGTCAAGGTCAGAAGATTTTTGTTTAACTGTAATAAATACGTATATATAGATTTGCGTCAGTCTGGTTAATATTAAAACCTACAAAACGTATCTTCATACCATTTTCAGTAATAGACTTCTGTCTACTACTACAGAATATTTACGATGTAGAATTAATAAACGATATATCTTCGCACCGTGAGTCGCTAGAACCGTGTGGTAACGGTGTAAGAATATTGCCACCCACTTTCTTCCCGTAGGTGTCGTAAGTGGCGACTAAGGCCTTGAATATCGTTATGGCAACCGATAGATGGCGGGATAACCGTCTCTAATAATATCAGATCAAAATAATTAGACCGAAGATGGGCAGCAACATCGGTTTGGTACTACGATCGCCGATCCGCTAGCCAAGCGTGGCGATTACGGCTAAACCACCCTATGGGAGGCCGTTTTGTATGTATGTATGTATGTATGTATGAATATCTTCGCACCATTCCCAATCCTGGGAAAAGCAGAGGTCCTGGGGTAGAAAGAAGTCCTTTCGTCCAACCTTTCACCGATGACATTTTTGGGACAGGTTGTGAGCCGGTCGCGGTCGCCAAGCCAACAAAAAAATCGTTCATAAGTTTTTGAAAAACCCATTGGTACGAGCATACCACCTGGGGATCGAACTCAGGTATCTTAACTCGGATTCAATCTCCCAACCACTCGGCTATCCTGACTTAATAAATTGAAACTTAAGGCTGAAATATGACGATGGTTGTAGCTACATCACAGTTCAATCTAACTGTTACCCATCGCAACAGACTGATATGACACTATGACAGAGAAATCGGGATATCTCTGCTAACCGAACAAAGCCAAAGCGCTCGTTAGTGTTAGTGATTTCATTAAAATACGTTGTACCTAGGCGACCGGACTCGCACGACCTCTTATTTCGTTTTTAGCCTAAGCTGAAGACTTGAGGATATCGTATCATTTTGCAGATTCAAACAGACGATGACAACCCAGGTCACAGACTCCGTCACAGTTAACACCTGATTTAGTTTTCGGCAGCTGTGGAATATTATGATTCATGGGCATATGGTCATGCACATTTGTATGCTCGCGCGCCGAATTCCCGAAGAAAATGACAATTTGAAACGTCTCTGATCGCAGCCCTGTGTTGTTGCACTTACCGGTTACGCGGTGACCGATGAAGTTGTACGTACTCGTACGAGCGTAGACGACGCGGGCCGCGGGTTGCGCCGGCGCAGCCGTCCGTGACGCGTCTGATCAAGCCGCAAGTTTCAGAAATTCGCAAATTCAGCTAACTCTAGTACAACAACTACTACTACTACGTATAGTAATAAATTTTTATGATTTTTAGCAGCCTTTGCAAACATTTGGCTTTTTTTAAACACTTTGCGTCGACTTCAAGCTCATCTGATAATACGAGTAGTGCTTAGTAATAAAGAAAGAAACATTTATTCCTCAAATAAATTACATAAAATTAAAATAATTGAAACATTTTCAATATTGAGTACAGTTAGACTGCAATGCACAAAGTAAAAATAAGAAAAACTTAAAAGACACACAAAAAAGTTATTGTTTCAAAGTAATCACAAACAAACTACGTTCTCTATAGTCCAGTGCATTAATATAAGACCATTTAAACCATGTGGTAACGGCGTTAGAACATTGCCGTTCCCTTTGCTCACATCGGTATCGTACGAGACAATTAAGGGAAACAACCTGAATATCGTAATAGCAACTGATAGATGGCTGTGGATAACCATCTCTAGAAAATACCAGACTAAAATTTGTAGACCAGTGACGTGCAGCAGCGTCTACAGTGCGAGGTGTGGACAGAGCTCTAGACAATTAAGTCCTTTTGACCCACCTTCCACCGAAGACATTTTTTGGGATAACGTGACAGATGGTGGAACCGTCACAAAGGAGCTTAATCGTTAGTTAATATTCTTATTTTTGAAAAGTGTGGCGATTATGGTAAATCCTTTTTAAATTATAGTATATATTTAAGTTCTTTTTTACTTTTATACTATGTCAAAATAAATGTTTCTTTTTTTCTTTCCTTAGGGGAGAGTCCATATCCTGCAGTGCACTTTAACTAGCCGTTATACGTTATGCATGTATGTGTAATTAAAGGGTTTAAATTAAGGCCGGTTACCTTCCCGTCAGTTCACATAACGGTTCTTGAAGCGAACGGTTCATCGGTGCTTTCTTGGAATCACTCTGTGTCAAAGTGATGTGCACAGAGTAACTTTTATAGATATAGCGTGGAACATTTTATTATTCATCGTAACGTCTATTTCATAGAGTAGATAATCCAACCACTCGGCTATCGTGACTGTTTCCAACCAACAAAATGTCTAAATAGCCGAGTGATTGGATAATTGGATTCATATCAAGAGAACCGAGTTTGATCCCAGGAGGTAGGCTCGGCCAATAGGTTTTTTCAAAAACTTATCTGCGATTTATATTTTTGGCATGGACATAAAAGCGGCGACGGACTCACCACCTGTCACGTTGTCCCGAAAAATATCTTTATTGAAGTTGGAAGTTTACAAGGACCGATGGTAGTACTATTATTGGACAAATTTATTCATAAAACTACGTGAAAGTCGCTTTATAGAATTCATAACGAAGAAATACGCAGCAGAACCAGAGTAACCAACATAGCCGTAAGGATCAGCACGTTGAAGTGGCAATAGGCCGGCGACATAGCTTGTAGAACTGGCAACCGTTGGGGAAGAAAGGTCGAGCGGCAACCTCGTGCAGGCAAACGCAGTGTGGGACGAACTCTCACAAAATGGAGCGACGACCTGCTTAATGTTGCGGGGGGTCGAATGAAGTCTATATGAAAATCTTTGGGGGAGGCCTTTGTTGATTAGTGGACTTCTAATCGGCTGTTATGATATGATGAAGTAAAAACAATTAAATAACATCTCCAATACATAAATGCTACAATTTTTACTTACCTACAGACACATTTGATCGTGGGGAAGCCAAAATACTGTTACAATGCCTAATCCAACAACACGTCAGTTCTTTTAGTTGTGCCTTATGCGTTTAGCTTCTACTAGTATTGCCTTTACAAATATAAAAAGTTGTATGTTTGCGTATTTGCTATTATTTTTAGCAAGGCGTCTTTCGAAAAAATTCATAAAAATTATCTGGAATCATGACATACTTCATTTTTTAATGACCCACTTTCGTGGACCAGTGGCGTACACACCGGTTTTCACGGTGTCACGTTCTGAGGTCGCAGGTTCTATTCTCGGACGGTACAATGAAGAAAACTACTTTATCAACATTTTCTCGGCTGTGGATCACCCCAATTGTTATTCATTGTGTCTGATTCTTTTCGCTTCTTACTTTGAATCAGAGCAAGGTATGTGATTTTATCCTTATCACGTAAATATTCATTTCTTAATGGATAACTTGATTTTTAAAATAAATTCGTATACAAATCGACTACAATTTATTACAAATTATTTATTGGCAAAGGTAGATTAACATTGGAGAATAGGTCAGACAGATCACAGTACCGCTTCTACAAATCGCTGACACAGATTTCTAAAACAATGCTGACATACGCTTGATGAAGTTACATCGAAACGTCTTTGTTCAGTATTCATATAGCTGTAAGGTATATAATTGTGTAATTTCATTTTTTAAATGCAGATAAATAAAGTTGCATACCATGCTGGTTCTTTGCAGCTATTCAGAGGCATGCGACCACGCCAGACGTGTTTATTTACTCAAAACGGTATTTTATCGTTGAGCCGGTGGTTTTAGTTTTAAAATATTTAATGTCATCTTTATATTCTACGCATGTTTAGTAGTTCAGATTCTATCGCGGTTCCAAGCGAATTAGTTGTTTTAAAAGATTATTTTCGTGTTGTTTCATTGTGATGAATACTTCGACTGTTTATACAGACAAATTGAAGAGTCTTCTATGAACTGTAAGTAGTTTATTTCTTTGTATGTTCATATGTTCAGGCATTTACCAAGACTAGTCAGGGTCATAAGTCTAGACAATTAAGTCGCTTCGATCCGCTTTTTGTAGTACTTTTTACCGGTGTTTTTTTATTCATGTGTTTTGTTTCACAACTCATATAGATGTATGCGATTTATCTACAGAGAGAGAGGATAATTTAAAGATCTATGTGTGTCTGACGTTTATTGGAGTACATACCGGTTTTAATGGTGTCTGTCTGCTTTGAGGCCCCGAGTTCGATTTCCGGACGGGTTAATGTTGAAAACCACTTTTACTGCATCGTATTGAGTCTGTGTGTTTGTGGTCGGTGGTTTTTCGCTGTTTCTGATTACATAACACAAGTGCTTTAGCTATTTGCTTTGAGATCAGACCAATATATGTGATGTTGTCTCTATCTATAGTGTATACTAGAATAAATTCCTTTCTATATGTTTTCCCGTGCTAAAAGACCAAAATCATAACTGTTTGTAATATTCCATTACAGGACATAGGCTTCTCGCGTATGGGAGGGATTGCCGTAATCATCAAAATAGGATTAACATACCAAACATAGGATTTCGTGATCAGAATTCGTGTCAAGAGACCTCTGTTCGATCCTATGGTGGTAAGGTAGTACTAATGGAGTTTTTCAAAACTAATGTACGATTTACATCGTTGACGACAGAAAAATTGACGACAGGCTCACCACCTGTAACGTTGCAGCAATAAATGTTTTCGCTCAAAGGTGGGTCGAAAGTGCTTAATTGGATAGACCTTATCTACCCCTGTATTAGGAATAGCGAAAAGATATGATATAGTTGTTTATTTAAATTAACTAAATCTTGACATAAATACCTTTCTGTTTAAGTTTAGGTATATTGCAACAGAAACCACACACTAGTGCATTCCTACCTCCAGAAATAAGACAACTATTGTTTTCCAATTTTAAAGGTGTAAAGAACCAATATAATTGTGTGGCGCAATTGTCTGTTATTTAAATTTGTTTGCAAGGATGGCTGCAGTTACTGAGAGAACAATTGGATTACGACCTAAGACTTCTTATTATACAAGGATTGAGATTGGCGAGCTGTCTGAAACTCTAATGCTCTGTAAACTCTGCAGAAGTTACATAAATAAAAAGAAATACTAGGCTATACAGTTTTTTTAATATACTTACACATACTGATAATGGCTTTCCATTATAGGGAGATGAGAAAAGAAAAGTAGTTCTCCTATTCCCTCTCTCTCTAGATCAAGCAGATATCGATTGAACATAATTATAAATTGCAAGGCAGCGATCAACTCATTTCCAGGGGTTTTTTTCTCAGTTTTATTATGGGTTTTCGCGCACTCTCATCTTTCTCTCTTCATTAATTTATGTCTCCCTCTGAACTTCCTTTCGCCTGATTTACTCTTTTTGTAAAGCTCTCTTCACGCTTCACCTTACAGCTTACTCCCCAAATCAAGCGTGTGAAAATAAGTCCACCAAAGGTATTTTCGGGCCAACGTGACAGGAGGTGAGACCGTCGCCGTCTTTATGTCCAAGCCAACGATATAATTCGTAGATAAGTTTTTGAAAAACCCATTGGTACGTGCCTGCCACCTGGGGATCGAACTCGGATCTCTTGACTCGAAATTCCGACCACCCAACCACTCGGCTGTCGTGACTTTTTGTTAGAACAATAAAAGGTAAAACGCACGAAAAGGTTTACCAACTTAGCCTAGCCTATTCAACATCATAAACTGCTTGAGACCTATAAAGATATGTAGCTATAGCTACTAAAAGTATCTATTTATGCATTTTCAGTCCAGCCCTGAGCGCCAGCACAGAGTTATGCGTGCGAAACAATGGATAATCCTCTGGTCTCTATGGGCAGCGAGGCTGGTGAGACAACCCACCCCCATAGTGCGTGTGAGCAGTGGGCTCCTCCGTGGGAGTATTACACCAGACGGCTCTCACGCGAGCTACCTAGGAATTCCTTATGCCAGTGTACCACGTGGAGACAGATTTCAGGTAAAACTCATTATTGTTGCTGATCACATCTTATTTTCTGCTACTTATACTCACGCACAACCCCTGTCGGCGTAGCCAGAGAGAAAAAATCTCCAAGTGTCACGATCCTTACTTATTTCTTTCGCTTCTTTCAAATTCATCATTTCTTCATTCACACGCGTTTAGGTATCCGAATACTCTGGACCCTCCCCTATTCAAGCAATTTGCTCACGTGGTCTTCGAAAGGTAGTGTCTGCTAACCTCGATACCTTTTAATGTAAACTTTCGCGCTAATAATTTTTAAACACCATTTGGACAACGCTCAACGTGCTCAAACCATCGAAGCATACCCTTATCAATTTTATTGATAAGGTCTTCTTTCAAACCTGCTATTACTTTATATACTTACAACTGAAATTCCTATAGTAAATATGTAATATTTATCTTCACGATTCAATTGCCAGTACAGGGGTAGACAAAGGTCTAGTCTATACAATTAAGTCCCTTTGACCCACCTTCCACCGAAGATAACGTGACAGGTGGTGAGCCCGTCGCCGTCTTTATGTCCAAGCCAACGATATAATTCGTATAAGTTTTTTTTGAAAAACCCATTGGTACGAGCCTGCCACCTGTGGATCGAACTCGGGTCTCTCGACTCGAAATTCCCACCACCCAACCACTCGGCTACCGTGACTTTTTAATATAATATTATATATAATGTAATATTCGGAAGTTTAAATGTAGCTTTAAAGCAGCTGAACGAGTTTTAAACGAAACAGATGTCGTTAAAATAATATACATTATATATATATATATATATATATATATATATATATATATATATATATATATATATATATATATATATATATATATATATATAGCCATACGTGAATCAGTCTGTAAACAATGTATGTAAGAAATAAGTTAGGCTAACACCATATGATTTAAGTAACAACGATACAAACGATATAAATCCTAAGTAAGTTTTTTGAAAAATCCATTGGGACCAATCGGCCACCTAAGGATTGAACTCAGTATTCTTGACTCGGGTTCCGATCACGAAACCACTCGACTTACGTCACTTTGTAATAAGAACAAAATTGAATTCACTATAGGTGCATAAGTCCATTCAATAACCAGAAAAAACATATATTCTGTTTTTTTTTTTTTCATATTTTGTTTTTCATTTTCCAAGAGACTATTTTATTTCTCTTAAAATATTCAAGTAAGTAAAGATAAATTTTATAAATTTCAGGCACCAAAACTAGCAGCCACTTGGAACGGTGTCTTTGAAGCTTACAACGAACACATCAGATGCATTCAAAGATTTACTTCGACTACAATTTTAGGTAAAGAAGAAAATTGCCTTACCTTAAACATCTACACTCCTTTGGAAACAAACCCCAATAAAGTCCATCTACGACCAGTCATGGTTTACGTTCATGGTGGAGGTTTCCGAGATGGCTCTGGCTCACCTTTCTTATACGGGCCCGAATATTTAATTAAGCATGGTGTCATTCTCGTCACTTTTAACTACCGATTGGAAATAATCGGATTTCTATGTCTAGGAATAAAGGAAGCGCCTGGCAATGCTGGGTTAAAAGATCAAGTGGAAGCGCTAAAGTGGGTTAAGAAGAACATCAGAGCCTTTGGTGGAGATCCAAATTCAATAACGTTGTTCGGCGAAAGCGCTGGATCCGCGTCGGTAGTCTATCATCTTCTCTCACCGATGTCGGAAGGATTGTTTGATAGAGCGATCATGCAAAGTGGTTCTGCGATGTCCCCCTGGAGTTTTCAATTTGAACCTTTAAATACAGCCAGTGCTTTAGCTAGACAGATGGGTTATAATACAAAAGACCCGTATGAACTGTATAACATTTTTATGAACACATCTGCCAAGGAGCTACTCAGTACACGCGTTCCAAGGAACGTTGGTGATATCGTTTTATCAGAGAACATATTCGTGCCTTGCGTTGAAAAAGATACTGTCGGCGTTGATAGATTTCTTACAGAACTTCCATACAATTTACTCAAAGAAGGTAAATACAAGAAAGTACCATTTATAATTGGATATAATAATGCTGAAGGTCACATGTTCGTCGGTAAAGAAAATGACACGACCATTGCAAATTTGAATTTCTTTGATTCGTTACCAAGAGACTTATATTTCCAATCTATCGAGGAAAAGAAAACAGTAGGAGATAAGCTCAGAAAGCTTTATATGGACGACAAGGAAATATCAAGGAAAACGCTTGAAATCTTTTCAAAGTATGAAGGTGATTCAGGTATAACATACCCAGTAATAGCGACAGTGGACCTCATGACGAAGACATCTGACAACCCTATTTACGTTTATAAGTTTTGTTATGACGGCTGGATGAATATTGTGAAGCAACTGTACGGGTTTTGGAAAGCGCCAGGGGCGACACATGCCGACGAATTGTTTTACATATTTAAGTTTAAAATCACGATGTTGCAATCTTTCCTCGAATTGGACATGGTGGAAAAGATGACAACGCTATGGACGAACTTTGTCAAGTATGGGTGAGTTTGACGTAACCGTACAATCATTAAAAAAAATTCTTAACGATGAGAATTTCAAAGGTTCTCTTTCTTTGTTCTTTGATTTATGATTTCTATTAATTACATGATTGATACTATGACTAGATTAGTTATATGTTTAATTTACAACGGGGAAAAATTGGTATAACGCCTTTTAATTCCATAGAATCCCATTAAATAAAATGTTGCCATCAATCAAACATACTTATATACTCTTGATAGGTTCTTACAATATTTTCATTTCTTGTATTGACGCGAATACTACACATTTAAAATAAAACGATTTTTGGATTTTATCGCGTTTTTTAATTAGTTTTACAAAATATTTTTACGGATGTAAAGCATGCGAAACGTCGGGAAATAAAAACAGTTTGAAAAAACTAATTTAAAAAACGCGATAAAATCCCGAAAATAGTTTTATTTTAAATATTTTCATTATTTCTAAAAATAAAAAAAAGAATTATTACTATTTTGTGTCCGAGCGTTATCTCGAAATGCTCACAATACAACAAAAAATCAATTTGCTAAGCAAAATCATGCTTCAGATCTTTCCCATAGTAACTGTACATTTTTGTGAGATAAAAAGTTAGCTAAAATATCGTAAGCTACAATCTATCTCTGTGCCAAGTTGGATCTAAATCTGTTCATCCGTGCTGGCATGGTTAAGCAACAAGTATCTATCATTTAATTCAAATGCAAATATAATAGTATAACAAAGGCAATAATAAGAAAGATAGTGTTAGTTCTTTATGACGTATCTGTTTTTTCATTGTTATTATCAAGACCACGAGCACTTTGTCTTTCACTAATTAACTTAATGTGTCTACGTTCCAGAGATCCTACACCGGCTGCAACGAAATTACTGCTAACAAAATGGCCGCCAGCACGTAGAAAAGATCCGCGCATATTAGTCATAGACAACAATTTCTCTATAGAACCGTTATGGAGCGAGGAAACTTTATTGTTTTGGAATAATACTTACTCAAAATATAGAAGAAAAAGTTAACACCTTTCTTAAATTTGAACAGACTCCGAGGAGTTTAATAATGGGATTAAGGGATGAAATATTACGACAAAGAAGCTGCAACGTTCCCAGAAAGTTTGCGCATTAAAATGAGCCAGACGATTTGAAACAATTATTTGTCTGCTCTAGTTTGTTGACGCTGATAAATTGTGTATTTGTACCAACTTGCTTAATTAATAGACACTTTTTTGTTGCAGTCTGATAATTTATTAAATGGAAATTACCCACTGAGAAAGTACAAACATGCATTGCCTTTATTTCCTTACCTTTGAAATACACATTAACATCGCATGTCTAGCCTCAAATTAGTTCTATTTTTCTAGTACTTTTCGTGACTTTAATAAAATGATTTTAAAGTTGGTAGACTCTTTTTCTGTTTAGAAATTGTCTAGGTCAGTACCACAGTAATACCAATTTCTGCCACTAAATAGCAGTATGATAACAGTTCTTTGTTGCGAGAATACGACAGTACGGTCTACCCAGACGCGCTACGATAAGATGTCATTAACATTACTGAATATGTCATTCTCCAGAAGAAAAATCCAGTAGACTATTTTGATCCATTAGACACTTTAGAAACATTTTTACTCTGTGGTTTAAAACGTTATTTAGTTAAGTGAAATCGTAATTATGTTAATATAAAAGTCACGATAGCCGAGTGGTTGTGTGGTCGGAATTTGGAGTCAAGAGACTCGAGATCGATCCCCAGGTGGCAGGCTCGTACCAATGGGTTTTTCAAAAACTTATGTACGAATTATATCGTTGGCTTGGACATAAAGACGGCGACGAACTCACCACCTGTCACGCTGTCCTGAAAATATCTTCAGGGGAAAATAGGTCGAAACGACTTAATTGTCTAGACCTGTATCGTGTCTACCCCTGTATTGGGAATTGCGTTATTTATCAAGATGCCGTTTTATCTTGTGAAACAATTAGAGAATACGTTGTGTATCTTTAAGGGCTTAAAATATATTAAATTGTAATTAATACTATGATGTCTGTATGGACCATTGTAAACATTCCAAACTATATATTTAATCCAGGAAACCTGGAAATTAAAAAACTAAATAGATCTCTACTAGAGTCAAGATAGCAGATTGGTTTAGTGATCGGGATTTAAGTCAAGTGACCCTACTTCAATCGCCTTGTGGTAGGCTTGTACCAATGATTGAATAAACTCAAAACATATGTACGATTTATCTTCGCTTGGACATAAGACGGCAACAGGCTCACGTTCACATTGTCCCAAAAATATATCCCATGAAATGTGGGTCAAAAGGACTTAATTGTCTAGGCCTCTGTCTACCCCTATATTGAGGATATAGGCGTAAAATTTTTTTCTTATTTTACTAGACAGTGCTGCATTATGAGTCAAGTGGAATGTCCGCACATACCCTCTCTGGAATTCAACCAAGAAAGAAAAAAAGAAAGACTAATTTAAGGGAATAAAAGCTGAAACAAAAAAGATCATTCCAGTGAACGGACGTAGACCAAAACAAACCGTGTGCCTGATTTAATATCTTCACCCCATTGCCAATACAGATGTAGACACGACAATTAAGTCGTGTCGACCCATCTTCCACCGAAGATATTTTTGGAACAACGTGACAGATGGTACGTCGCCGTCTTAAGGTTCAACGATATAATTCGTACATAAGTTCTTGAAAAAACCCTTTGGTACGAACGCCTGCCACCTGGGGATAGCACTCGTGTCTCTTGACTCGAATTCCGACCACCTAACCACTCGGCTATCGTGGCGTGCCTGATTTAGAACCTGAGATATCTGGAAAGGAAGCTGTTAAACCATAAGAAATGTGTAGCATGAAATCGCGTTTCATCGCCTTATGAATACTGCCCTTTTTTACTATCGTGGGTGTGTGTTAGAGGGGACTTAGAGGAAAGCCTTAATAATATTTATGGCTACCGACAGATAGCGGAATAACCATCTCGAAAAAATACCAAGAGGATATCAAGAGGAACGGGGACGGGCAGCAATGTCTAAGATTCACGGTGTCTGGTACTGCGATCGCCAAACCGCTTGCCAAGCGTGGCGATTTAGGAAAACTCATCGTCCTCCGAGGCCTTTATATAAAGACTTTATGAACAAGTCAAATGCTATTTAAAATGTATGTATTGTTCTGACTCACCATATCGTAATACACTACATCGTAAACAACGCTAGAGGATTAATGGGGCCCTCGGTATACGAGAAAGAAAGACTCTCACTGCAGTTATTACTAAACAAGCAAGTAGCAAACTTCATAACAGCTCAAGTGCTTTACATATGAATTACAGCCAAACCTTATCGCGGTGTAAATAAAAAGTAGCGACATCCAGGGCCAAAATCAAAACTAACTTTCAATTATCATCATGTATGTATATTTATTACTTTAAACATGTATATAGAGACTTGTTGTTCTTAAATAAAAAGGGTGAAACTAACGTAAGACTAGCCTAGAAATGAAAATTTCTAGCCGCTTATTTAGTTACAAGGTCAGCGCATTAGACTGTGTTGCAGCAAAAACTATACTATATTTATACGTAAAAGCAAAGTCTGTTGCGTGCGTTAATTGATGCGTGAAGTTTGTAACAACCTCCGGCTGTTCCTACACTAGCTGGAACTGAAAGGATATTCTTCCTGTAGGTTTTTTTCAACTCTGTACCCTCCCGTGGGTGTCGTAAATTTGCGATTAGGTGAATAGCGGAAAGTACTTATTAATTTTAATGACTACCAACAGGTGTTTTAATATAAACAAATAAATACATACACATTTCACGATAGCCGAGTGGTTGGGTGGTCGGAATTACGAGGCAAGAGACCCGAGTTCGATCCCCAGGTGGCAGGCTCGTACCTTCGTTTCAAAACTTATGTACGAATTATATCGATGGCTTGGGCATAAAGACAGCGACGAGCTCATCTTAGACAATGTAGAAAAATTAGGTATATATATTGAACCGACCGGGAATTCAACCCGGGACCTGAGACACCTTGAAAACCGGTGTGTACACAAAGGTTGTCAGTGATTACAATCTAGGAAACATTTAACTAATCGGTTGGTAAAAGAATCACCCCGTAATGCCGAAGGTCTTTCCATTGCGGGTCAAAATCACATATTTGTCTATGTATTCAATACATAGTTTCGCATCCAAAAAATAATTGCATTTGTCCTAAACTGAAGAGCAGGAGTACACCACCCTTCCTCCCACATATGCGTGCTCTAATTATTCTGAGTGCCTGCATAAATATTAACATAAAGAATTTCCGCAGAAGAAAGCCAAATATATCAATTAACTATGTTCTTACTTAATATTTCATAACATGGGTAGATAGAGGTCTAGAAGCCCTTTCCATCCAATTTTTTCCGATGAGTTTTTATGGAACGAGATAGGTGGTTATCCTGTCGCCGTCTTTATGTCCTAACCAATGAAATAACCTACCTGGGAACGGACTCGGAGCTCTTAAAAAGCATAACATGGGTAGATAGAGGTCTAGAAGCCCTTTCCATCCAATTTTTTCCGATGAGTTTTTATGGAACGAGATAGGTGGTTATCCTGTCGCCGTCTTTATGTCCTAACCAATGAAATAACCTACCTGGGAACGGACTCGGAGCTCTTAAAAAGCAAATTGTTTATAAGGTGTTGTTTAACCGTGAGGTTACGCCGTAGGAATATACCGCTCTCTCTCTTCCCGTGGGTGTTGTAAGAGACGACTATGGGAAAAGATCTGAATATGTAATTGGCTACCGACATATAACGGGATAACTTATTACGGACTTAATAGCTAAAGGCATTCTCTACCAATCTGCCTTTATTCCCATTGTCTTATCTATTTGAATTAATTTTATGTTGTATGTTATCTCTGATTTACTTATTGTAAATAAATAAATAAATGTTTTAACGCAATTTCCAATAAAGGGGCAGACAGAGGTCTAGTCTAGACAATTAAGACAACGAGGCAGGTGGTAAGCCCGTCGCCGTCTTACTGTCCAAGCCAAAATATAAATTGAACATAAGTGTTTGAAAATACCCAATGGTACGAGCCTGCGGATCTGCGGAACCTGAGGATCGAATTCGCGTCTCTTGACTCGAATTCCGACCGCCCAACCACTCGGCTATCGTGACTTCTACGTGCATATGTTTGAAACGTGAAACATTGTATAAATCCGGAGCTTATTTTGGGACAACGTGACAGGTGGTGAGCCCGTCGCCGTCTCTATGCCCAAGCCAACGATCTAAGTCGTACATAAGTTTTTGAAAAACCCATTCATCCATTAATTCCATCATACTATTAAAACAATACGTTAAAACTGCATCTAATCTATTTGTACTTCCAGTTTGTGTGATAATTTTCCTGACCAGTTTTCAAAGCGTCGTTATGTTATTCAATATCTTCGAGAGGCCCAAAGCCAGTAGTCCAAGGCTAGCCGATACCAGGCTCTATATTAAATATTCGATTGAGAAATGACTAAGGTCAGGGTCTCGGCGATTGGAATAAAAACAGTCGATTGTTCAAATGCTATTATACACTTAATTATTACTGTTTATTAACGACAGGCTCATCAACCTTCACCGAACAAGCCTTCCACCGAAGATACTTTCGGGACAACGTAACAGGTGGTGAGCCCGTCGCCGTCTTTATGTCCAAGCCAACGATATAATTCGTGCATCAGTTTTTGAAATACCTATTGGTGCGAGCCTGCTACCTGAGGATCGAACTCTGGTCTCTTGTCTCGAAATTCCAACCAAACAACCACTCGGCTATCGTGACTCTTTACTACTACCCTTCTTCTTCTTTACAATCTATCAAAAGTCCTCTGCTGAATATAGGCCTCCCCCAAGTTTTCCGAAGTTTTTTAAAGAAGCGTCCTCAGCCTCCTGCGTGTTTCAGCTTTCTGTAACATTTTGCAAAATGTAAAACGATTTGATTTTATTAAAAATAAAAAAAAAACTTTATTTTCTCTTCACAATAATAGTTGCGATAGCTGAGTGGTTGGGTGATCTGAATTTAAGACAAGAAACCTGAGTTCCATCCCCAGGAGGTAGGGTTGTAACAATGACTTTTTCAAAACATATCATTGCTATCGCTGGCTTGGACAGACTGCGACAATTTCACCACCTCTCACGTCGTTCCAAAATAAGCTCCGTTGAAATATGGGTCGAAAGAACTAAATTGTCTAGACCTCTGACTACGCAGTACTAGGAAATGCGTGAACACAATAAATACTCCAAATATTATGGCAAATCCTCCTTAGGAGATACCGGGATAGGAAAATAGGCATGCCGTGGACTTTTACAGTCCTTTAAGTAATTATAACAGTTTTATTCTTTTCGTTATTAAACTGATCACATTTCATAACATAAGAAATTTCAAGAGCCAACCAAGCCATTAGTTGTCTGATAACAGATGTCGCATTTTAATAACCACAGTAGAGACGTTTCTTTTTCCAGACGTTTCTACCGTCCACAATAAAATATATATCTCTGCTAACTACCTTAATCATAAAGACAGATAATAAGATGAGTAATACATAAATGATTAATAAATAATCAATCCTGCTGGTTGACAGTATTAAAGATCAATGATAAGTAATAAGAATAATTAATAATGAAAATAATTAGGTTTATAAGGTATGAATCGTTTTGTCACACGTAACTTATTATCTATGCATATAATTTATTACAAATACATCAAAAATATAATTAATACATACATACATACATAACGGCCTATTAAAGTCCACTGCAATAGGGAGGATTTGCCATAATCGCCACGCTTGGCAAGCGGATTGGCGATCGCAGTACCAGACTACTCGTATCTCAGACGCTGCTGCCGTTTTTCGGTCTGATTATTTTGGTCCAATATTTTAGAGATGGGTATTCCACCATCTATCTTTTGCCATAACGATATTCAAGGCTGCTTCCCTTAGTCGCCTCTTACGACATCCACGGACGAAAGAAAGGGAGTGGAAATACTCTTACACCGTTACCACACGGTATTCTATATCTGTACCGAATTTCATCCAGAACTGTTCAGACTTTCTGGCGTGATTGAGTAACAAACATCCACCCATCCATCCAATTTCATCGTAATTTCAATCAGCGTTCTTTCTGAGAACATTGGTTTATATTTTAAGAAAAAAAAGCCATCTTTGTTTTGAAAAAGACGCAACCGTAACATCATTGGGTGTCTATGTTATAAAAGACTACTAATATACTTGAATTTCAAGTTTAATTGATTTTTAAAAACCAATTACATGATTCAGAGGCATGTTTATCTTATAATAATAAATGTATAAAGCGATATTATAAAATTAACTTTAGTATTTATTACATCAAGAAAGTTCATAGACAAGGATACTGTGCGGTACAGGGTACAGTTCAAAAATCGACGGGCACAATTAAATTCGTTTGATAACTAACAATATCAACAAACTACGATTCTATTTATAAACTGCATTCTCACCAAACTGGAGATCTACGTTCTTGTCGGAATACAAGAATGAAAACAGTTGTAACTTATAGTAAACGTTAGCTGCACCCAACAGCAGCATTCGTTCGCCCTTAACACCATTTCGTATTACGTAGATTGACCTCATGCATTGAGCATCGCGCGCCGTGCAGTGCACTCGCACTAATGTACTCCGCGCGCTCGAACGCGTTCAAAATCGAGTCACAGATTAATAAAAGCGCGCCATTTTCGGGCAGATTATAAAATTATTTAAAAGAAATTTAATGCTTTTTTTTATTGTGGCACCGTAGTGTAAACTACTGCAGTTTATTTAAACTGAGATAATTAAAAAAGACTATCTCTTTTGTTATTAAAATATTATTCTATTAGAACTTTCGTTAAAAGACTACGTTATTAAAAAAAGAAAATAGTGGGACGTAATATTTTTGTTTATTTTTTTAATTAAAATATGTTAACTTTTTAAATAATCGGTGAAATGTTGACTTGATCAATGATGAAGTGGTTAGCGTTACTATCGCTGATAGTGGCGAATGTGGTGAAGGTACCGACCCCGGTGGTGAAGACCAGCAACGGACTGGTGAGGGGCAGGGTCAGCGATAATGGACTGTTCTACCAATACTTCGGAATACCGTACGCACATGTCAGCGAGGAGAACAGGTTCAAGGTACATACATATAAAGTGTACTTGAGAGGTCTTTGCTTGGTGTTTATTAAAGTTTAAAAAAAAACTATCGCAATTTTCTTATATTCAGATAGGCAGAGGTTTAGACAATTAGGTCCTTTCGAGACGCTTTTCAGCGAAGGGACAACGTAACTAACGGTCTAATATTTTTTAGATACATAGATAAATATTTATAAATATATGTACTTATAAGCGTCCATGACTCTCTAGCGAAATTCAAACCCGTGTAACCCTTAGCTTCGAAGGCAGGGTCAGTACCAACTCGACTATCGGGTCATCAAAAAAAATGTTACAGTTTAATAGACTCCAGCGTTACTTTGCGGAAAATAATTATTCATAACAACTTTATAATAATGAATTTATTATAAAGTTGTTATTACAAACAACATTTATAATATTATAGTTAAGAGTAAAAACTATAATAACACACCTAATGTAAAAGTTAAAATGAAAGCAGCCTGTAAATATGTCCTCAGCTAGATGAAGACTTCACTCAAATATTTTCTAAGAGAGATTAGAGGTAAAGTGACTCTTGCTGAGTGACATGCAACAAATTCTTATTTTGACTTTACTTGTATCCCAGGACACAGGCCTCTCCCTTGGGGAGCCATAATCGTCACGCTTGGCAAGCGGATTGGCGATCGCAGTACCAGACTACTCGCACCTCTGACGCTGCTGCCCATCTTCGGTGTCATTATTTTGGTCTGTTATTTTTAGAGATGATTATCCCGCCATCTATCGGTTGCCATAACGATATTCAAGGGCTGCTTCCCTTAGTCTCGCCCTCGCATCGCCTCTTAGGACATCCACGGGAAGAAAGGGAGTGGTACACCGTTACCACACGTACAAGTTGGGCTGAATAAAATTCTATACTAACATGGCTTGTGAGACGTTGAGACTATGGTTGGATTATGGACCGTAGTTACAAAAACCAGGTGGAGGCAATTAAATTATTTTATATTTTTAAAATTATCAAGTTTATGTTGTCGATAGTATGTTTCTCATATCATTTCATTCAACAATAAGCAAAACAAAAACATATACGACCTTCTTGGATGGATGGTGTACACAACGGGTATCATGTCGCTAGCTCTGAGGTCCCTGGTTCCATTCCCAGTCGGGTCGTTGTAGAAAACACCTACAATTCCTCGGGTTGGAATGTTTGCTGGACATTCGTTGTTTCTGATGTCACGATGGAAGTGTTTAAGCTATTTACTTCGGGATCAGAGTAATGTTTGTGTGTATATGTAAAAGCTATGTATGCATATATAAAAGCTAACCAACCCAGTGGTAACGGCATTAATTTTAAGTCCACAAGGAGAACTTACCAGTTACTTTATTATATTTATATTATCTGCCGATGTTTATAAATTGTGAATGGAGATTTAAAAAAAAAACACTAGCAATGTTAACAATATTCATGAAATGAATGCCAAATTAAAATTATACATTTCAATTTGACATTTTTAATAAATAATGTAGTTTTTCATTTAAACATTTTTTTTTTCACTTATACGCTTATCTAAATAGACTTGAAATATTAAACACTATCTGATTAAACAATCCATCGATATAAAATATCGATGGATTGTTACATTAGTTTCGGAGATACAAAGGTTGAAACTCCCATACATTAAAGATCTTTTTTTAAAATGGAGACTCGCCGATAGTACAGGTAATAATAATAATTTAAAGCAAATGCGTTAAGAGTTCCCAGTGTGAAGACCAGTAACAAACATACACTTTTACAAATTTTACAAACAACATGACAGGTGGTAAGGTTTAGTACCAAATTGAAAATCACAGTATCTAAGCAGCTCTAGAATTGTGCTGAAATACATGCTCTGATTCTACTAGTGACATGATTGATAAAGTGCGAGAATAATATCGGACACAAGTCGGAGTCTCCAGAATCTGCGTAAATCATTCATGCTAAATTATCCCAGTTTTTTGTTCTCATTTGTCTATTGAGGATACTGTCTTGTACTGTAGGTATTAGCTGTGACGCAGAGAAATAATTGAAATAGCCTTTTATAGCTCTTTGAGGAAAAACAGCCTGCCTGCCTTGATCTTTCTGCTAGTTTGCTGTCTACGTCAATTATTTTTTCATTCAATATTCAATGCCATTTTAGTACTATATACGACAAACAAAAGATTGGAAGTATAAAAATCGTCACTTATAGATATAGATATAGTAAACGTTCGACACTTAGTTATCATAATCATGTTTATTGTTTTATTATCAAGGTTAAACTAAGTCCGTGCCAATCTACCAACTTAATCAACTGCAAATGAGAAACATAGTATACACAATGCAGCATAGATGTCATTGGATTTATGTTAATAGATTTGTAAATAGATGTCTGATTAGTTTGAGACGTAAACATTTATAATATACATGTTTACGTTTTATAAAATTTACGATACTGACCTGATACTAATATTTACATACATACTTGATACTAATATTTGTTAATATATAATAATCAAGCAGATCGCTTAGTATGTTATTAATTTTAAAAGATGTCAATAAAAATATTCTTTGAAAATATCATTTAGTTAAATACTTTGTTTGAAATTCCCGATTTCCATTGGAAGGTCAGATTTAAAAGTGTATAACAACAATGTTTCATAGAAGTGTAACGTTGAACGAAAGTTAAATCACTTTTTTCAACTTTCGAGTTTTGCAGACGAAAATATTATAAATAATCGTCCACTGCTGTGCAAAGAACTCTCCCGTGGGAGGTTCTTTGCACAGCAGTCCGCTTGGCGAACGTGGAGGTTATGACAAACCTCCACGTTCGCCAAGCGGATTGGCGATCGCAGTACCAGATATACTGCACCATAGACGCTGAATCCCATTGCCGATCTGCTTATAATGGTCTGGTTATTTTTCGAGGTGATTATCCCGCCATATGTCGGTAGGTATTAATATATTCAAGGCTTCATAGTCCTTAATATATCTTCAGTGGAAGGTAGGTCAAAAGGACTTGATTGTCTGCACCTCTGTCTGCCCCTGTATTGAGAAGGGCGTGAAGATTTTTATATATTTTTATCTTAATATCCTTTTACGACCCATGAGAAGAAAGGGGTCGGCATATTCTCAAGCCAATACCACCACGACACACCACATATATTATGAATGAATAATGAATAAATACGTGATAGATAGGGACAGCATCACAAAAATCGCACTGATGATCCTAATCTGATCCTAAAATAGCTAAAGCGTTTCTGTTCGGAAACAACCTAGGTACCTCAAATACCCAGTCCCCGAAGAAATGAAAAAAGTAGATCTCAGAACTTACGTTACTCCATCTAATCGAAGACGATATCGAAAAACAAATCGAGCCAATGTAGAAAAGTGGTTTTGAAAACCAGTACGTACGCTATATATAACTTGTGGTAATGTTTACACTATTTTAATACCACAAGTTCAGTGGTAAAGTATAACATAGACAGACAACCTACATATCCAAGAAATGGTATTAAAAAATTTGGAAGTAATGAAAGAGAAGTAATAAAAAATTGATCTGATTCATTCACGCTAACTCGCACTGTACAACTTTTTCGAATCGATTTTCGATTAAAATTTCGATTCAATTTCTCTTAAAAATATAAGAAAGAATGGCCCTAAGACAGTTATTAGTATTCGTGTACTGCCACTATTTACCAACACGTGAACTAGAATCGATGCAGCACTCACAATTTAATTATTTATGTAAAACTGACGACCCAATAGCCTATTTTATGATAATCCTGCCTCTGAAGGGGTTTCAGGTTCAAATCCCGCTTGGAGCAAATATATGTGTGATGAAAATGAACAGTATTCGAGTCATGAGTTTTTTTTTTATAGCAAAGGGAGGCAAACGAGCAGGCGCCTCACGTGATGGTAAGTGATTACCGCCGCCCATGAACACCCGCAATACCAGAGGCATAGCAGATGCGTTGCCGCCCTTAGAGTGCCCCCCCCCCTGAATTGGGAAAGGGGGGGGGCTCCGGTTACCTACACTCACCAAACAAAACGCAGAAGCTTGTGTTGAAGGGTCGTGGTACTTCCCCGGTCGCGCCGGCCCATTCATGTCACAACAAAAGCTGATGCGTGGCTATACCACTGTTAAGAGGTATCTGTGTATATTATCTATGTAAATATAATGTGTGTGGTATAATAACTCGACGTGTGGTATCGGCGTAAGAAACCTTTATGTTAGCGGTTTTTTTTTTTCTTAAAATATAAACCAATGTTCTCAGAAATAACGCTGATTGAAATAACGATGAAATTGGATGGGTGGATGATTTTTACTCAATCACGCCAGAAAGGCTGAACGGATCTGGATGAAATTCGGCACCGATATAGAATACTGTGTGGTAACGGTGTAAGAATATTTCCACTCCCTTTCTTCCCGTGGATGTCGTAGGAGGCTAAGGGAATCAGCCTTGAATATCGTTATGGCAACCGAAAGATAGCGGGATAACCATCTCTAAAAATACCAGATCAAAGTAATCAGACCGAGGATGGGCAGCAGCGTCTGAGGTGCGAGTGGTCTGCTACTGCGATCACCAATACGCTTGACATGCGTGATGATTGTGGCATATGCTTCCCATTGGACTATGTCCTGCAGTGGACTTTAACGGACCATTATGTATGTATCTAAATATAATGTAAGTATTTTGTAACGTCGGCTTGGACACTTAGGTGGCGATAGGCTTACTACTTTTCTATCCCAGTATTAAGAATATACGTGAAGATACTTGTTATAATTTATTTATGCAAGAGTAAAAAACAATAGATAAATAAATACATACATAGATAGGGACAACATCACATACATTGTTCCGATCCCAATGTAACAAGCTAAAGCACTTGGAATCCGGGAATCAAACCCGGGACGTCGAGATGGCGTCACCATGAAAACCAGTGTTTACGCTATTAGTCCACGGAGGTCGTAAAAAAGGTATTTTCCCTTTTGCCGTCAGTTTGTACTTTAATCCCAAATAATGATAAGAAAAGAGAAAAAGGTTTAAGTTAAACGGAGCTTTCATCTCACAGATAAGTGCAGACCTCGATTAAATTGGGTCCAGTGTAGCCTTTAAACTTTATAGATAAGCAAAAGCATGATGTCATTGCTATAGGCAAATATGTTTATAAATATAAAAATACAAACATTGAAAAGGGACAAAATTAAATATGCCATAATGAGATAAATAGGCTTTAACGCTCAGAACTCGTTGATTCTTTTATTGAATCTTTTATTCAGAAATAAATCAAATCATTTATTCACCGACATAAGAATGCACAATCGTTTATCGAAAGTTATTTTTTAATGTTTGACCGTTTCGTAATGAGGAGCCTCTAACGAAAAAAAACCAGGCGAAAGAAACATCGTAGGCATCCTATTTTTTTGGTCAATCTTTTTTTTTTTTTAAATAAATAAAATATCCTTACGTCTAGTACCTGATTGTGTTGCCATAAAGAATATATCGCCGAGTGATACGATCCTAACATCCTCTTTCGCTTCTTTCAAATTTATCATTTTTCACATACGCTCGTTTAAATATCCAGTTACTCTTGACCCTGACCTCTTCGAGCAATTAGCGCGCATGGTCTTCGAAAGTTTATCTCGGCCTACCTCGACCCCTTTTATTGTTTATTTTCGCGCTATATATTTTCTTCACCGTTCTTCACTCATTCACTCATCGTGCCCAAACCATGGAAGCAGGCTCTATCTATTTTATTGATTAAATCTCTGTTATTGTTACTCAGAAAATGCTAGCGTCTCTTTGTGCAAACAGCGCATTTTTTAATATTCTATGAAATAAAAATCAAAAGTAGTAGAGATGTTGTTTATTCATAAATTGCCTGGTCCGAAGAAAAGTAACGGTAGCCGAGTAGTTGGGAGTTCGTTTCGAGTCAAAAGACCCGAGTTCAATCCCCAGGTGGCAGGCTCGTATAATATCAATATAATATCACTCAATATAATCGTACCAATGGGGGTTTCAAAAATTTATGTAAATTTTATATCGTTGGCTTGGACATAAAGACGGCGACGGGCTAACCACTAATATTTATTTCTATTCTATAATATAGTAGAATAAACGTTGACAGTTTTATTGGAATGAATTCAAATCGCAGACGCTTTATGCTGGAATAGGAACAAGCTAAGCGAATCTAAATCACGACCGGTATATGAGTACGTTAGGATTGCAAACTGCAGATCTATCGGAATGCTGTCAGGTTCAGACATATCCAACCACAGGCGCTATCGACTTACAATGTAAAAGAAGACTAAACCCTCAAGCACTTAAGTCGGAATTTGATTAGAGCTCTCTGCTTAGGAGTGTGTTGTTACCACACTTGCTTAATTGTCTAAACTACACCTCTGTCTACCCCTGTATAGGGAATTGCGTGAAGACATTTATTTATTTAGAAATATTTGTGCCTTTAGAAATATTTTGCATGTTTATGGTTTAATTTTAGTCTACTCTGTTATAATTTAAATCACCTTCAAAACAGAACACAAAAAATCATTGATTCACGTTCTTAGCTCATCTTGTTACTTATTAAATAAAATATTCTTATAAGCACTACTTACTGATGTGCTTGAAATCGGTGCCAATTGTTGTCAAAATTTTTTCATTTGACATTGCAATTATATTCAGTTAAGATATTCTGTTATATCAACAATTGTAACATGGAAATTTTCTTGATTTTCTTGGTAGCAGATCCTGACGTAGTAACAATAGGATTAAACTGCAAGAATAACAAAAAAGATAAGATTAAAAAGAAAGAAGATTTCAAAAAATCTTTTATGGTGGAGTTATAAGATAACAAACAGAAAAAGAACACACAACCGCATTAAGAACCTCCCTTTTTTTGAAGTATATTAAAAGAAAAGAAGTTTGAGAGATATTTGGAATTCAAATTTTTTTTATTTAATTCAAGCATGTTTAAAACTTTTGAACTACAACATCGCGAAGACCTAACAGATTAGCCACCAGGAAACTCAGGGATCTATTGTTTTCTTTTGTATTACTCTGTTTTAACAACGAGAATTCATACAGGTCAATAGTAACAAATGTCAAAAGTACATTTTTTATTCATAAGCATAACAAATACCAACAGCCGGTATATTACAATTGCAGACTGGAAGCTATTTCCATACGTGTATCCTTAACATATTGATCAATTTTATAGTAAAAAAAATCTACACGCCATTCTTAATGTTAGGTTAGAGAAATTAGATTAGGTTAGAGTAATACTAGGGTTTATAGTATTAGTAGTAATATATTATACTAGAACTATATTATATCTCGTATATATCTAGTATATAACAGACAATAAAGTCTTTTCGACCCACCTTACAACGAAGACATTTTTTCAGGAGAACGCGACAGGTGGTGAGCCTGTCGCTATATTTATGTCCTAGCCAACGATATAAACCGTACATAAAGTTATAAATAAACTCATTGGAACGACACGGGGCTCTTGTCACGAATTCCGATCCCCCAACCACTCGACTATCGTGACATTTTTTGTGCTAATGTTATAGTAGGTCTTTAAATAAATATCTTTAAATAGATATTGTGTATCAGTACATATTTTAAACCGGTTTCGTATCTATATTTAATTTTTTTTTAACCATTTGCCGTCCTCCGTGGACGAGTGGCGTAAACACCGGTTTTCAAGGTGCCGGGTTCGATTCCCGGACGGATTAAAGTAGAAAAACCAATTTTTCTACATTTTCTCGGGTCTGGGTGTTTATGGTGCCTTCGTTGTTTCGGATTCATATACCACAAGTACTTTAAATAAAATAAAAAATAAATAAACATATTCACGCAATTCCCAATACAGGGGTAGACAGAGGTCTAGTTTAGACAATTAAGTCCCTTTGACCCACCTTCCACCGAAGATATTTTCGGGACAACGTGACAGGTGGTGAGCCCGTCGCCGTCTTTATGTCCAAGCCAACGATATAATTCGTACATAAGTTTTAGAAAAACCCATTGGTACGAGCCTGCCACCTGGGGGTCGAACTCGGGTCTCTCGACTCGTAATTCTGACCACCCAACCACTCGACTATCGTGACTTTTTTTTAAGTACTTTAGTACTTTAAGTAGTTTTTTTAAAGACAAGTAGCTTCTTACATTGGGATCTGAACGGATATCATTGGGTGATGTTATCCAAATAAAAAATAAAATATTTGTTTATATTTAAAAGGGCTGAGATGCAGTCTATCTTAGTAATTTAAAATGAAATATCTTTCTTTGCAAGTATACGATTGCACAAACCTTCTAATCTACTATTAACTTCTTTGACAATCCACTTACATACATAGATAGGGACAACATCACTTACATTGCTCTGATCGCAAATTAAGCAGCTTAAACACACACCCGAGAAAATGTAGCAAAAGTGTTCTTCTTCATTGACCCAACCGGCAATCGAACCCGTGACTCCAGAGCCGGCGACCATGAAAACCGGAGTGTATACCTCTCGTCCACTGAGCTCGCCAACAAATATATTTTTTAATTTTTTTTTATAAATAATAAACATCTTCACGCAATTCCCAATACCGAGGTAGACAGAGGTCTAGACTATACAATAAAGCCCCTTCGACCCACCTTCCACCGAAGATATTTTCGGGACAACGTGACAGGTGGTGAGCCCGTCGCCGTCTTTATATCTAAGCCAAAGATATAATTCGTATACAAATTTTTGAAAAAGCCACCTGGGGATCGAACTCGGGTTTCTTGACTCGAAATTCCGACCACGCTACCACTCGACTATCGTGACATTATATATTTATATTACTTATTTCTATTAATACATATTTTATTTTTAATTTTCAATTTTAGAATCTACAGTACAAAATCTATAAATCTTGACATGAAACAATGTAAGTTACACCTAAGCCAATTACTGATTCTTAAAATTCCTAATAAACATCACGTACGTATTAAAAATAGACTCAAGGTTATTTGAATCTACGAATTTTTCTACTGTTGTGTTTTTTTATTTTTATCTATCATAGCATCAAGTTTTTATTCACAGCCAGTTTTAAAAGAACACTGAAACAAGTTTGACAAGACTATAACAGAAACATTTAATTGTGACGAATTATTTTATGGCTCTTGGTTCCTTTTATTATGACGTATATAAATAGACATCACGCATCTTTCCCGTGGAAATGGGTAGAGACCGCGAGCTTCCACTCGCTGAGATCTTTACTGAAGTAAAAAAAGTAATTAATATACGTATTGGAACTGCAGTACCACCTCTCACCTTAGACGCTGCTGCCTATCTCTGGTCTGCTATTGGATGTGATGTATGTGAAGTTGTCCATATCTATCATAGACAGATATCTATTCATAGATAGATATGGACAACATCACATGCATTGTTCTGATTCCAAAGCAGCTTAATCACTTGTATCAACAGAAACAACAAAGTTACCACAAACACGCTGACCTTAGAAAATGTAGAGTGTTTTCGACGGTGACCCGACCGAAAATTGAACACGGGACCTCAGAGCTATCGGTGTGTGTGCCAGTCGTCAACGAAGATTATCGGATATTTTTGAGATCAGTTTCCTGACATATATTAGCAGTTAACAGCATTTCTAAACTTGTCCCTTAGTCGCCTCTTGTTACACCGAGGGAAAAAGAGAGAGTGGTATTTTACGACGTAACCGGACAAGTACAGCGAAGATTTTATAATAATTATAATAATAATTTATTTAAATCGGACATATAATTTGATGTCCGATTATTGTCCATATTAAATGGTTGCAGTCACGGTAGCTAAGTGGTTCGGTGAGCGGAATTGGAAACATGAGACCCGAGTTCGATCCCTAAAGCTCAATGGGTTTTTTTTTTCAAAACTTATGTACGATTTACATCGTTGGCTTGGACAAAAAAATGGCGACGGGCTCACTATCTATTACGTTGTCCCAAAAAAATGTCTTCGGTGGAAGGTGGGTCGAAAGGCCTAAGTGTCGAGACCTCTGTCTACCCGTGTATTGGGAATGGCGTGAAGATATTTTTTATTAGATGGTTAAAAATCCAGTTAAAACTACGTTACTATTGTTACTTTAGATCTATTTTCAACATATATCCCACCCAGTACAATCATTATCCAGTGGTTCTGGCCTGGACAGTCACTTCTAATAGATATCGTTCTCAGAATGCTATTGCTGCTACCCCTCAAAAGCTGCATCAGTGAGGTCGTTTTTGTTGCGGATTATTGCTTGAAAAGTAACCGTACGGCGCCTCCACAAACATACGAGACGCGCTGCAACGCCAGAGCAACTGCAAAAGCATCCCAAAGCGTTGTACTATACGCGCAGAGCGTTGTAAACGCGCCTAATAAGTTTTTATTCCTGAAAATTAAAACGTTAAGGCAATAACAACAAAACATTCAATGGAAACGTTAAACTTAACTGACCTTTAGCACTTAGCCGGTGTCAATAAAATAATTTGAATACAATAGTGTGAGTTCTTCCAGTCCTGGAATAGTTAATTTAAAGAGAATCGACGAAATTGTTATTCCGGAACGAACCACAAATTTATATATGTAATTATCTGACCCCGCAAAACGTTGTCTTGGCGTATAAAAATAGGGGTTGATCAAAGAGGGGTAAAAACATAGGGTTTTATGCTTTTTTAAAGCCACAATATAGGAAAACAGATACAAAAAATTTTGTCCAAAAATTAAAAAAAATATATGTTAAGGGTGAGCAGCCCTTATCACTTAGGGGTGTGAAAAACAAATAGTAGCCGATTCTCAGACCTCCTAAATATAAATATAAAATTTGGTAAAAAAAGCCGTTTGGATGAGTTAGGTAACTAACATTGTGAAATGAGAATTTTATATATAAGTTTAAACGTCAATAGCCTAATGGTGTAGCAATATATAGCGTCGCTGGTTCGGACCCGCCATTCGACTATTGTCGAAAAGCAGACACAAGCATTGCAGCTTAGTTGGTATGGTAATATTACTTAAGCATTGCTAGAATTGCTCTAAAAGAATAAAAAATATTAAATATCTTAACTCATCCCAATACTGGGAAATACAGAGGTCTAGACCTAGTATTAACTGGTCTAGTTTTGAAAATGACGACTTTTCAACCCATCTTTCATCGAAAACAATTTGGTACAATGTAAGGCTGTGTACTTATCACCGTCTTTGTGCAATTCTACGGTACAATATATTTCAATAATAATAATAATAATAATTTATTCACACACAAACAGAATTATAAACATCAAACAATACACAAATCAGTAAGTATACATAAAAGAAAATTCGATCTATGATCTCTGATTCCTGTGCTAGGCAAGCCTGTGTTACAGGAATCAGTGCTCTTCTTATTTTCTCTTAAATTATTAATAGTTATATACTTATATATACGTATAAACATTCATGACTGGAGTACAAATATTCGTATTCAGCACACAAATATTTACCCCCAGCGGGAGTAAAGCCCGCAACTCTTGGCTTAAAAGGCAGGGTCACTACCAACTGGGATAATGGCTCTGAAAGAAGATGGATGAATGATTACGTGACTGACGAATTACAATTGCATTATTTATTATATTTTGTTGCAATCAACAACTTTTTTTTACTCTTTTTTTTAAATTGCCGGCATGGAGGAGCGTGACAATTGATACAATTGAAGTTCTTTATTATACTACTCCCACGCTTCTATTCCAAATTTTTTCTGGCTTCAGAGGTCACTTACCATCAAGTGTATTGTGTGTGTACGTGTGTGTGTGCGTGCGTGCGTGCGTGCGACTAGGTGCGACAAGACATTTTCAGGCCAACGTGACGGCTGGTGAGCCCGTCGACGTCTTCATGTCCATGCCAACGATATAATCGTACATAAGTTTTTGAAAAATCAATTGGTACGAGCCGATCACCTATGTATCGAACTCGGGTCTCCAGACCAATTTTATTTAAGTATTTTAAAGTAAAATAGCTCCAGGTCTATTTAACTTTAAAAAAACCATGGAAAAGCCTCGAACTAATGGAAATTCACCTCAATGAATAGTCACTGATATTTATTTGAGGTTCATTGTTTCCCAATTCACATAGCGTATTTATTTTAATCTACATAATTTATGTTAATTTGATTCAATCTAATCGTACATTCGAATGATACATCAACATTTTTAATTAGCTAAATTAACAGTAGTAAAAGTAATACGAATTATTATTTTTACTTGTTTTATTTTATTTTTATTTGTTTACTTTTTATGTTATAAAATCCAGACGTGATAGCCGAGTGGTTTGGTGATCGGAATTTTAGTCAAGAGACTCGAGTTTGATCCCAGTTGACAGGCTCGTACTAATGGGTTTTTCAAAAACTTATGTACGAATTATAACGATATAATTCGTACATAAGTTTTGAAAAATCAATTGGTACGAGCCGATCACCTATGTATCGAACTCGGGTCTCCAGACCAATTTTATTTAAGTATTTTAAAGTAAAATAGCTCCAGGTCTATTTAACTTTAAAAAAACCATGGAAAAGCCTCGAACTAATGGAAATTCACCTCAATGAATAGTCACTGATATTTATTTGAGGTTCATTGTTTCCCAATTCACATAGCGTATTTATTTTAATGTACATAATTTATGTTAATTTGATTCAATCTAATCGTACATTCGAATGATACATCAACATTTTTAATTAGCTAAATTAACAGTAGTAAAAGTAATACGAATTATTGATTTTACTTGTTTTATTTTATTTTATTTTTATTTGTTTACTTTTTATGTTATAAAATCCAGACGTGATAGCCGAGTGGTCGGGTGGACGGAATTTCTAGTCATGAGACCCGCGTTTGATCCCCAGGTAGCAGGCACGTACCAATGGGTTTTTCAAAAACTTATGTACGAATTATATCGTTGGCTCGGACATAAAGACGGCGACAGGCACACCGTCTATCACGTTGTCGAAAAACCATCTTCGGTGGAAGGTGGGTCGAAGGGACTTAATTGTCTAGACTAGACCTCTGTCTACCCCTGTATTGAGAATTGTGTGAAGATATTTATTTATTTATTCATTTAAGTTTTTATGCAGCTAGTGTTAAAAGCAGTGGATTTAATACCAAAAGGAATTCTCTAACAGTCGACCATCATACTACATAAAGATATGATCTAGCAGCAGAATGAACAGAAGAAACCAACATATACTGTTTTAAACATTTGAAAGTTTCTCAACTATCGCGCGTCATAGTGCATTTCGTTTTGTCAGTCGCAGCAAGGTCATTTGTTCAAATTGATGTTCTCCTTGACAAAGAGATTGGCTGTCGAAAAGAATCGATAAGACTATTCCACTATATTGTTTTAAACAATAAATAAATGTGTACTACATCAAATATATTACTCTGATCCTAAATTAACTTGCTAAAATAGGTTTATGGAAACAGACTCAAAGAAATAGATCCATACGAACTGTTATCACCAGATTTAGTATTTCCGGATGATAAAAATCGCAATTCGACAGTCGAGATGCTAGCGAACTATTACTTCTCTTCTAAAAAAGAAGACATGATAATGGATGTTGTAAATTTATACTCAGATTTGCATTTCAAATTCCCGTCTATTATAGAATCGGAATTGTATCTGAGGACATCGCATCAACCGATTTATTTTTATCTCTTCAAATACAATGGGTACATAAATATGCCAAAATGATTTCATTTTCGGAGGCCAACAGGGCGCCTCGCATGCTGATGAGTTGTTTTACATGTTTAAGCCACTGTCCATCCCATTACCGCATAGGTATTTGGAGATCAATATGATAAGGAGAATGGTGACACTTTGGACCAACTTTGCTAAATACAGGTGTGTATGAATAATTCGCTTTAACTAGTTACTATTTTCTCGTTCTTTAAGTCTTGCGTCATTACAATTAATAGTCGTTACAATTGCAGAGGAATTTACAACAAACAACTACACAAAAAGATAGGAAAAAGCGTCAACACGATTTTTTGTATAAATGTTTTGTTTTGTGCAAGCATGCATAAATAATTTTAAATATCTGAATTTTTATAATTAACTTAGTTTTTTTGGTTGTTATTACATATTGAAGAGATTTGAAAATCTACTGACCAGGATAATTATCTCGTAAATATTTAATCAAAATTAGAAACAAAAAACTTAACATGGTTTTCAATATAGTTACCTAGCCTGGCAATAAGTTCTGTTACAAATGAAAAGCATTTTTTAATGAAGTAATGTAATATTATTAAAATTTATTCCTACATATTTATTAGTCTGAGCAAAAAATAAAATATTATTTTCAGAAATGACCACCTTTGGTTTTTAATCTGGTTTGGCCATGACTCTATGGACTTATGCACGGTTTCGAGGAAATTTTGCAACTACTTGCACCAAAGATTTTTAAGAGACTCAATGTCGTCGTGTCGTTTAGAGCAGACCATGTCCTCTAAAACTGATCATAATTTGCAGTCTAAAGGGTTAAGGTCTGGGCTAGAGGGCCAGTCTTCGGCTCTCACATAGCTATATAAACGTTGGTTTCAAGCCAGTCTTGGTGATCAGTTGCAGACTCCTGCAGGAAATTCCATGATAGATATTTTTTAAATAGTTTTATATACATGGCGGATGCTTCTTCGAAGGCACAGGCACTGCTTTCCTTTATGGAGGTGATTACTTTGTGGAGCACGATGTGGTCTTTGTCGGTATTAATTACAGATTGAATGTGGAAGGATTCCTCTGTTTGGGTATCGAACAAGCGCCCGGCAATGCTGGACTAAAAGACCAAATAGCTGCGCTTAAATGGATAAAAGAAAACATAAAAGCCTTCGGAGGCAACCCTAACAGTGTAACATTGTTTGGAGAGAGTGCCGGTTCAGTGTCAACGTCTTATTTGATTTTATCGCCAGCTGCTAGAGGTCTCTTCCACAGAGTAATTTTACAAAGCGGCTCGTCCCTTGCCCCGTGGGCGATGCAACATGACCCAATTAAAACCGCAAGTAACCTTGCAAAAGAATTTGGTTACACGACCATAGATCCGTATAAACTTTATAATATATTATCGAAGAAAACTGCTAAAGAATTGATACAAGCTATCAGAAATCCGAAACACAAAAATTACGTAACAGCGGAGATGCTTTTCGTTCCCTGCATTGAAAAGAACATACCAGGTGTAGAGCCAGTGATAACAGAACATCCAGTTGATATAATAACCTCAGGTAATTATACCAAAGTGCCGATGATAATTGGTTTTAACGATAACGAAGGGATATACTTTGTTGCGAAGGATTATGGAAACAGACTCAAAGAAATAGATCCATACGAACTGTTATCACCAGATTTAGTATTTCCGGATGATAAAAATCGCAATTCGACAGTCGAGATGCTAGCGAACTATTACTTCTCTTCTAAAAAAGAAGACATGATAATGGATGTTGTAAATTTATACTCAGATTTGCATTTCAAATTCCCGTCTATTATAGAATCGGAATTGTATCTGAGGACATCGCATCAACCGATTTATTTTTATCTCTTCAAATACAATGGGTACATAAATATGCCAAAATGATTTCATTTTCGGAGGCCAACAGGGCGCCTCGCATGCTGATGAGTTGTTTTACATGTTTAAGCCACTGTCCATCCCATTACCGCATAGGTATTTGGAGATCAATATGATAAGGAGAATGGTGACACTTTGGACCAACTTTGCTAAATACAGGTGTGTATGAATAATTCGCTTTAACTAGTTACTATTTTCTCGTTCTTTAAGTCTTGCGTCATTACAATTAATAGTCGTTACAATTGCAGAGGAATTTACAACAAACAACTACACAAAAAGATAGGAAAAAGCGTCAACACGATTTTTTGTATAAATGTTTTGTTTTGTGCAAGCATGCATAAATAATTTTAAATATCTGAATTTTTATAATTAACTTAGTTTTTTTGGTTGTTATTACATATTGAAGAGATTTGAAAATCTACTGACCAGGATAATTATCTCGTAAATATTTAATTAAAATTAGAAACAAAAAACTTAACATGGTTTTCAATATAGTTACCTAGCCTGGCAATAAGTTCTGTTACAAATGAAAAGCATTTTTTAATGAAGTAATGTAATATTATTAAAATTTATTCCTACATATTTATTAGTCTGAGCAAAAAATAAAATATTATTTTCAGAAATGACCACCTTTGGTTTTAATCTGGTTTGGCCATGACTCTATGGACTTATGCACGGTTTCGAGGAAATTTTGCAACTACTTGCACCAAAGATTTTTAAGAGACTCAATGTCGTCGTGTCGTTTAGAGCAGACCATGTCCTCTAAAACTGATCATAATTTGCAGTCTAAAGGGTTAAGGTCTGGGCTAGAAGAGGGCCAGTCTTCGGCTCTCACATAGCTATATAAACGTTGGTTTCAAGCCAGTCTTGGTGATCAGTTGCAGACTCCTGCAGGAAATTCCATGATATATTTTTTAAAAAGTGTATTGCAGAGGTTTAACAACATGATCCAAGCCTTCTGCCTTGATACACTTTGGCTGAAGTTTTCCTCCTTGTACACAAAAATGTCATTTTGTGACTCCTTGGTCAGATGCGCCCCATCAAACCATTACTGACGAAGGAGGAAGACGACGTTGTACCTTTCTGACCACTTGAGCAGCATCTTTAGAACGTGAGCGTCCACTTTATCATTTTGGTTATTGTATTGTTCCGCAATCGTGACAATTTTTCCTCGATAAAGAGGATATTTCTGTACCTTTCACCTGCGTATCGCGACAGATGGCGTTTTGATCGAACCACTCTCTTTAATTGTAAAGATTGAATGTGGAAGGATTCCTCTGTTTGGGTATCGAACAAGCGCCCGGCAATGCTGGACTAAAAGACCAAATAGCTGCGCTTAAATGGATAAAAGAAAACATAAAAGCCTTCGGAGGCAACCCTAACAGTGTAACATTGTTTGGAGAGAGTGCCGGTTCAGTGTCAACGTCTTATTTGATTTTATCGCCAGCTGCTAGAGGTCTCTTCCACAGAGTAATTTTACAAAGCGGCTCGTCCCTTGCCCCGTGGGCGATGCAACATGACCCAATTAAAACCGCAAGTAACCTTGCAAAAGAATTTGGTTACACGACCATAGATCCGTATAAACTTTATAATATATTATCGAAGAAAACTGCTAAAGAATTGATACAAGCTATCAGAAATCCGAAACACAAAAATTACGTAACAGCGGAGATGCTTTTCGTTCCCTGCATTGAAAAGAACATACCAGGTGTAGAGCCAGTGATAACAGAACATCCAGTTGATATAATAACCTCAGGTAATTATACCAAAGTGCCGATGATAATTGGTTTTAACGATAACGAAGGGATATACTTTGTTGCGAAGGATTATGGAAACAGACTCAAAGAAATAGATCCATACGAACTGTTATCACCAGATTTAGTATTTCCGGATGATAAAAATCGCAATTCGACAGTCGAGATGCTAGCGAACTATTACTTCTCTTCTAAAAAAGAAGACATGATAATGGATGTTGTAAATTTATACTCAGATTTGCATTTCAAATTCCCGTCTATTATAGAATCGGAATTGTATCTGAGGACATCGCATCAACCGATTTATTTTTATCTCTTCAAATACAATGGGTACATAAATATGCCAAAAATGATTTCATTTTTCGGAGGCCAGCAGGGCGCCTCGCATGCTGATGAGTTGTTTTACATGTTTAAGCCACTGTCCATCCCATTACCGCATAGGTATTTGGAGATCAATATGATAAGGAGAATGGTGACACTTTGGACCAACTTTGCTAAATACAGGTGTGTATGAATAATTCGCTTTAACTAGTTACTATTTTCTCGTTCTTTAAGTCTTGCGTCATTACAATTAATAGTCGTTACAATTGCAGAGGAATTTACAACAAACAACTACACAAAAAAGATAGGAAAAACGTCAACACGATTTTTTTGTTTTTGTGCAAGCATGCATAAATAATTTTAAATATCTGAATTTTTATAATTAACTTAGTATTTTTTGGTTGTTATTACATATTGAAGAGATTTGAAAATCTACTGACCAGGATAATTATCTCGTAAATATTTAATCAAAATTAGAAACAAAAAACTTAACATGGTTTTCAATATAGTTACCTAGTCTGGCAATAAGTTCTGTTACAAATGAAAAAGCATTTTTTTAATGAAGTAATGTAATATTATTAAAATTTATTCCTACATATTTATTAGTCTGAGCAAAAAAAAATATTATTTTCGAAATGACCACCTTTGGTTTTTATACAGGCCTTTAATCTGGTTTGGCCATGACTCTATGGACTTATGCACGGTTTCCGAGGGAAATTTTGCAACTGCTTGCACCAAAGATTTTTTAAGAGACTCAATGTCGTCGTGTCGTTTAGAGCAGACCATGTCCTCTAAAACTGATCGTAATTTGCAGTCTAAAGGGTTGAGGTCTGGGCTAGATGAGGGCCAGTCTTCGGCTCTCACATAGCTATATAAACGTTGGTTTCAAGCCAGTCTTGAGTGACCAGTTGCAGAGTCCTGCAGGAAATTCCATGATATATTTTTTTAAAAAATGTATTGCAGAGAGGTTTAACAACATGATCCAAGCCTTCTGCCTTGATACACTTTGGCTGAAGTTTTCACTCCTTGTACACAAAAATGTCGTTTTGTGACTCCTTGGTCAGATGCGCCCCATCAAACCATTACTGACGAAGGAGGAAGACGACGTTGTACCTTTCTGACCACTTGAGGAGCATCTTTAGAACGTGAGCGTCCACTTTATCATTTTGGTTATTGTATTGTTCCGCAATCGTGAAAATTTTTTCCTCGATAAAGAGGATATTTCTGTACCTTTCACCTGCGTATCGCGACAGATGGCATTTTGATCGAACCACTCTCTTTAATTGTAAAGATTGATTTAGGGCATGTCCTGGATATCGACGATAAGCACCAAACTTCAGGTCTTGTTTTATAATACGCAACAGAGTCCGAGCATCAATTCAATTCTCGCAATGAAATTTTCTGCTTCCCAATGGGGTTTTGACGAATTCTGGCTTTAACATCATTTACAGCCTTTGTAGTTCTAACAGCCCAGGGCCACCCCGATCTTTTCTGGTCTTCGACAGGGGAAGAGTTGTGATATCTGTTGATAGTACGATATACGAATATACGGCAGAAACCAAGCTTTTCGAGGTGTCTGTAATATGACCGACGGTTCGATACCCATTTTGTGCAAGGCTTTAATTGTAATCCCATTTTCTTTAACACCCCATTCCATATTTTTATTTGATATTGAAGCCGAAAAAATATATAGCGTTGCAAAATCAAAAGAAGTTTCTAAAATAAATCAAAATAATTAAATAGTTATAATATTTTATATAACTAGTTATAATATTCTAAAATAGTCTCTGTCACTCCTTGTTACGCGCACATCTGTTGATATTTTATGCCCATTTCATGTGCGTCGTGTGAGTGTTGGTGATACGTATTGGTATTTTACAAGACCTGACCCGAGACCTTCAACTTTGACATCGATACGATAACAAACATTCTCTTAACTTGTACATCACTACATATAAAAGAAAGTCGTCTATCTGAATGCGATTTACTTTAAAACTTTCCTTATTACCAGAAAAAATCAAAATTAAAAAATATTCGTATAGCAGACGTCCTACGTGGACTCTGACTCTGTAGTCTCAGCTACGATCCCCGGACTGGACAATTTAGAAAACCTCTTCTTCTACATCATCTAGAATCGGGGTGTTTGTGGTACCTTTTGATTCTATAACCCGAGTGCTTTAGCTATGGGATCAGATCAATGTATGTATTACTGTTACAAAGCTATTATAAAACTAAACTACTAAAAGAATTTTCATGCGGTTTTCACTACGATGTAGTCATGTGGAAGATTTAGGTTTAACTCATTAAGGTTCTGTAAATTGGCTGAAATATAGCGATGATGATTGTAAACGAATAACTCTAGTATAGACTTACAAGGCGACAGGCTCACCACCTGTCACGTTATCCCATGAAATATCTTGAGTAAGGACTTAATTGTCTAGACGTGTGTCCACCCCAGTATTGGGATTGACTGAAGGTATTGATCTTTTTGATAGTGTTACAAGAATCGATATAGATAATAATAAAATTTGCATGGTATCGTCGGACTGGTGACTAGACACTTTCCACTTTAAACGCTGCTACTCCGTCTACAATCGTTTCATTTTTGGTTTGAAAATATTTTTGAAATATTATTCAAACATTTTCGGTATCCAATAAATTTTCCAGTACTTTTTTAAATCATCTTTTCTTAACCCATCTAATGGGATAAGGAAATTAATATAAAAAATATCTTCAGGGCATTCCCTATACAAGGGTGAACAATGATACAGTACAGATAGTGAAGTCGTTTCGATCCATCTTTCGACAAACACATTTTTTGAGAATACGTGATAGTTCATTAGCCTGTCGCCGTCTATATGTCCAAGCCAACTTATTAATCGTACATAAGTTTCGAAACCCATTGGTACTAGCTTGTAAGCTGAGAATCGAACTCGGGCATATTGACTCGTACTACGATCACCGAAATACTTGGCTATAGTGACATGCTAGGTAAACACCTTCGCAGTTTCTGATTCCATAATACAAGTGCCTAACTGCGTTCTTTGAGATCTGAGCAATGTATGTGATTTTGTCCCTATCTATGTATGTATTGTATATATTTTAAATGAAATTCGATCTCTCCTCTCATAATATTATTTATTACATTCAACTTTCCAGAACTCGTTGTAAGTAGTGCACCGCACGTTTAATATTAATGAGCCGGGGCCCGAAAAATACACAAAAATCGCATGAATATGTCCCAAGTCTGTTTAGTATGCGCGGCACGTTCGTCCGCCGTTATTATATCGACTAAATGGCGCCCCCCGTAGTTCAACACTTCAAGTGTTTTATGTGTAACTAGCTTTTACACGCGTCTTCATTTGCGATACTTCCAAAGTAACTGTCTATCGATCATCTATAGGAAGTTAGCAGCCTAAAAATGCCCAAAAATACAGGTATATATATCTAATAAATTTGTGATTGCGACAAATTAGAATCAAAATCTTTATTTTTCGCCGGAACAAGAATTTCACTTATGAAAATCCATTAATTTTTTTTAAATCTACTGCCGTTTCGTATTGAGGAACTCCTCTGATGGAGAAGAAAACGGCGAAAGAAACCCCAAAGGTATTCTCTTTTTTGTAACTTATATTTTACTGTGTTTCTGATATTTTTGTCTTCGGTGGAAGGTGGGTCTGAAAGACTAAATTGTCTAGACTCAACCACTGTATTGGGCATAACGTGAAAATATGATAGTTTACAATCACAAACCTTTTCGAAGGTTATATCATTTAGGTTTTGTGGAATTCTTAACGCTGTTCAATCTAATCCAGACGTCACTTACATACATACATAACGGCCTGTAAACGTCCACTAAATACCTGAATTCATAAGTAGGGCGCAGCGTCGACAATATACTCCAGAGATACAGGAAGAGATTTCGCTGACTCTCTATACCCTTAAAACAGGAACAAAACAGTCAATATGCGTTATTTGGCTGCAGAAATAGGAGGAAGAGTAAATAAAAACAATTAAGACCCTTCGACCCACCTTCCACCAAAGATATTTTCGGGACAACGTGACAGGTGGTGAGCCCGTCGCCGCCTTTATGTCCAAGCCAACGATGTAATTCGTACATAAGTTTTTGAAAAACCCATTCGTACGAGCCTGCCACCTGGGGATCGAACTCTTGACTCGAAATTCCGACTACCCAACCTCTCGGCTATCGTGACTTAACGTGGAAGAATCTATCGTCTTTTAAACCATGGTACATAAAAGAACACAGGAAACGTCATGTTAGAAACCCACTAGCCCACATTTTCTATCGCTACCAACTATTGGACTGTGAACCAATGAATATAACAATTTAAATGATAAGTTATGATAATGGTTTCATAAAATTAGGGCAACGTAGCACGATAAACTGTCTGTGTTTTTTTGTTGCTGTTGACACTTTGTATGTTGTGTAACGTCTATTATCATTATTATAACATATGTAGTACAACTAAAATAAAATAAATAAATATCTTCACGCCATTTTCAATACAGGGGTACACATCTAGTCAATTAAGTCTTTTCTACTATACCTTCAACTGAAAACAGTTTTTGTTACAACGTGACATATGGTCAGCCCGTCGCGGTATTTATGTCCAAGCCAACGATATAAATCTTACATAAGTTTTTGAAAAAAAAAACCCATTGGTACGACCCTACGAGAACTTGGGTCTCTTGACTCGTATTCCGATCACTCAACCACTCGGCTAATTTGATATACTTCTACGGTATAGTACTGCTAATCTATTAAAATTTATTTTATCTAATTTATTTATTGTATAGTTGTATTTATTCTATTTAATCGTCTTTAGCCTAATGGTTTAGATTCCGTATTGAGTAGACCCCGGAGAGATTAGTATTGTTTAGATTCCGGATTGTGAAACTATAAGGTCACTGGTTCGCGCCCGCCATTAGACTATTCTCGTAAGTTCTCTGCTGGAGATAGGTCTTTCATATGAGGGAGACGAAAATATAATCTCGATAGAAATCCGGATATACAATCTATTGTTTCCGTATGTTTGTGTCCGTGTGGTAACGGCCTAAGAATATTGCCACTCACTTTGTTTTTGTGGATGTCGTAAAAGTAAGAGATAGAGAGAGAGAAGAGTAAGAGACTAAGGGACAGTCTGGAATATCGTTATGGCAACCGATGGATGGGGAAATAACAATCTCTAAAAATAAGAGACCAATATAATGAGACCGAAGATGGGCAGCAGCGTCTGAGGTGCGGGTGGTTTGCTACTGCGATCACCAATCCGCTTGCCAAGTGTGGCGATTGTAACAAATCCTCCCCATGGGAGAGGCCTATGTCCTGCAGTGAACTTTAACCCGGCTGGTTATGTATGTATGTATGTACAGTTTTTTATATTAAGTATGTTTGTGTCCACGGGACGATGCGATGAAATTCCCACGGGAACGAGAAATTTCAAGAAGGGTTATAGATACAAAACAGGGTATAAAATAATGTGTTTTGTACGTGAATCTATTTCCACTAGAATACCTTTATTTATTATGCAATTTTCTTTAGTGGAAATTTTTATTGTGATGCACGATAGCCGAGTGGTTAAGTGATCGGAATTCGAATCGACAAACCCGAGTTCGATCGCCAGGTTGTAACCAATGAGTTTTTTCAAAATTTTATTTAGGATTATATCGTTGTCTTTGATATAAAGACGGCGACTGGCTCGCCACCTGTCACGTTGTACCAAAAATTAGTTCGGGGGATGGTGGGTCAAAAGGATTTAATTGTCGAGACCTCTGTCTACCCCTGTATAGGGGTGCGTGCGTTTTTTTTAATTTTTGTGGATATATTTCAAGCATATAAATTATGCTGAACTTGTCCAAACAATCGTACACGTGTCCTGTAACCTGATGGCCTGGAGATACGAGCATAGCCACAGTACTACAGAGGTCGTGAGTTAAAGTCCCCCCAGTGACGTTTATTTTTTTAATATTCTCTTCAATTTAATATATAATATAAGAATTTTATTTTAGACTAATAATTAATACGCGATTAACTCACATCGTTGTTCGTCCGATGTCATTTTTAATTTACCACCACCATTCCCCCTTTGAGTATCGTAAGTGGCGACTACTATCGTAAGAGACAATCTTTTTGTAGCGAATTCTAGGGAAGGATTCTATGTTCAGCAGAGGATTCTTGATAAACTGTAAAGAAGAAGTCATTATTACTTATTTCATCTATTTCGCAGTGACCCGACACCAAAGACAACGAATCTTCTCCCCGTGCGTTGGCGACCGAGCCGGAAATGGAACCCCACGGCCCTGATCATAGACAACGCCATAACAACAGCACCAATGTGGAACGAGGAATCCGTTCGTCTATGGAACGACACTTACAACAAATATAGAAGAAAATCTTACGGGTATTATAGTTTAATTGACAGTGGTTTCAGTTATCGTTAGGTTCTTTGTTTTATAAATGGTTTTAAATTTAGGGACAGGAGATGGATTCTATATTTCAAAATAAGTACAATGTATCATAGGAAAATTTTATGAACAGGAATGGCAATTAACGGCAAATACGGAAATTATTATAAAATTTTAATTCAAGATTTGTATAAGACTGACCTCTTTTTTGTCTTTCGAACGACAAACTTAAATTCTACGCACGCTTCAGCATCTTCAATGCTTTTGTATGCAAAATTAAATCACAATTAAATGTGATTCTGAGTAAATGAGATGCTCTGTTAAAATAAACGAAAAGTTTATTTTAACAGATTATTGGAACTGCTTCTAAAACGTTCATAGTAGGCCTCCTGTTACGAAAAAATCGATTCAGTTTCGGAACTGAAAATATATTGAAATTGAAACAAATTAAATTGTTTGTTAAAAAATCAGGTTCATAACTCCACATCTTCCGCTTCCGATGTGAGCAGCCCTACCAGTGTAGAAGTGTGGAGAAGCTTTAGTATTTTCAAACCATTTCGCTTTTTGAATTAGTTTTTAAAAACTATTTATATTTCCCGACGTTTCGGATGCTTTACAGCATCCGTGGTCACGGGGGGACTTAAAATGGGGATTTAAAATGTGTAGTATTCGCGTAAATACAAGAAATCATTATCATTAAACACACAATTTTATTATTTTTTTTTATACAATTTTAATAGTGATACTACTTAATACGTATAAAAGAAATAGAAAAAAGAAATAAAAGTATAGAATTAAATTCGAAACTTAGCATTTCTCTGAATTGTTAATCTCAAGCCTTTGAAGTCATATGTGAAATGTCGAAACTATTTAGCTAAGGTCAGGAAATGAATCATGTTAGACGTCATGGCTAGGCCCCCCGTTCTCTTTACATTAATTGCACAATAATCTAGCAGCATCGGACAATCTGATATATAAGAATATAATATACACAAATTTTGTCCTGTATTTGTGCTATATATGTGCCATTAATTTGAATAAAGAGACTCCCAAAGCAAATATATATGTAATCAAATTGAAGAAAGGTGATTGTGTCTAGTCTTTTGTACCTAAGAATGTTTTAACTTAGGACGTGTCTGATGAATAATTAATATTAAGCTTAGGAATGGTTGTCATAATTTTTGTCTTAATATTTATGTGAAGGTGTATAAATAAAGAGAAAAAAAAATATTTGCGTTTATCTCCTGATCCAGTCGTATAATATCGGCGTAAAGAACCTTCCCTCCTTTCCCTCCGTAGGAGCCATAAGAAGCAACTAAGAGGAAACTCATAATTCACAATAACTATCGACAGATAGGATATAACCTAGCTTAGTTCTAGATCAAAATTAAGCGGTGTGCTTAAATAATATATGTATTTTTATATATCACGTATTATCTAATCACGATAGCAGGGTGGTTGGGTGGTCGGAATTTCAAGTCAAGAGAACCGAGTGCGATCCTCAAGTGGCAGACTCGTACCATGAGTTTTTCAAAAACTTATGTACAAATTATGACGTTGGCTTGGATATAAAAACGGCGACGGGCTCACCACCTGTCACGTTGTCCCGAAAATATCTTCGGTGGAAGATGGGTCAGAGGGACTTAATTGTCTAGACTAGACCTCTGTCTACCCCTGTATTGGTAATTGAGTGAAGATATTTAATTAAATTTATTTTTTTATTTATATATGTATTTTTGTGCTAAAGTTATGAATGTTTATACAAATATTTATCTACGTAAATATGTATTTACTTTGTAAGTATTAAGCTTAATAAATAAAAAAAATAAACAAATTGAGAGAGCCAAGGTCCCCACGAGGAAGACTTACTAATGAGTTTTTTAAAAATTTGTGTATGATTTATATCGTTGGCTTGAACACTAAGGAAGCAGGCTCACCTCCTGTCACACTGTCCCAAATAAGCTTTGATGAAATGTTAATCGAAAGAACTGAATTGTCTCTACCTCTGACAACCAGAAGTTAGGAAAACATCATCATCATAACAGCCTGTCAAAAGTCCACTGCTTATCATAGGCCTACTCCAAAGCCACATAAGACGTGCCATCTTCATACAACAACTCCACGCAACATTGTATGCAAGTCGTCGCTTTGTACGACTTGCACAAGTTGCATGGTAACCAACTTGAGGATGAGATCATCCTAAAAAGCATTTATCTGTACGAGGTTGCCTCTCAAGAACTCATGTAGCCGGCCCATTACCACTTCAACATATTGATCCTTACGGCTATGTCGGTTACGCTGATTCTGCTGCGGTTGCTGAATTCGTTACGTATTCAATCACACCGAGAAAAGCATATCATAGTCCTTTTAACAACCTTGAGCTTCCCCTAACGGCATGCAGTGAAGGACCACGTTTCAGATCCATATGTCATTATTGGCAACACGCATTAGTTGCAATCTTAAGGCTTCTTCGTATCCTCGACGAGAAGAGATGTCGTAGTTTCCCGAACGCTGCCCAGCCGAGATGAAAATGCGTAGTAAATAAGTTTTCATTTTAAGAGACATCTATGTCTAGCGGATAAGAACCTTTGACATTTTTGAATGATTTTATTAGGCAGGACACACAGTTTTTCACACAATTGTCATGACAAGGAATTAGAACATTTTTGATAATCATATTTTGGCTATATTGGATAAAATGTCGGTTTGGGTGTTTTGAAGTCTTTCTACCATGTTACACCAAATTGGATCACTTTTTGTAAACAATATTTTTTTATTCTATAAATGTGTCCTGCAATGGAATCAAAGCTTTATTATAATCTTAAAAGTAACATTTACGTAATACACAAGCGCGTCTAATAGAAAAATATATGCATCAAAACAATCGCTTCCTATTTACCCTCAGAACATCATTGCTCAATGGGCACAAAAAAAATATACGTTCAAGAACTAAAAACGCTATTTCCAATATTGGGGTAGACAGAGGACAATTAAGTCCTTTCGACCCACCGAAAGGTGTTCAGTGAAGACCGATGATATTTTTTGGGACAACGTGACAGGTGGTGAGTCCATCGCCGTCTTTATGCCCAAGCTAACGATATAATTAGTACATAAGATTTGACTTGACTTATTCATACGAGCCTTGGTACGAATCGAATTCCGACCACCCAACCACTCAGCTATCATAGCTATACTGATTACATTGTAATACACTGTAATACATTTTGTATTTAATAAGAGCGAGCCTAGTTAAGTTTCGTATATTAATTAGTCTTCGCCTGTCTAGATCGTACTCATTGACCTAAACAAACAGGTTCCGTCGAAGCCAGGGGCGACCCTTTGATTCACTGCACCTAGCTTCGACTGCCTTGTTTACATTTCATTACATCCGATTTCATAACCGCGTATTTATCTTATGGAGCTCTGTTAACTCTTGCCCGTAAACAGATAATAACGAGCCATAATGTGGTACATTATCTTTTTAAAATGAAACTAATTTTTTTTATAATTAACATAAATTCTACTTATGATAGCTATCTGGTTTCGGGCTACCATTGTATTGCAATGCGCGAAGATGTATTTACGTATAAATATAAAATATATAAATAAATATAAATATCTTCACGCAATTCCCAATACAGCGGTAGACCGAGGTCTAGTCTTGACAATCAAGTCGCTTTGTTCCACCTTCCATCGATGATATTTTCGGGACAACGTGACAGGTGGTGAGCCCGTCGTCGTCTTTATGTCCAAGCCAACGATTTAATTCGTACAACCCATTAGTACGAGTTTGAAAAACCCATTAGTACGAGCCTACCATCGGGGGTCGAACTCGGGTCTCTTGACTCGAAATACCAACCACCCAATGACTCGGCTATCGTGGCTCTTTTAAAATTTAAGTATTCTTAATGTTTTCTAAGTATCGGTTACAGACACACAGAAGTGCAGGAATTGAACTATCTCGTAAAGGAGCATTTATCGTTGCCGCGCTTGGCAAGCGGATTGGCGAAAACATCACCAGACACCAAAATTAATATTTTTCGATGTAGGAACATAAACTGCACATGCGAAAAGTCAATAATATTTAAATCTATTGCCCTTTCGTAATAATGCTTCTCTGGCGGAGAAGAAATCGGTGAAAACACTCCGTATGCATGTGATCTTGAACCTGTCTATGCATGTATTTATTTATATATCTGCGCACAAAAATTTCACGATGTCCGAGTGGTTGAGTGATAGGAATTCGAGTCAAGAGACTCGAGTTCGATCACCAGGTCGTTTTCGTATTGTGATAAAACCAAGGCGTTTTTTTTTTTTCAAAACTTATATACGATTTATATTCTGTCTTGGTCACAAAAACTGCCACAGGCTCACCGCCTACATCGTGGTCCCAAAAAAAATCTCTCTTTAAGATAGGTCGAAAGGACTTAATTGTATAGACCTCCGTCTACTCCAGTATTGGGAATAACGTGAAGATAATTAAAAATTTCAAAAAGTCATCGACGGGCAGCAGCGTCTAAAGTGCGCATCTGCAACGATCGCCAATCCTCTTGTCAATCGTGTCGTCTATGCAGGACATAGGCATTATCCCGTACTTATACCATTATTATGTACATTATCCCTTTTGGAAAAATCTTATGTCCTGTCCTATCCTTTTACTAACCGTTATGTGTATATTTATTTATACACGATCTGTAACGGTCGTATCAGCTTGAAAACTAATACAAAATAAAACAAAATTAATAAACAGGGTCACATACAGCACTTATGAATTCGATAGTGAAAACGTAAGTAACAAGCATAACAAACACTCAATCCCGCGACTATGTACAAAGAGTGGTTTTCTACAGTCCTGGAATCGAACTGGCGCCACTATGAAAACTATTGTGTGTAACACGTCCTTGGAGATAGTCAATTGTGAAGCAATGTTTCTCTGATATAAAGTTAAATTAACAAAACTATTGGAACCTCATTTAACAAAAATACGCACGCAATATACGAGAACAAATCAGTATCAGGGTTGGTATGCGGTATATCCTAAACTAACACTATCTGGACTACATTTCCGGCCCTTTTAATTCGCTGTATGGTTTTTAATTATTGTTATTTGCTATACTACGAGATAAGACGTGTATTGGGAATAAACGTAGAAATATATGTATATGGACTATTTGTTCGCACTTAAGAAATAGCAACAACACTACTACTCAAATTTACTATTAAATAACTGCAGGAATAAAAACTACTAAACATAAATAAAAATTTCTGCAAAGGTAGTAAATTTTTTATTGCTTTTATAAACATTTTATTAATTGCCTGGTAAAGTGCAATAAGTAAAAGTTTCTTTCTTTTTAATTTGTGTCATTATTTTACTGCAAAAAGATTCATTATTTCTGATCAATGATTGGTGCTAACTGACTTCTCAATTAATGATAAAATATCGCAAACGTTCTGTGTTGAACGAACTCTCTCGCATACAGTTAGGGAAGTATGTGTTGCATAGTTTCGTCTTGTTTCCGACAGCCTTCTGTCCGATGAAGCTGTACACCACAGGGCGAACTGCTCCAACTTTTGCTAATATAGACTTTAACGACGCCCAAGGAGATAACTTTCAGATACAATACGCGTGGTTAAGTAACCACATTAACCAAGGAAAGTTTAGTAAACTTTAACTTCACTTCACCACAGCCGTAGCCGTAATTTTAGTACTTACAATGCGTAGTGATGGGAAACAAGCAATCGAAGGGACATAATAATTGCATATTTACAATATTAAGGGTTTCTAATTAATTTGCAGTAAATAATGGCATAGCGTAGCCATAAATCGATAAGCACTTGACAGAGCATACCTTATCTAGCTTACTTACTTATTTACTTATCTTCACGCACAGTCCCTGACGGAGTAGCCAGAGAGAAAAGACCGCCAAGTGTCACGATCCTTACATACCTCTTTCGCTTCTTTCAGATTCATCATCTTCATACATGCACGTCGCGGTATCCGAGTACTCTTGACCCTCCTCACTCCGAGCAATTTGCTCGCATGGTCTTCGAAAGTTAGTCTCAGCCTACCTCGATACCTTATCCAGCGCAGCGTTTGAATATATTAGAGAGGACCATTCAGGCATAGCCATGTATGTTAACTCCCTTTTTAACAATAAATTAAAGATAAATTAAAAAAATCAACTAACACGGACAGAATTCGAACTCCCTTGTTAACAAGAAATTAAAGATAAATTCAAAAAATCAACTGACGCGGCCCGAATTCGAACCTATGATCTTCGCCATACACGTGAAAACGCCTTTACTAGCCATCTATATCACCTTCAACCGAACATATTTTCAAGACAATGTTCGGTGGAAGGTGGATCGAAAGAAAAAACTCTAATCATCTACACTTCTGTCTACCTCTGTATTGGGAATGCAGTGAAATAATATAAGAGCCAAAGTCTGGAACAGCAATATAATCAAGCTCATAAAACAAAGTCGTCAATCTCAAGCCGGGTCGCACAACGCGGCACTCTCGCATGGGACGTATCCGGAATGGCCGTATATGCAGAGCGCTGTCCGTAACATGGAGTCGCCGCGTCCGGATCTAATCGGTAGGGGTGCGCCAGACAGCTGCAGCGATGCGGAGCCGTTCCACTGGGGCCACCGGACCGGCAGCAGCGCGCTGGGTGACGGTGTGGGGTCACTGGAAAGAGTTATAAAGGAGTTGACTTTTAATGATTGGGCAACAGTAGGAATTCAGCGAAGTAGGCGAGGATTGTATGAACTTTGCAGCGAACGATCATACAATCATTGACAGACTTTTAAGGATTACGTTAGAAATTATTCCAATTTTTACTACACAGTCGCTGAATTCATCTTCTGCTGTTGCCGAGACCTTTAACTTTGAGGCTGTTAGTTAAAAGATATTGTGAGAATGTTTAACACCATCGAATGTAAGAAAACGGCAAATCTATGGGGAATGTCCGTTGAAGTAATTGCTTCAATAATAGATTTAATTGCTACCACATTTGTCCATAATATTTAATAGTAGTGTAGAGTCCGGTGTATTTCCTCTCTCATGAAGCAAAGCAAAGTAATACCTTTATTTAAATGCGGTAGTATTTCGGACCCCACTAACTTTAGGCCCATTTCAGTACTACCAACACTTAGTAAAATTTTAGAAAAAAATATTCTTACTCAACTGTTAATATTTTTATTTTAAACAAATAACACTATAACATTATGTATATATATATATATATCTATATATATATCTATATATATATCTATATATATATCTATATATATATATATATATATCTATATATATATCTATATATATATATATATATATATCTATATATATATATCTATATATATATCTATATATATATATCTATATATATATATATATATATATATATATCTATATATATATATCTATATATATATCTATATATATATATATATCTATATATATATATATATCTATATATATATCTATATATATATCTATATATATATATATATATCTATATATATATATATCTATATATATATCTATATATATATATATATATCTATATATATATATCTATATATATATATCTATATATATATATATATATCTATATATATATCTATATATATATCTATATATATATCTATATATATATATATATATCTATATATATATATATCTATATATATATATATATATATCTATATATATATCTATATATATATCTATATATATATATCTATATATATATATCTATATATATATCTATATATATATCTATATATATATATCTATATATATATATATATATATATATATATCTATATATATATATATATATATATATATATATATCTATATATATATATATATATATCTATATATATATCTATATATATATCTATATATATATCTATATATATATCTATATATATATCTATATATATATATCTATATATATATATATATATATCTATATATATATATATATATATATCTATATATATATATCTATATATATATATCTATATATATATATATCTATATATATATCTATATATATATATATCTATATATATATCTATATATATATCTATATATATATCTATATATATATATCTATATATATATCTATATATATATATATATATCTATATATATATCTATATATATATCTATATATATATCTATATATATATATATATATCTATATATATATATATCTATATATATATATCTATATATATATCTATCCTCTTGTCAATCGTGTCGTCTATGCAGGACATAGGCATTATCCCGTACTTATACCATTATTATGTACATTATCCCTTTTGGAAAAATCTTATGTCCTGTCCTATCCTTTTACTAACCGTTATGTGTATATTTATTTATACACGATCTGTAACGGTCGTATCAGCTTGAAAACTAATACAAAATAAAACAAAATTAATAAACAGGGTCACATACAGCACTTATGAATTCGATAGTGAAAACGTAAGTAACAAGCATAACAAACACTCAATCCCGCGACTATGTACAAAGAGTGGTTTTCTACAGTCCTGGAATCGAACTGGCGCCACTATGAAAACTATTGTGTGTAACACGTCCTTGGAGATAGTCAATTGTGAAGCAATGTTTCTCTGATATAAAGTTAAATTAACTAAACTATTGGAACCTCATTTAACAAAAATACGCACGCAATATACGAGAACAAATCAGTATCAGGGTTGGTATGCGGTATATCCTAAACTAACACTATCTGGACTACATTTCCGGCCCTTTTAATTCGCTGTATGGTTTTTAATTATTGTTATTTGCTATACTACGAGATAAGACGTGTATTGGGAATAAACGTAGAAATATATGTATATGGACTATTTGTTCGCACTCAAGAAATAGCAACAACACTACTACTCAAATTTACTATTAAATAACTGCAGGAGTAAAAACTACTAAACATAAATAAAATTTCTGCAAGGTAGTAAATTTTTATTGCTTTATAAACATTTTATTAATTGCCTGGTAAAGTGCAATAAGTAAAGTTTCTTTCTTTTAATTTGTGTCATTATTTTGCAAAAGATTCATTATTTCTGATCAATGATTGGTGCTAACTGACTTCTCAATTAATGATAAAATATCGCAAACGTTCTGTGTTGAACGAACTCTCTCGCATACAGTTAGGGAAGTATGTGTTGCATAGTTTCGTCTTGTTTCCGACAGCCTTCTGTCCGATGAAGCTGTACACCACAGGGCGAACTGCTCCAACTTTTGCTAATATAGACTTTAACGACGCCCAAGGAGATAACTTTCAGGTACAATACGCGTGGTTAAGTAACCACATTAACCAAGGAAAGTTTAGTAAACTTTAACTTCATTTCACCACAGCCGTAGCCGTAATTTTAGTACTTACAATGCGTAGTGATGGGAAACAAGCAATCGAAGGGACATAATAATTGCATATTTACAATATTAAGGGTTTCTAATTAATTTGCAGTAAATAATGGCATAGCGTAGCCATAAATCGATAAGCACTTGACAGAGCATACCTTATCTAGCTTACTTACTTATTTACTTATCTTCACGCACAGTCCCTGACGGAGTAGCCAGAGAAAAAGACCGCCAAGTGTCACGATCCTTACATACCTCTTTCGCTTCTTTCAGATTCATCATCTTCATACATGCACGTCGCGGTATCCGAGTACTCTTGACCCTCCCCACTCCGAGCACTTTGCTCGCATGGTCTTCGAAAGTTAGTCTCAGCCTACCTCGATACCTTATCCAGCGCAGCGTTTGAATATATTAGAGAGGACCATTCAGGCATAGCCATGTATGTTAACTCCCTTTTTAACAATAAATTAAAGATAAATTAAAAAAATCAACTAACACGGACAGAATTCGAACTCCCTTGTTAACAAGAAATTAAAGATAAATTCAAAAAATCAACTGACGCGGCCCGAATTCGAACCTATGATCTTCGCCATACACGTGAAAACGCCTTTACTAGCCATCTATATCACCTTCAACCGAACATATTTTCAAGACAATGTTCGGTGGAAGGTGGGCCGAAGGGACTTAATCAACTAGACTAGACCTCTGTCTACACCTGTAGTGAGAATTGCGTGAAGATATATATTTTTTTTTATTAACATTTTCCAGTTTAATGTACCAAACTCAGAGTGAATCAAGGTTGCTAGGTGTTAGAATCTCCATAGTTACTTAATCTATTCAACTTAGTTCAATTGGATTCTATATTTGCTAAAATGTGTGGTGAAAAGATCTTATTATAGAAATCATTATATTGTAATAACTCGTTTTTTTGTCTGGTACTGCAATCGCCATTTCGCTAGCCGAGCGCGACCCTCCCACGGGAGAGGCCTATGTCCAGTAGTGGACTATAACAGGCCGTTTAACTATCCGCATAACTATCTCTATTCCATTATTAAAGAAAAACAATTTGAATGACTATTTCTTTGATTAATTTTTTACCCTTAACATAACTATAGTTTCTACTTTAATATTGGTTTTTTATAAAAATGTCTCTATCAACACAATAGAGCCCGAGGCAGTATCTAAGTTTGAGCAGTGCGCGGTGGTCCGTCGCTGATTGAAAGAAAATATTGAATATTTATTCTGTGGAGGAGTGGCGCGCGGGCTGACCTGGATCTTGTCCAAACAGATATCGCCATTGGTGGGTGGGAGCGCAGATCTGCTTTACAATTCGAACCTTTTCAATTATAATAATGTAACGACGACAAAGTTAGTCTTCCAGTTACTTGTTTGTCTTTGAAATTAAAACGAATTTTGATTTTACATAACGGGTCAAAGAATAAGTAATGCAAAGAAAAAGTATATAGGATATGACGGAAGGAAAAAGTTGGTTGAAGATAACCTATAAGAAATAATTCGTATTCCTATTAGTAGTTTGTAAACTTTATTGCGATCACGTAATAATAAACGATAATAAAGGGGCCTCGAGTCAAGAGACCTGAGTTCGATCCCCAGGCTCTTATCAATGGGTCAGCTTGGGCATGAAGATGGCGAGTGCACGCCACTTGTTACGTTGTACCAAAACATTTCTTCGGTGGAAGGTGGATCGAAAGAAAAAAACTCTAATCATCTAGACTTCTGTCTACCTCTGTATTGGGAATGCAGTGAAATAATATAAGAGCCAAAGTCTGGAACAGCAATATAATCAAGCTCATAAAACAAAGTCGTCAATCTCAAGCCGGGTCGCACAACGCGGCACTCTCGCATGGGACGTATCCGGAATGGCCGTATATGCAGAGCGCTGTCCGTAACATGGAGTCGCCGCGTCCGGATCTAATCGGTAGGGGTGCGCCAGACAGCTGCAGCGATGCGGAGCCGTTCCACTGGGGCCACCGGACCGGCAGCAGCGCGCTGGGTGACGGTGTGGGGTCACTGGAAAGGTTATAAAGGGTTGACTTTTAATGATTGGGCAACAGTAGGAATTCAGCGAAGTAGGCGAGGATTGTATGAACTTTGCAGCGAACGATCATACAATCATTGACAGACTTTTAAGGATTACGTTAGAAATTATTCCAATTTTTACTACACAGTCGCTGAATTCATCTTCTGCTGTTGCCGAGACCTTTAACTTTGAGGCTGTTAGTTAAAAGATATTGTGAGAATGTTTAACACCATCGAATGTAAGAAAACGGCAAATCTATGGGGAATGTCCGTTGAAGTAATTGCTTCAATAATAGATTTAATTGCTACCACATTTGTCCATAATATTTAATAGTAGTGTAGAGTCCGGTGTATTTCCTCTCTCATGAAGCAAAGCAAAGTAATACCTTTATTTAAATGTGGTAGTACTTCGGACCCCACTAACTTTAGGCCCATTTCGGTACTACCAACACTTAGTAAAATTTTAGAAAAAATATTCTTACTCAACTGTTAATATTTTTTATTTTAAACAAATAACACTATAACATTATGTATATATATATAGAGATACATAAATAGGCACATAGATGGGGATAACATGATTAACATTGTTCTGATCCCGAAGTAAGTAGCTAAAGCACTTGTGTTATGTAATCAAAACCAACGAAGGTACCACAAATACTCGACTCGAAAAAATGTAGAAACTGTTAGACACTGCGCAGGTGACACCATAAATACAAGATGCCTGGACCCGTGGACGAGTGGCGTATACGCAACTCGTCCACGGGTCCAGGCATCTTTTAGCATTACTATGTGGGTGATACGTCATTGAAGTTTTTATCTACACAAAAATCGGTCATAACGCGAAGAGGTGTACAAAAATCACTTACCCGAATTTCATAAAGTTCGTGATCATGGTAGTCAACCGGTCGATGAAGGCTTTATCTGAATTTGACAGCAGCAGCGACAGCCCCGCCGGTTTGAAGATATAGAACACGTCGTCTGAGTGTGTAGTCTCCGTCATGTTCACCCCGGATATTAATTTCGCGAAGTTTCTATCGCCTTTGTAAGAAAACACGTAATTATAAACCGGCTTATCCGACAGCGTCGACAGGAGAGACAGAAATTCGTAGTGCGTGCTGTGGATTATCCAATCAGAGTAATACTGTACAAGGCCTTTCACAGAGTCTTTAGATATGCTACTTTTCCCAAAATAGTGAGAGCGTAGAGTCGCTGCTATACTTTTCTATTTTTCTCCGAACACCAAGAGATGGTTGATGGGGAGCCGTTCCACTGGGGCCACCGGACCGGCAGCAGCGCGCTGGGTGACGGTGTGGGGTCACTGGAAAGAGTTATAAAGGGTTGACTTTTAATGATTGGGCAACAGTAGGAATTCAGCGAAGTAGGCGAGGATTGTATGAACTTTGCAGCGAACGATCATACAATCATTGACAGACTTTTACGGATTACGTTAGAAATTATTCAATTTTACTACACAGTCGCTGAATTCATCTTCTGCTGTTGCCGAGACCTTTAACTTTGAGGCTGTTAGTTAAAAGATATTGTGAGAATGTTTAACACCATCGAATGTAAGAAAACGGCAAATCTATGGGGAATGTCCGTTGAAGTAATTGCTTCAATAATAGATTTAATTGCTACCACATTTGTCCATAATATTTAATAGTAGTGTAGAGTCCGGTGTATTTCCTCTCTCATGAAGCAAAGCAAAGTAATACCTTTATTTAAATGTGGTAGTACTTCGGACCCCACTAACTTTAGGCCCATTTCGGTACTACCAACACTTAGTAAAATTTTAGAAAAAAATATTCTTACTCAACTGTTAATATTTTTATTTTAAACAAATAACACTATAACATTATGTATATATATATAGAGATACATAAATAGGCACATAGATGGGGATAACATGATTAACATTGTTCTGATCCCGAAGTAAGTAGCTAAAGCACTTGTGTTATGTAATCAAAACCAACGAAGGTACCACAAATACTCGACTCGAAAAAATGTAGAAACTGTTAGACACTGCGCAGGTGACACCATAAATACAAGATGCCTGGACCCGTGGACGAGTGGCGTATACGCAACTCGTCCACGGGTCCAGGCATCTTTTAGCATTACTATGTGGGTGATACGTCATTGAAGTTTTTATCTACACAAAAATCGGTCATAACGCGAAGAGGTGTACAAAAATCACTTACCCGAATTTCATAAAGTTCGTGATCATGGTAGTCAACCGGTCGATGAAGGCTTTATCTGAATTTGACAGCAGCAGCGACAGCCCCGCCGGTTTGAAGATATAGAACACGTCGTCTGAGTGTGTAGTCTCCGTCATGTTCACCCCGGATATTAATTTCGCGAAGTTTCTATCGCCTTTGTAAGAAAACACGTAATTATAAACCGGCTTATCCGACAGCGTCGACAGGAGAGACAGAAATTCGTAGTGCGTGCTGTGGATTATCCAATCAGAGTAATACTGTACAAGGCCTTTCACAGAGTCTTTAGATATGCTACTTTTCCCAAAATAGTGAGAGCGTAGAGTCGCTGCTATACTTTTTCTATTTTTCTCCGAACACCAAGAGAATACAGATGGGAGTCTCTTATCAAACTCTGAGTCCAGCTTTGACAGGAATCCACCGTCAGTCAATCCATAGAACAGTATCCCTTCCAATTCCGCGTGACCGACCATCATCGGTACTTTGCTAAATTCGCCTCTTTTAAACATATTATACGGCGTATCCCTAAAGAATGGATCCGTACTATTCCAGTCAACGCAAGGCGTATATTTGAAGTGTTTTGGATTAACTGATACATCTTCAGTCGCACGAATTAGACTATCTATTTGGGCATTCAAAAAGATTTCGTAAATATCCTTCTCCGTGATGACGGGTGCGATTTTCCGCGCGTCTTCCAGAGCGGTTGCTGACGGTTCTAAGTTGAAAGCCCAGGGTGCGAAAACAGATCCGCTCATCGCAATCACTTTGTGAAATAATCCTTTACTCGATTCCGATATCATGTGCATGGTGACCGCGCTTGCGCCAGCGCTCTGCCCACAAAGAGTCACGTTGTCGGGATCACCGCCAAACGCTGCGATATTCTTCTTAACCCACTGCAGCGCTGCCACTTGATCTCTTAATCCCAGATTGGAAACTCCATTAACACAGAGGAAACCGAGCACGTTGAGTCTATAATTAATAATAACAACTATAACATTTTTAATGACTAGATATTCTGGATCGTAGTGAGCTTTAGTCCCGTAGTAATAAGCGCCACCGTGTATGAACACCATGACAGGCAATTTGTCGGTCGGTTTAGCCCACTCGGGAGTATACACGTCGAGGACCAGGCAATCCTCCGTGCCGATTACAAGAGAGAAGAGCATCTGAGGGCAGCTGCGTAAACGGTCGACCGCGTTGTACACTCCTTTCCAACGGTGCGGCTTCTTCGGAGGCTGAAATCGTGTAAAGGTGATTAACAAGGTTACCAAGGTTAGCTTAAGAAGTTTGTAGGTTTGTTTTTCCTTTTTAGTGTTTTTGCAATGTTTATTTTATTTCAGATTATTGTATTATTTTTTCTTGTTACGTTTTTTGGGTTGGGAATTTGTCCTTACACTGTTTTGTCTTACTCGATATACACCGATAAAGGTACATTATAATGTCCATAACCCTAATTAAATTTTTTTATAATATTTTTTATGTATTCCCGCACTACTGGTGTAGCTGAATAAATAAATAAATAAATAAATGAAGGGATAGTAGGAGTTCGAGCGGTGGTGGCGTTAAATAGAAATGTCAAAAGTAAAAATTAAGAGGAATGTTTCTCTATCAAATTCAAAACGTTTAAATAAACGTAATCCTAAAGGAACCCTAAATCGACGCGATTGTGTCAGAGGCTTGATGAAAGTGACTTACGTCTCTTGTCTTAGAGAGGTAAGTCAGTGGCAACTGGAAGAATTTGTGAAAATTATAGCCCTCCTGGAAAGAGGCATGATGTTTAAATATGTCATCAAAACCATGCCGAAGTTTGTAAATCGAATTCGTATCATGTAGGAACTTGCAATATGTGTTGTGTTGTGTGCATATTTTCATTGCAGAGATGTAGAAGTCTAGTTTGCGCGGTAACAATATTCGATTAGCTCTGGACTTAAAAGAGACTATGGCGTTATGTTTGTAACTTTAAAATTGATCCTCATTTGTTCTAATTACTAACTATTACCGTGAGATATTTTATAATCATTATTAACTACCAGAACTATCAAGCGATCAACTCATTTCTCAGTATTATTATCGTTCATCATTTGTTTATTTACTAATGGTCTACTAGAGGGTTTAAAATTCATTCAAAAAGATTGAGAATTCACTAGCTAATACCACTAATTTTTTTTAATTGCTTATCAGACATGCAGTCTTCGTCAAGATGTATTCCTTTAACTTCTACACTTAAATGTGCTAGGATAGTTAATTGACTCAGGCGTTACTTTGCGGAAATTCATTGTAAAGTTGTTATTTAAAAAATTACTTCGCAACCCTCCGCTTTTTCATGCGGAGGGTTGCGAAGTAATTTTTTAAATAACAACTTTAAATGTGCTAGTAATCCATTTTTTTAATGTGGACAACATCACATATAATTGCTCTGATCCCAAAGTAAGTAGCAAAGCAAGTGCTATAACACAAGTGTGTTATTGAATCAGAAACAACGAAGTTACCATAAATACTCAGATCCGAAAGAATATAGTTATTTGTGTTCGGACCCATTCGGGAATCGAACTCTTTGAACACCTTAAAAATCAGTGCCTACGCCACTCTACCACAAAGGTCGTAAAATCTAATCCATTATATATATTTTTTCCTCACGCATTTCCCAATCAATTAACCAAGAATCCAAACATTATACCGCCAGTCGCCGTCTTATTGTATAAATCGTACATAAGTTTTGAAAAAACTTGTAGGTACGAATCTCCTTGAAATCGAACTTATAATTACCTGAAATCTCTCACTGGTAGCGTACGGTATTCCATAGTAACGGTTCTGTCCGGAGACACTCCTCAGTCCTCTGAGCTTCCCTTGGCCGATCTCCACCACCGGAGTGAACACATTCCAACCGAAACCCTCCGACCAACTCAATATCCAACACCAGATTATCACCTCACGGAAGCACTTCATCACAGAACATAAATAACATAACAAAACATTTTTAAATTAACAATAATCACAACAAATACACAACGAAATTAGGAATGTTTTGCTTTTGAGTTTACATGATACAAATCACAGTGTACGAAGTTACCCGTCGATTTGTAAACCATCTCGAGTATACCAAGAGCTGCGTAGTTATGAAAGTAGTGTCGCTAAATCCCACTCCGCTGCTTGCGCAAGTTTCGACGTCGAACAGAATTTCGCCTTTACAAATCATTTACACATGTCGAAAGCAATGCCTTCATAATTTCGAAACATCGCTTCAATGTCGCCATGAAACAGGCATCATAATTAATATCGCTGTTTTTAAATGAGGGCAATTAATGGATTGCTTCACACTGTTTGATAATTATTTTATCTACAAGCATTTTCCGTAAACTATGGTAGAAAGCCCAACCCAACCGTTTATCGAAAACTATTTGGGGTAACAAGGCAGGCGACGTGCCTATCTTAGTGTTAAAGTTAGATAAACTATAAAAACATAGATATATATTTATGTAGATAAATATTAAAATATACATATATATCCATGACTATACACATATATATCCATGACTCGAGTACATACATACATATTAATCACACAAAAGTTAGATCAATCTCTTCGAACCCGCAACCTTTAGAAGGCAGGGTCACTACTAACTCGGCTATCGGGTCGTCAAATATTGCATTAAATACCATAAAATTGTATAATAAGTGTTATTTAAATTCGATGTTGCACGCTTATACACATTCACTTTTATAATTGTGTGTTTATTTTGACCGAAGGCCTAACGGCATCTTCAGGTTATTCACACACGCAATTCTATAGATTTCAAACATTTTTTGGGACTTCGTAACATGTGGTGAGCCCGTCGCCATCTTATTGTCCAAGCCAACAATATAAATAGTACATAAGTCTTTGAAAAAACCTTTCATCGGTACGAGCTTTCGGGGATCGTACCCGAGTATCTTAATCAAATTCCGATCACACAACCACACGGCCACCGTAACTTATAGACACTGGAGTCTGGAGCTGTGTTACTTTAGTTTTAATTTCACTTACATACTTACTAGCTTATCTTCACGCATAAACCCCGGGTAGGCAGAGTGAACAGATCGCCAAGTGTCACGATCCTTACATACCTCTTTCCCTTCTTTCAGATTCATTATCTTAATACAGGCACGTCTAGGTATCCGAGTACTCCCTCCTCTCTTCGAGCAATTTGCTCACATGGTCTTCGAAAGTTATCTTTTAATATTAACTTTCGCGCGGAATATTTTCTGCATCATTCGGTCTTCACTCAAACTCAAACCATCGTAGCACGCATGATAGCCGAGTGGTAAGGTGGTCGGAATTTCGAGTCAAGAGATCCGAGTTCGATCCCCAGGTGACAGGCTCGTACCTATGGGTTTTCAAAAAAAAACTTATGTACGAATTAAATCGTTGGCTTGGACAAAAGACGGCGACGGACTCACCACCTGTCACGTTGTCCCGAACATATCTTAGGTGGAGGGTGGGTCGAAGGGACTTAATTGTCTAGACTAGACCTCTGTCTACCCCTGTATTGGGAATTGCATGAAGATATTTATTTATTTATTTATCGAAGCACGTCCTTATCAATTTTTGTGATAAGGTCATCTTCAAACCTGTCATATCAGCGACCAACGGAGACGATAGCAGCACCCCCTGGCAAGCGCACTCGCTCTCCGGAACCCCGGACCATAAAGCTACCCCAGAGAGCTCCTCGGTGCCACTGCCCCTTCGTTTAGTCTCCGACAAACATACCACATGTAATTCTTTTTCGTTCATTATTTCAAGCCGCTCATTCATCTTTTCTTTCATGCCTCCTGTAACATTCCACGATGCAACCATGCATCTGTCTTTCTGCCGTATCGGGCTGTGCGTGACGGGTGGCAGTCCCCATCGCGCTACATTCCACACCAACGGGGACGAACTGGTGTGCATCGTCTTGGGGGGACGCCCTAACCCTCGTTGGCATGGGTGCGCAGCTGTGTTGAGTTGCCACCCTGAAAAGGGCTGGAAGAGGTCGCGACGAGCATGCTTCTACAATGACCCCCTATCTTCTTCTTCGATCCCCGGGTGCTAGTCTCGTAGTGATAAGATTTTCCAAAAGTTATGAGCCATCTATATCTTTGCTTGGTCATAAAGACTGGCTCATCACCGGATAGGTGAGACTGTCCTAGACCGAGGTACCTAAAAATGTCTTCGATGAAAGGTAGGTTAAAAGGACTTAATGTCTAGACCTCTGTCTAATCCAGCCCTACTTTACCTAAACATTGGCAAACATTTTTCCTAAACATTGAAGAGTGGCATTTAATGCTTGCAATTTATCCACTACGAATAAGTTGTTTACTTTGCTTCCTACACGTTATCTTACGAACCTTAAAGGTTTGCCTTTTTTAAGGTTTCGAAAAGTTGCAACTAGGGATCCTTCCTTCCCAAAAGTAACTAGTAACTGTCGGCAATAACGAAACTTCATACTCACTTGATCGTCGTTTATTACAACAGGAAGTTAAAATTAACACATAGCATCTATTACATACAAATGAGCGCCTACTCATAAACATTGGCAAGAGTGTTATTCGTTCAAAGCTTGCTATTTACCCAAGGAAGGTAATTTGTTAACTTTACACTTTACAGGTCACCCTACACTACCACTAAGGTTGCTATTAGAGATCTTTCGCTTTCCAAAAGTTATCAGTATAGTAGCCAATCTCTAATCCGTATTAATATTAACTTGTATTTTTATTTATTTATCTTCACGCACAATCCCTGACGGGGTAGCCAGAGAGAACAGATCGCCAAGTGTCACGATCCCTACATACTTCTTTCGTATATTCGTTATAATATTAACTTGAATTTTAAAAAACTAATTTTTGTTGTTGCAAACTACATATGCAGAGAAACAACGCCGCATACGCAGGACATGAACTTCTGTGAATTGCAGTGACAGAATTGTGTCAGTATAAGTCATTTCTGGAAACTGACCATAATCGCCTTTAGTTTAAATTTGACTGTCAGTCACAATAAAAATAATGACATAGTAAGGACATCGCATACATTGCTCTGATCCCAAAGTAAAAAGAAAGCCTTACGCACTTGTGTTACAGAATTAGAAACATAAAAATGTACCATAACCAGAAACCAGGCAACTGAACAAAATCTTTTCTACATTAATCAGTCATGACCCCGTTATTTGAGTTGGCGATACTATAAAAACCAGTGGATCCTCCACTCGCCCACGAAGTTCCTTTGGTTCCAGGATTTCTTTTTGATAATATGTTACGACAGCTCAATATAAACTACATAATGGCTAGTAATAGTCCACTGTGGAAGGGTTTATCATAATTGCCACGCTCTACGCTCGGAATGGATATATCCAATTATCTGTCAGTAGTCAATTATATTGTCAACGTCTTTCTCTTAGCCACTCACGAGCAGAAAGGTGGTGGTATATTCTTAAACTGATACACCCATGGTAAAACAATAACAATAAAACATATAAAATGGGGTAAATGAAACACAAAATCACCGTTTAAACACAATATATTATTAGAAAAAAAGAAAACAATACAATATACGAACAATATTGTAGAATCATCTTTACAGAATAAGTCGGAGGAGGGCGGGGCTAGCGGTTCCTTTTCACATGCACACAGACAGATCATACGTTAAGTAATTTCACGATAAATACAAAGCAGGTAATAAAAAACACATACATAAAATATTGCACTGTGAAGCGAATACCTGCTCATTGCACTGTATAAGCTTTGACGAATCTAACATTCGAAAATATTACACGTTTTTTTTGTAGCAAAACCTTTTTTAATCTGTGCACACTAGCCCCGCCGAGCGGCCGATGCCTTCGCAATTTATCAAAGTTCACTCGATTTCAGTATATATTATCGATTATAACACTACGCGTGTCCGTTTAGTGGACGTATAAAAAAAATTAAAAAAAAAAAACAAACAAACAAACAAAGGCAGCGGCTGCGTGTCCCCTTTAGCAACTCTACACACAATGTCTCCGTCACGTTACAATTATGTCTATCTTAGTTACAACGCGGGGGGGGCGTCACCGTGCGGACACCAGTACCGGCGCCTGTCGATCGTCGAAAACGGATAGAAAACATTTGGAAATGATAAAAATTCTAAAAATATCGAGGAGTGTTGGTCTATCTACTTCGCAATAATTGCCCTTCGTGTCTTAAATAAATTGCTGGAGTTAACAACAGCGTCCCCCACGTAGCCGGTTGCTAAATTATTATTATTATTATATTTCTATATCAATATATCTATTACATACGCTGACAGACAGTATACACAACGCATAGTCCGTAGTCCGCATCACACTAGAGCTACATTCGATTTTTAACTTTATAATAATTAACACAACGTCCATTTTCGTTGAACAACCAAAGCACACGTATTTTAATATACACAACGCATATGTCCGCTCACTTTATGTAAAACAGAAGCCCGACACGAAGCGCCGTCTATCCCGCAATAACGAACACGTCATTAAAAACTAAAGCACAAAGTTATTATGGTATTTATTACAATCGATTTAAGTTCATTATCCCGTACAATGTTGTTCTTTTACAAATTAATTGCCGTAACAGCCTAGTTTGTTAACAAGACATTTGTATTCAAACGCATTACAACGTTTACTAATGTAAGTACTCAAAATTACAAGACAATTCAAATGTAAAATTCGATTTATTTCCCATACCACTGACACTCACCTAATCGAATAAATGGATAAAACATGGCGAAGCCTGTAAGCTATCAGTCGAGTTTTTTTTTTTTGTCAAATTTTATCAACTATTTCAATATATTCGTCACAATCAATGGATAGTAAGGCATCAAATGTGCGTAACAACGTTAATTATACAACTTTATTTTCAATACAATATGGATATTGAATATTGACCGTTATATAGAAATGCCTAAAATTAGTGCCAATTTGTATTTATGTGTGTACCTGTTCACCCTTTTTAATATGATATCTCACCGACATTATTTAGCCAACTGTAATTATTATAGAGTTTTATTAAAGAGAAAGTATCAGTCATACTATACACGTAACATGCATGAAATCAGAATCAATGAAGGTACCACAAACATTCAGACGACTCGAGACAAGATATAAAAGCTTAGAAAGGTCCAGGTCTAGTCAGTGTACACCTGGATTATTACTTTCATAAATTTTGCTCAGTTTGTAAACGTAATTGGTTCACAAATAGCATACATACTAGAGCTCGGAGCGATACTTCTTATATAATTACAGTTTACGAGTCGACATTACAATAAGTTAGACATCACAATAACCGTGATCTACAGTTGCGGTTCGTTTTGAATTGGAAACTGCGATGCACTAGGGTTAACAATAGATGATTTGATTTTTTTTTTTTCAGTAGACGTAGTAGGGGCGGTCGGTGAAAGTTAAGCCGTCGGCGGGCCGAGTCGGCGAGAGCGGCGCGGCGGGGGGCGGCGGGCGGCGCGCGGCGGCTGCGTACGCGGCGGGGGGCGGGACTGCGCGCGCGGCTGGGGGCGGCGCTGCGGGCGCGGCTGGGGGCGGGGCTGGGGGCGGGGCTGCGGGCGCGGCTGGGGGCGGGGCGGCGGTGAGCGGCACGGCGTGCGTCAGCGGCGCAGCAGCGCGGGCAGGTCGGCGAAGGCGCAGGCGCCGAGCGAGGCGCGCGCCATGCGACGCAGCAGGTCGCGCGAGTGCGCCACGCACGCCTCCACCGGCGACACCCACTGCATGCCCAGCGACTCTGCGCACGCGCACGCGCACACACACACACATTGACGCCACGTGTTGCTAGTATACGACCGCTGGCTCGGTGTTGACGAGTTCGAACACCCGACAGACATACAATACTTTCAAATATGTATAAAGAGAAATGTTACGACCGCCGAGTGGTCGGGTGGTCGAGATTCGAGTCAAGAGACTCGAGCTCGACGTCACAAATGACAGGATAACAAAAAAAAATTATGTATTGCACTCACCACCTGCCACGTTATCCCAAACACATGACTCCGGTGGAAGACGGATCGAAAGAACTTAATTGTATACACCTCTGTCTACACTTATATTGTGGATGGTGTAAAAGGCATTTTATTGCAATATATGTGTTACGAGGCAGCAGGTACGTACCAAGTATGGCGGAGTTGAGGGCCTCGCAGACCGCCTCACGGCGCACTGGCTCCAGCTGCCAGCCCACCGGGCTGTCCCACGGGTTGCTATACGCCAGCAGGCTGAACGCGTCCTGCATCCAGTCACCACACACGTGATTCAAGAAAAAGGAAATTTCAACTCTAAAGACAAGCACTGTAAGTTCAATATCGCAAGTATTCGAAATGGCTAGCGGCTACAATCTTAGCATGCGCTCCAACATAGGACATCTTTCGCAATCTGCACATTATTGTAAAAATATATTGGCGCTTCGGAACTAAACTTTAACGAAATGTTACCTTAAAACCATGTGAATAATCCGCTACATAACCCTTTCTTATGAAGAAAATTCCCCATAGTCGAAATTTTCAATAAAAAATAACTAGACATGTTAACAAAACCATTTATCGCTAACTCAACAAATACCCCGAGAGAAATTATACAGCAAAAAACTTCATAAAAATACTAATTGTGATTTATTGCTAATAACTTTGGTAAGGCGCTTTACATAATTTATACTTGTGATTGTTGTCTCTTGATGAAATTGCACGTTGCTAAAAGTTAATATTGCACACAGTTCACTTTATCTTAAAGCGCTTAATATATGCGATAGATTAACAACAGGCAAAATACCAAAAGTCGTTATTGGCTCCTTCATCTCACTGTCACTACGGTATCCCCAGTATGTATGCGGTCAATAAAACAATTTGGGGAATTGGGAAATCGTTTTCAAACAATTATTGAAAAATCTCGCACATCAGCCATTTGTCATGTTTTTACACACAAAAATATTCTATAAACGAAATCTGCCATGACACAGTTATTTCTGAAATATGTAATCAATATTTTTGACCACGCGAGCAAAACACAAAAAAGAAAATTTTAATATTAAAATCAATTGACACGGGAAGGATCAGTTGACTTTTTAAATTTCTAATAACTAAAAGTCACTCTTTAAGTCTTTAATTTAATAACATAAAGTTTCGACATAACTTACATGCTTTAAAATCAATAATAAAAAATTGCGTAACAAAAAGTAAGTGTAAGTCAATAATAAAAATTCCAACATGACTAAAAATTACCACAGAAAACTTTACTGTCATTACTGTCTACCATTTTTTACAAGCTGTTTGTTAATAATAAAAAAAATATTAATCCAAGACCTCTGCCGTATCGATGTTAACATAACTATAAAACTATGAAAATCATGTGAAAAGTAAACATAATTTCTAACAGATGTTTCCAACGAACCTAAGAGGCGTTACTATTTCAACATTAAAAAGTTATCTATTTTATTATTATTTCAACATAAAAAAAGTTATCTATTTTAATTATTATTTCAAGATTAAAAAAATTATCTATTTTATTATTATTTCAACATTAAAAAAGTTATCTAATTTATTATTATTTCAACATTAAAAAAGTTATCTATTTTATTATTATTTCGACATTAAAAAAGTTATCTATTTTATTATTATTTCGACATTAAAAAAGTTATCTATTTTATTATTATTTCGACATTATAAAAGTTATCTATTTTATTATTATTTCAACATTAAAAAAGTTACCAATTTTATTATTATTTCAACATTAAAAAAGTTATCCATTTTATTATTATTTCAACATTAAAAAAGTTATCTATTTTATTATTATTTCAACATTAAAAAAGTTATCTATTTTATTATTATTTCGACATTAAAAAAGTTATCTATTTTATTATTATTTCGACATTATAAAAGTTATCTATTTTATTATTATTTCGACATTAAAAAAGTTATCTATTTTATTATTATTTCAACATTAAAAAAGTTATCTATTTTATTATTATTTCAACATTAAAAAAGTTATCTAATTTATTATTATTTCAACATTAAAAAAGTTATCTATTTTATTATTATTTCGACATTAAAAAAGTTATCTATTTTATTATTATTTCGACATTATAAAAGTTATCTATTTTATTATTATATCAACATAAAAAAAAACTTATTTATCTTCGCTGCCAACGGAATGTTTCGCGTGTGTGTGTGTGTGACGTGTCTCACCTCGAGCATCGTTTTGTGGTAGAGGCCGTGCTGCAGCCGCTGGCTCATGGCGTACAGCTCGCGCCCGAAAGCGAGCATGCGCTCCACAGACGCGCGCGAGCAGCCCGCGCCCTCTGCCCACCCCGCAAACACAACACGTTAAAGCGTCGTCAAGTATACACGATAAATTATTCAATGCTATGCACACACGTGCACTACGCACTAAGTGCAAGTATGTATGCACGCACACGCACGCACACGCACGCACGCACACACTCGCACACGCACGCACTAAGTGAATAACCACGTAAAGTGCTAATTCACCAGTTATTTTTCTCAAACGGGAATAAAATTTATTTTGTCAAAATCACAAAGTAATAATAATTACAACATAGGTAGAGAACAAACATGGGTAGGGACAACATCGCATTGCTCTGATCACAAATACATAGGCTAAAGCACTTAGTTTATGGAATCGGAAACAACGAAGGTACCACAAACAAACCCGAGACAATGTAGAAAAGGTGTTTTCCACATTGACCCGATCGAAAATCGAACCCGGGACCACGGAGCCAGCCCACAGAGGTCGTCTGAATACTGTAACTTGTACTGTAAACTGTACTGAATGCTATGCACGCACTCCGATGCAGCACGCACGCACACTGCGCACGCAAATGCGCACGTAGTGTTTCTCGCGCTAATTCGCCAAATATTTTTTTCTGGCGAGAATACTAATCGTTTTGAAGAATCTTAAATTTACATTCTCATTACGTATTTTTTATTTTCAAAATTAGAAAAACAATAGACAAAAAATATAAACATTAAGTCGTTAGTTTACAATTAGTATATAGGTCAGAGACAAGAATATCAGAAATTTAACTTTAAAACATTCGTGACGGGCAGAACCGATTATTTAAAATAGTGTGCTGTGTAATTTCAAAATAGATAGACTTTGAAGAACATATAGATATTTTTAAATAGTTTTATATGCATAAATATATACATATAAACATGTTTTAATGAATATCACATAGATATACCCCCGACACTAAACTATATAAATATATGCAGTACATTTAGTAAAAGCATGCATGCAAAATCACCCAAGAATTGTAACTTCTACATAAAATTCTTTACGTAATGGAGTCAAGAAGAAAAATCATTGAATATGTGCAAAAAGCACTTACAAAAGTACACAATTTTATGTAATATTTACGTAATTTTTTTTGTTTGTCGTTTACGTAATATGTTATTGCAATTGTACGTAGTTGAATGTATGGTCACATAAGCACTGCGTATCTAACACATACATTTTTATGCGTGAATTATTCGCATATTTATATATCGTACCAACTAGCCACTCCATTGGTACGTTACTAAAATACAGTGCATGCAAACTCTAGCTGGTTATAAATCGATATATAAATTCAATACGAGAAAAATATTCATTCAATTGAAGTTCCAAGTGCACTTAGTTTGATTTACTAAAAAAAAAAGTTATCAGTATCTACCTAGTCAAGTTGCAAACTAAGCCAAAGTAATAAAACATACTTACGATATGTTTACGTGAACTGTCCAACTTTCCGTAACCTTACGAGCTATTTTGAAGCTTATGTTTAAGCAATTAAGTTATAGAATGGCATGAGGTGCTGTTGGGAGGTGATGGTAAGGTATTACGCCGCTAAGCCGAGAGCTGTTCTCAAAATAAAAAGACAAAATGATGCAAAACTCTATAACATAACACAGAAATAGATCTGGTTCGGTATATTCCGAGGATTATTACAATTGATATGAGTCCGTCAGGCTGTATGTAAAAGGTGGACTCCAATTACGTAATAATAATAATAATTTAAACCATTTTTGATAGTAAAATTGTAATCTATGCTAATATTATAAGGGGCAATGTAACTTTGACCGTCTTTATATTTTATTTATAAATATTTTATTTTATTTTTATTTTGCTATAAATAAATAAGAACTACACGTCAAAGCGGCGAACACGAAATTCGAAAAGTTGAATAGTTTTAGTAAAGATGAAGAAGAATTCAGTATTAGTTCATGATTAAATAATGAATTTACTGAAAACAAAAATTATCAATCCGCAAATGGAGAATGACGAAAGACGGGATTGAGCAAAATGACGAAGCTGAATAATTGATAAAGAAGGTTTGACAGAAATGAGGAAGAAAAGGAATTAGAATTAGAATCCTAGATCATGCCGTATCCGGGCCACAGTAAAAGAGACAAGATTTACGCGCGCATTAGACTTCCCTTTTAATTGTTCTTGTTGCGAAATCATTAATCTTATTACTGGAAATGAGGAGCTAATCCTATGTATATAAATTTATACATGAGCGTCAATGCATTTAATAAATTGGGCAACAAACACAGATAGGGACAATATCACATACATTGCTCTGATCCCAAAGTGAGTAAGCTTAAGCACTTGTGCTGTGTAATCAGAAATGTCAAAGGAATCAGAACTCATAACCATTCCGATCTGAAACCATACAGAAAGTGATTTTGTACATTAACCAGCCCGGGAATGGAACTCGGGACCCCAAGAGCTGTCGGCACCTTGAAAACCGGTGTGTACGTCAGTCGTCCACGCTACCAAATTTGAAAGGTGAGAAAAAAATTTCGTTATTTATTAACTGTGTAGTGCAGCATCATCAATAATAAATATATGGAGCTTGGTTACTCAAGAATATAAATGCGCTTTTATATCATCACTGTTACGGCACGGATACGACACGATCACGACGCGGATTCGACGCGATTGCGAGACTGATGTGATGTCGGCGGGGAGTGACAGTGGGGGGGTCGGTGGAGATGGCAGCGAGGGGGCAGGTACGCACCGTTGCGCGGCAGCAGAGCGGCCAGGCTGGCGGTGACGCCGGGCATGCCCTTGAGCAGCGGCAGCGCCGCACCTACAACCAGCCCCCACCACCGCGTCACCACCACGTCACCACTACTTCACCGCCGCGTCCTATCCGTTTGCATACCGTCCTGCCTACTACTACTGCGCCTTTTCACTTACGCGGTGTGTGCACAATTCACCAAAATTAGAAGTCCAAACAAAGCCACGATTACCGTATTAAGAACCTAAATCCTATTTGACATTGGCTGGGACATTCTGTTAATAAGACCACAACCGTTCATAAAAAAAAGGAAATAAAATATAAAATTCTGTGAACTGATGCACCGTATATCTTATCATTAGCTTGCCCGTGGTGTAAGGGAGATGGCTGCATTTCTAATTCCCAGTGTCAACTAACAAATAACACACTGGCAACCAATAGGTAGCCGAGTGGTGGTGTGACCAGTATTCAATAAAAGAGCCGGGTGCCTCCAGGTGGTAGGCTCGGACACTGAGACAGTGACACGCCCACCACCGGTCAAATTGTCCCAAATAGACTACGGTAAAAGGTTCGGTAAAATTATCTAGACTTCCTTCTAGAAGTTAAAATAGTTCCGGGCGAATAGAGATTTAGAAAGTTTCAAAAATAGAGATTTAGAAGAGAATTCAACTAACTGCGTGAGCGACACGGTGGCTCGGAAATAGGAGCGTTGCTAAGATACTGAAAAAGTCACGATAGCCGAGTGGTTGGGTGGTCGGAATTTCGAGTCAAGAGACCCGAGTTCGATCCCCAGGTGGCAGGCTCGTACCAATGAGTTTTTCAAAAACTTATGTACGAATTACATCGTTGGCTTGGACAAAAAGGCGGCGACGGGCTCACCACCTGTCACGTTGTCCCGAAAATATCTTCGGTGGAAGGTGGGTCGAAGGGACTTAATTGTCTAGACTAGACCTCTGTCTACCCCTGTATTGGGAATTGCTAAGATACTGTGACAAAGGTCGCTGGTTCGAATACTGCTAATAGATAGAGATTCAGAAATCCAAGTAACTGCGTTTATGTCACGATGGCTCCGAGGAAAGAGCGTTGCTGCTTGAACGGCACCGCAATTGTCGAGAGTACGAAACCCACCCGTACCAATTGAATTAAAAAATATATATCTTTAATTTAATAATAAACAGTTAGTATCGAAGTGTGCACACACCGCGTCAAGTGACGCATCCAACTTAAAGCACTCGTAAACAAGTTAAGTGCCTCTTACGTTACCAATTGAAGCAAGTAAGAACCGAAATAACTGAATAGTTCCACTTGCGGCTCAGGCATTTCATTCCTAAGCGGTGATTACAAGCGAATTTACAAAATAAAATCAAAATAAGCGGTAGGATGCAACCCTGATGGACTGTCCATAGACTATAGATTCCATATACTACAAAAACACTTTAATCGTTTAAAAAGACGTGTCACAACACAAACCCGTTTTAAAAAGACGGTGCATTGCATAATAGCAATAAAAATTTGTAATCAATATATCTGTTAATAACAAACAGACTCTAAATAAGTAAAATTTCTAATAATTATTTGTCAAGGGAGCGTCACAATATCAACAGCACGGACAAAATGATGAATAAGATGCAATTTCGTTGCTATAATTCGACATACAAATGTATTAAAATAGCATAGAATAAATAATTTATCTTATTTCTTCTTCCTTCTATAAAAAAAATTAAGTAAAAGGTGTTATCTCAGACACTATCAGCAAGCGACCGTTTAGTACACAGTTCCTAAGCATTTTTGCCAACTTTACACATTACTTCGAAATATTTTTTTTGTAATTTCTCAGACGAGTAGATTATTCATAACATCTTTAGTACTGAGACTACGTTAAATACATAAAATTGCTTTTCACAGTTTAGTGGAAGGCCGATACATAATTTAAATCTGACCTACCACCGACCCTGTAACTATCGATATGACGTACGCCGTTTTCTTTTTTAAACTTACAAGTTTATCGATAATTGTAAGACCACATCACTATAAATTGGCGCCATTTTAATCGATTAAATTTCGATAATGTAATTTCTAGATCAGATCTATGGAATTTATAGTCCGTGGGAGTATGTATTTGCGAATGAACGATGAGAAACAGGCGTGTAATATACCGAGTGAGTCATGCAGGCCTAGTTTTACTTCTAGTTTAACCATGACCAGAATATTGTCAACATGTTAACGATTCGATATCAGACGTTAATGCGACGAATTAGAGCACTATTTAGCATGACAGACTAATTTTAAAAATGGCATATTTTATTACACCACTACTCAAAGCATTAACTTATGAAATACAAATATATATAACACACTAATGTTTAGTGTACTGTTTGAAAGCACAAATGTTGTATTCACCACTGTAATTCATACTAATATATATAATAGTAGTACTAATATATATGTAAATAATATACATTATTAATTCAGATTACGAATTATAAATCATATACATGACGCGTAACGAAAAAGCAACGAGCAAATAAATACATTCGAATAATGTGAAGGGAAACGGTAATGTTTAAATAAACTAATGGATGAGTCATGTTGTTGCAAATAATAAATAAATTGAAAAACAAACGCTGTAATTATTTACATAAAAAATATTATGTTATAATTATAATCATACAAAGTATAAAAATAAGTAAAGCCATTTCGTCAAATAATCGACGATTATAACGTATCAAGATTAATCGATATTTATGTCAAAATAATGGCGGGAAAGTGAACTTTTTAATTCGACTGCTATATTGCCAAATCAAGAAATATTATCTATAATATATTTGCAGTATCTGCATAAAAATACACATTCAAATTGTATGCAATTAAATTAATACAATAAATATATAATTAAATTGATCCAATTACTTAGATTGACGTTTCGTTAATTTGACATTGGGTAGTTGATAGTGATTGTAAAATCAGCTTTGTCGCATATCTATTCATTCGATTTTAATTTGAGCTAAATGCAAAATGACGGGACTTAATGCCAAGGGCTTCTCTCCACCTTTCTACTAGTCGGTTGTACTCTAGTGACTGGACACTAAGACGGTGATGAGCTTACCACCTGACAAGTTATCCCAAATAAATTAGGATGAAATATAGGTTCATAGGACTAGAATTGTAAAGATCTGATTACCCCAGTATAATGTAATGTTAAGATCTAAAAAAAACCACAAAATTGCAATTAATCAACAGTTGCATTTTCAACGATTTCTTTCACTTTTCAAAATATATCAAGCGCTCTTTTAAATTGTTAATCAAGTGTCGAAAACTACATTTTTTATACATTTAAATGTATAAAAAGGGGGGGGGGGGGAAGACTTTACAAATGTCTAACAACCATGACAAGAAAGTTTTAATCATTCTAAAAAAAAAATCTACATTATTTCACGCATTCTCTCGTGATAGGATAGGCAGAGGTTTAGACAATGTGGACTACATTGTCAAACGTTCAACGCTCTTACGACCGATTTACTATATTATACGAGCTTATTTCAGACAGACTTTATTCCATTAATCAATAAATATATTCCTAAATCCCTATCAACTACCCACTTCACTGAAATATTTCTCAACAGATATTCTACACAAACCCTACTGTATAACATATATGCAGTCCTATTGTATAACATTTATGGTAATTCCGTATACAATGAACGTAAGAAAAGTGCGGGCACCTGTACCGTCGCCGTTGGGCGGGGTCGCCATGTCGACGTCCGCCTCCCGCTCGCCCTCTGACTCTCCCGCGCCCTCCCCGCGCCCTCCCCCACACCCTCCCCCGCACCGCCCACACCTAACACCGATAATCTTTTTAACGCGTGAGCTAAAAATTAATTATACAATAAATAGTTATATAATATAAATTATCGCCACGCTATTCCCAATACTGGGTTAAACAGGGTCAGGCAATTAAGTCTTTTCGACGTATATTCATCGGATGGTGAGCCGGTCGCCGTCTTTATGTCCAAGCAAACGATACAAATCGTACATAAGATTTGAAAGAACACATTGGTATCAGGTCACCACTGGGGATCGAACTCACGACTTAAATTCCAGTCACCCAACTGACTATCATGACTTTAACACGCGCGCTAAACCAAACAAAACGCCCATCCAAGAAAGAACTACTCAAAGCAATAACGGCCTGTGCAAGTCTACTGCAGGATATGACTATCTCCCATGAGGATACGCCACAAACGCCACGTATAATGTTACGATAGCCGAGTGGAAGGGTCGTCGGAATTTCGAGTCAAGAGACCCGAGTTCGATCCCCAGATGGCAGGCTCGTACCAATGGGTTTTTCAAAAACTTACGCACGAATTATATCGTTTGCTTGGACATAAAGACGGCTCACCGCCTGTCACGTTGTCCCGAAAACAGTTTCGGCGGAAGGTGGGTCGAAGGGACTTAATTGTCTAGACTTGACCTCCGTCTACCCCTGTATCGGGAATCGCGTGAAGACATGACAAGGTGGACGCACCGTTGGTGTGCGGCGCGGGCGAGCCGTTGGCGCGCGCCGTGTGCGAGATGACCGACGTCGCCACGCCGTTGCTGCCCGCCGACTGCCCCGCCGCCTCGCCGCCCGCCGCTCCCCCCGCACTGCCCGCTCCCCCCGCGGCGCACAGCGAGTCCGTCTGCGCGGCGCCCTCCTCCCCGTCGCCGCACACCTGCAAGCGGCACGCGACAAACTGTCAGCGGAGAAGGGAGCTCTCACAAACTGTCAGTGTAGAAGGGAGCTCTCACAAACTGTCAGTGGAGAAGGGAGCTCTCACAAACTGTCAGTGTAGAAGGGAGCTCTCACAAACTGTCAGTGTAGAAGGGAGCTCTCACAAACTGTCAGTGGAGAAGGGAGCTCTCACAAACTGTCAGTGGAAAAGGGAGCTCTCACAAACTATAAATGGAGGGCAAAGGACTATGAGCGAAGCTAAAAAATGGAATTGTAGCGGATGATGTGATACATGTGCTCGTGAACATATTACTCTCGAAAATATGCTTCTAATCGTAGGAATTTCGACAGCGCGATGCAGAATGTCAACTTGGTGCCTAAATTGTCCGGCTCTACGTAATATAAAGACGCATATGCTTTTTCCTACAAAAGTTGTCAAGAAAAGGCATTGCCGACGTGCCATGTGATGTCCACTTTGGACTTTACCATCCTCTGTTTTTATTGCGGGGTGTCGTAAGAGGTGAGAATCAGATAGCCCAAGATAACGATAAGCAATCCTCTTTCTTTTTCTCAGGGTGATGTTGATTTAGGGTACTGAGAAGTAGAATTAAGTTGTGTGGAATGGTGTCTAATGATGCAGAGAGGTGTAAAGTGATTTGAAATGTTGTCGAGTAATGAGTAATGTCGAAATGTTTAAAGAAGTGTAGGGGTATGTCGAGCTGTATCAAGAGGTTAGGTCGAGTTATGTGTAATTATTTTAATATATTTTATATATTATGTGCAGTTGTGTTAATTAATATTGAGCAGTGTGAAATAGTACCGTATGATGTCTAGTAGTGTGACATGTTGTCGAGAATAATAAAGTGGTGTGGACTTGTGGACTCGTGAGGTATCGAAGTAAGTCCAGTTGTATGGAAAGGTGCGATGTGGAGTTGTGTCGAAAGATGTCTAGAGGTGTGGAGTGGTGAGAAGTAACAGGGAGTAGTGTGGAGTTGTGTCGAGGGGTGTCGAGTTAAGTCGAATAATGTCGAATTGTGTTGAGTGTCAGTTGTGCGGACCTGTGTCGACTAGTGTAAAGTGGCGTGGAGTAGTGCAGAGAGGTGTCGATTTACGTAAAGTAAAATAAATAATAAATAAATATCTTCACGCAATTCCCAGTACAGGGGTAGACAGAGGTCTAGTCTAGACAATTAAGTCCCTTTGACCCACCTTCCACCGAAGATATTTTCGGGACAACTTGACAGGTGGTGAGACCGTCGCCGTGTTTTATGTCCAAGCCAACGGTATTTTATTCGTACATAAGTTTTTAGAAAAACCCATTGGTACGGCCACGTGAGGATCGAACTCGGGTTTCTTGACTCGAAATTCCAACCACCCAACCACTCGGCTATCGTGACTGATTTACGTAAAGTGGCGTCGAATAATGTCTCGAGAGTAGTGTACTGTCAGTTGTGTGGACTTGTGTCGTCTAGTGTAAAGTGGAGTGGAGTGGTGTAAAGTGGTGTCGGGTACCTCCGAGTCGGAGCCGTTGACCATCTCGACGAACTGGCGGCACTTGAGCAGGAACAGCAGGTCCGGGTCGCGCTCCAGCAGCCCGGGGTAGGCGCGTCGCGTCACGTCCACCGCCTCGCCCACGCGCCCCGCCAGCACCAGCTTCGATATCCCTGCGGCAGCCGCCCCACCACCCCCCCTCGCGTTACACGCCGCCCTCGCAGTGGCTTTAGACACGAGCCGACAGTCCGTGGCACGTGTCCAAGTACAGTCCAAGAAACAACAAGTGCTCTCGGCCCCCAGGGCTAAGCTGATATGCCTGATTGTCAATTGGCTCAATCACATTGGCACCCTATATCGTCCAAACCGTTGTTAAACTACGATCAGCAGTAGAAAAACGGGTTTGCGGTACTGACCCGGACTACTCTTAAATGGAGAAGGTGTCTAACAACTACAAAACGCAGCATTAAAAGCGTAAGTATAACTTAAATACATGAAATACAATATCCAAGAATTTACTTGGTAGTAACATATTCCAGTTAGAAGAACTACACTTTCTTCTAGCCAATGCTGTCCTTAGACTTTATGCAATATTAATACCGTGTAAAAGCAATGGTAATAAATGAAATATACGTCTTAATTTATTTGTTGTGTCCGACCACAGATTTTTGTGTTCAACCAACCTTTCATCGAACCCTATTAAGGACAACGTGACAGGCGGCGAGCCTATCGTCATCTTAGTGTCCCAGCCAACGGCACAACAACATACGCGCATATATTCATATGTACATATAAACATCAGTAACTCTAGCACAAACATACATATCAATTACAAAATGTTAGCCCCTAGCGATATTCGAACCTGCTTTGAAGGCAGGCTCACTGCCTACTGGGCTACCGGATCCTCAAAATGTAACATTGAATGAATGAATGAATGAATGAATAAAGTTACTCTGTCTGTTCTTGATGGAGGAGATGTCCTCGTCGATGGGCTGTCCGGTGGCGCGCGAGAAGGCCTGCGCCGTGCTGCAGTAGCCGTGGTGCACCAGGTACGACGACACCATCCTGCGCAGCCGCCGCCGTCAGTGCTCGCTCACACACACTCACACGCACCCCACCCCCCACCACATTCCAACGCACTCCTCGACTCTCCAACACACACTCCCCGATATTCCAACAAACACTCGCCACACTCCAACACAAATTCCCCGACACTCTCGTACACTCCCCGACACTCCAACACACACTCGCCTACACTTGCATACACACTCCCCGGCACACCAACACACTCCCTGACAAGAGTCTCTGGGGTTTTAAGAGGAAGCCCCTGAATGGATATTTTACGATTTGTCTTGTCGTCGTTCCAAGAACGGTGTCAAAGGCGATTACGGAAAAGGCTTTGTCAATGGCAGCGGGAACCGGCTCGAAAAATACCAGATCAATGTATAAGGCGGATGGCGAGCTGCAGCAAGTACAGAGGTAGTTGTGTATTAACATCTTTATGTGTTTATATTAAAATTTTCTACAAGAAAAACAATACGACAAAACTTATTAATTTCATAGTATTGTTAATATTACATACTACACAGGGATAGAGTATAGAAAGTTTGCCATAATCACCACGCTTGGCAGGCGGTTTGGCGATCGCCAAAGTTAGACGCTGCTGCTCTTTATCTATCACTCATCTGCTTATATGTTTCCTGCTATCTGTCGGTTAGCCTATAGCATTTTCAAGGCTTCTCCCTTGGTCGCCTCTTACGACACTCGTCGATAGATAGGGGTTGGCATTATTTACACCGACACCGCACGGCTCGTAGTGGCTCATGATGGTATCATATAAAAGTCTTAAGAACTGTAAAATTATTGTGTCGCAATTCACATCAGATACGATACATTTCGCCAATGAGACGTATCATTTCGTACGTCTGACCCCTATCAGACGTACGAAAGTGTTTTAAAATCTCAACCGATTTATATAAGCTAGTCGACTAGTGCATCGCCACAGTAGGACCGAGATTGCGGCTTCAAATCTCGTCCCATTGCTAAAGTTGAATGGTCGCCGATGCCCATGCGACCAATGGAAGGGAGGACGTCCCAGAAGGAAGGATGGCGAGACGGTGTGGCGGGTCGCACCTGTGCAGCACCTGCTGCCACTGGCCCTGCGCGTCGGGCAGCGGGAACTCGTCGATAGCGATGCGCGTGCGCGCGCGCAGCTCGCCCAGCATGTCCTCCACGTCGAACACGAAGGGCGACTGTCCGAAGTTCGCATCCACCACCTCGCCCGGAGTCTGCAGCCCCACCGTCGGGTAAAGGTTCGGCTGGGGACCGGTGCGCAACGTTTTCAAATGGCCACCTTGTTTACCGGACTTGAATCTTGAAACTCCATCTTTACTGAATTGTGCGCAACATTTTGAAATAGCCACCTTCTTTGCTAATTGTGTTGAGTCCTTAATGGGCTTACGCTGGTCTTCCATAAATGGTCGTTGTGTTTATATAGTGTAAAAACTTTGTGTAATGTCTAAAGACTATAATACACATATGAAATAACTGGTGTTTATGACAACCAATCATACACAAATGTACACTTAAAAAAAATTTGCATGCCTATGGTATGTGATACCTCTTTTGAATTGTCAGCTAAATCTACCATACTTACGCAAACAAATTTCATTTCATTTCCTTGCATCGTAACTTACTTTAGTTACGTAGTTGGAATCGATAACAGCGTAGCAACCAGAAACACCCAGACCCGAACCAATGTAAAAAAAGTCCTTTTCTATATTGATCTATCCGGGAAAACACCAGAAATACCTTTCTAATTCATTGTGCATACTTATTATGTGGCTTGAATACGATACTCGACCACGATGGTCGTCAAAGGCCACCCACATTACATAGGTACATACATATAGTAGTAGTAGTAGGGACAGTATACTCCCGGAAGATGGAGTTTGCTACAATCGCCTAGTTTAACGAGCGGATTGACGATCGCATTTCCCAACACCTCACAATATGTTTAATTTGATACTTTTAATAAATGATTATTCCGTCATGTATCGGATTGTCATATTTCCATTATGACATTTTGAAGGCACAGGATGAAAGGGTTTTATATTGATAAATAATTATATACTTCCCCTGTTATATTTTGTTATATACAGTAGGTTATATACAGACACCCCGTGACCACGGATGCTGTAAAGCATCCGAAACGTCGGGAAGTAAAAAATAGTTTGTTAAAAACTAATTAAAAATGCGATAAAATTCGATTTTTTTAGCATGTGTAGCATTCGCGTAAATACAAGAAATCATTACGGTTATATTCCTTCCAGAAATCGGTACAAATACCTTCAACGGTATAAATACTACAAACTCAATAGACTTATTAAAGTTCTCCTTGATAACAAACGTAGAAATAAGCCCAATCCTACTCACCGGCAGTCCTCTGAATGCGATGCCGAGATGGTGACCGTTCTTCGTGTAGAAGCAGGTGTTGTCGACGAGGTTGACGCCGCAGCCGATGACGTCACCGGTGGTGAAGGTGGGACCGTACGGCTGCCCAGTGCCCGACGAGCAGAACGAGTGCCCGTCGTCGCCATGGTAACCGTACGAGTGTTTGTCCCAACCTGAGTAGAGTCCATGTATAGAATTTCAACTATCAACAGGACACATTTGAAATTTTTACCCAACGAGGCTTGTACAGATGAAAGGTTTTATTATATGTCGTATACCAGTTTAAGTTACATTGGGACAATATTGATGATATTGTTTGTCATACATTTCTCTGATCCCAAAGTAAGATTATATATTAAAATCAGAATCAACGACACGAGAAAATGTAGAAAGTGTTTTGTACATTGTACATTGACCCGTCCGGGAATCGAACTCGGGACTTCATAGCTGGCAACATCATGAAAACCGATGTGTATGCCACTCCACGTGTGTCCACGTGTAGTTGTCGAATCAAAATAGAAAACACTATTTCGGATCTGGGTGCCTTCGTTGTTTCGTTCTTAAGTCACGATAGCAGAGTTGTTGGGTGGTCGGAATTTCGATTCGAGAGACCCGAGTTCGATCCCCAGGTGGCAGTACCAATGAGTTTTTCAAAAACTTATGTACGAATTTCATCGTTGGCTTGGACATAAAGACGGCGACAGGCTCACCACCTGTCACGTTGTCCCGAAAATATCTTCGGTGGAAGGTGGGTCAAGGTGACTTATTTGTCTAGACTTGACCTCTGTCTACCCCTGTATTGGGAATTGCGTGATTTTTTAAGAATGACGACAAGCACTAAACAATACCCGAAGATACGGTCTCTGTGACCTTGGAATATTCCTGGAACCTTGGAATATTCTGGACAGAGATACTGTGCCAGTGAACTGTTTAATATCCCAATTCCGAAGGGAAGTGACCCTTGTCTCTCCGAGGTCCCTTGTCTCTCTGCCATATACGGCGGTATGCTGTAAACCTACCACCACCTCTCCGTGAGTGCTGTTCTAGGTCAAGTTTCATAAAAAATATAGGTTAGATTAAAAATAAAATATAGGTTAGATTACCTTGTAGAGAAAATTAAGTGAATAATTTTAGTCAAAATAGTTACCAAGTTTATATAAATAGTCACTAATGAAATAAATTTACGGAGCATTTAAAGTGTTAAATCGTGTTAGTTTTAGTTTATGCATTATTCCATATATAGAGTTATTATTATCCATGTATAGAATTATCGTAGTCATGATAGCCGAGTTGTTGGGTGGTCGGAATTTCGATTCGAGAGACCCGAGTTCGATCCCCAGGTGGCAGTACCAATGAGTTTTTCAAAAACTTATGTACGAATTTCATCGTTGGCTTGGACATAAAGACGGCGACAGGCTCACCACCTGTCACGTTGTCCCGAAAATATCTTCGGTGGAAGGTGGGTCAAGGTGACTTATTTGTCTAGACTTGACCTCTGTCTACCCCTGTATTGGGAATTGCGTGATTTTTTAAGAATGACGACAAGCACTAAACAATACCCGAAGATACGGTCTCTGTGACCTTGGAATATTCCTGGAACCTTGGAATATTCCTGGAACCTTGGAATATTCTGGACAGAGATACTGTGCCAGTGAACTGTTTAATATCCCAATTCCGAAGGGAAGTGACCCTTGTCTCTCCGAGGTCCCTTGTCTCTCTGCCATATACGGCGGTATGCTGTAAACCTACCACCACCTCTCCGTGAGTGCTGTTCTAGGTCAAGTTTCATAAAAAATATAGGTTAGATTAAAAATAAAATATAGGTTAGATTAAAAATAAAATATAGGTTAGATTACCTTGTAGAGAAAATTAAGTGAATAATTTTAGTCAAAATAGTTACCAAGTTTATATAAATAGTCACTAATGAAATAAATTTACGGAGCATTTAAAGTGTTAAATCGTGTTAGTTTTAGTTTATGCATTATTCCATATATAGAGTTATTATTATCCATGTATAGAATTATCGTAGTCACGATAGCCGAGTTGTTGGGTTGTCGGAATTTCGAGTCGAGAGACCCGAGTTCGATCCCCAGGTGGCAGTACCAATGAGTTTTTCAAAAACTTATGTACGAATTTCATCGCTGGCTTGGACATAAAGACGGTGACTGGCTCACCATCTATCACGTTGTCCTGAAAATATCTTCAGTGGAACGTGGGTCGAGGGGACTTAATTGTCTAGACTCGACCTCTGTCCACCCCTGTATTGGGAATTGCGTGAAGATATTTATTTATTATTTATGTCATAATAAAATTTTGGGTTGTAGCGATAAATAAACTTCTTTCTTTCTTTCTGTATACGGTGGTAAGGACTTACCAGGCAGCCGGTTCATGTTGACCCCGTGAGCAGACAGGCCTATACCCATGTAGCCGTCCCTGCCCTTGGACACGATGCGCACTTCGAAGTAGTAAAGGCCGCAAGCCGCGGGTATGGGGTGCGTCGCGCGCACGCTCGCCGCGTCCTTGTGCGTCTTGCCGTGACCTGCAGGTGGCAACATTGTCCCGCTCATTCACCGGTGTTGCATTCGCGCGACAGCTCGTTTCATGTACACAGGAATAAGCAGGTCCTTTGAACAAATTCACCTCATACGTCCACTGTGTTTGTATGTACTGTGTACATAAAATATTAAATAAATAAATAAAAAAGTAATTATAAGGTGAATTTATACAAAGCACCTGCTTATTTGTTTAGAAATTTCTTCTACCAGATCTGTGACTGGAAATTGGTTACATAATGCATATTCAATAATCACAAATACAATGCTAACACACACATAAACACACACACACACACGTGTAAATACATATTACATACCTAAATACATGAACAAATGTATATTTATAGACATATATGCATTGATATAAATATAAACATATATACTTATACCGCCAAGGAGAGATAGTGATCCTTAACTCTTTTCTTAAAAGGTACAAATAGTATTAGACTCGCGAATATTTGGTGGAAGCGTGTTCCATAGTCTAATCTTATATACATATAATCTTCATTACTACTTCATATCTTAACGTTTAGTCAGACAACCCAAGAGTCGAATCGGTAGTAATCCTCCGAAGAGCAACCATTAGTGTGATAATGTAAAGTTTTACTCGAGTCACAGATGTGTATGTAAATATATACTTACGTCTTTATATTGTATCGTTAACTTGGACACAAATGGCGATAAAGGTTTAGTGTAAAGTGGGTCGAAAGGAGGTCAATATCTACCTCTGCCTACCACAGTTTGAGAAATGGAGTGAAATTAAAAAAAGGAGTAGTCAGAATTCTAGACAATTTTGTACACCGACATTTCGCAGGTGGAACAAAGAAAATTCACCTCCCGCCAGGATGTCCCGAGAAATATCGGGACTTGGTGTCCTCCCTTACGAACGCTTAGTTGAGAGTATACACATATACATATAACATCTTAATATACATGTAACATCTAAAATTTAATGTTTTAAATTAATGTCGGACCTTTAACGTCAAGTCATAAATATCTCCGTAATCTTCTTAGTATCTTTTCGTTCGTATCTTTTATGCCTCTTAAACTAAACCACTCAATATACTGGTTGGTAATGAGCGTGCCTTCGAAGCTAAGAATGGATCATCAGAAGTCATGGATATAAGCAACCATGGCGGGATTACCACCAGGAAAAAATACTTCACCAAACAACAGAACGGGTGCGGACAGCGGCGCGAAGTGTCTGGCGTATCGATCGCCAATCATCTCACCAAGTGTGACAATTATGCCAAACCCTCCCGTTCAAGTAATTTTTTTAAATTAGCTGAAAGAAAAAAACGCATTCGAGTTCGACTAATATATGTTTCAGTGGCGATATGAGGGGGAGCTGGCAAATTGAGACGGAAAGCTTTTTCGCTATTTATTTCCCATATCATTAACTCAAGAATTGTTGTTATACCCTCTACTGTTTTATTTATTGATTATGTTTTGTTTTTTTTATTTGTTTATTCACCTGTACTTTAATTTGCGACTTAAGTGTCGGAATTAATATAAAAAATAAAATATCTTCACGCACTTCCCAAAACAGGGGTAGACAGAGGTCGAGTCTAGACAATTAAGTCCCATCGACCCACCTTCCACCGAAGATATTTTCGGGACAACGTGACAGGTGGTGAGCCCGTCGCCGTCTTTATGTCCAAGCCAACGATATTCGTACATAAGGTTTGAAAAACCCATTGCTACGAGCCTACCAACTGGGTATCTAACTCGAGTTATTGACTCGAAATTCCGACCACCCAACCACTCGGCTATCGTGACTTTAACGGACTTTACGACGACTTTATCGTGCGGAATAAATATCTTCATGTCTTTTCCACTTCAGTCCTTGTTCGGTCCTCAGTCATTCGGTCGAGATGCCAATAGGCAATACGCAGTGAGCGCGCGGGAACAAGGCCGAGTCGGCAGTGTCAACGGCCCGCGCCACACTACGGCGGCACGCTACTGTAAACTATGAATCAAACGGACCGCGGCGCGTCCAAAGTCACCTAAAGGTGCGGACACACTGAAAGTAATTGTCATTTTCAATTCTACTAAATTTCCAATTAATTAAATAGCGGCAATAGCCTAATGGTTTAGGGTGCGGACTGCGAAACATGACGTCGCATGTTCGGGCCCCGCCATTCGACTATTGACGTAAAATCAACTCCAGCAACAAGCATTGCAGCTTAATTGGAGTGGTTAACAGGACTAACATTACTAGTAATGTTATTCGGCATTGTTAGTATTCTTTTAAAAAAATATTGTAAATAAAATAGTATGTGATGATGGGTGTTTGTTACGTAGTTACAGATAAGTTATAGTCTGGGATAGCAAATAGGTTCCATTTTATTGCGAAATAACGCAGGATTCCTGAAAAAATATTTTGATTAGTAGTCTTTCAATTAAATATTTAGATTCCGAATGACGTAGGCTACTTTTACTCCTATAATTTAAGTATCCCTCCTGGTTTTACCTCACCCTTCAGAATTTTGGAGGAGACGTCCTCCCCAGGTCACGATCACCCGACCTGGCGCGTAGCTAAACAGTGGTAGAGCCACGCGTCAGCTTTTGTTGTTGCATGAATGGGCCGGCTCGACCGCGGAAGTACCACGACCTCACAGAATACAGGCGTGAAGTAGAAGTCTAACAAACTTCTGCGTTTGGTCTGGTGAGTGCAGGTAACCGGTGGGCCACAGACCCCTCTCCCCCAATTATGGGGGAGGGGGGGCACTCTAAGGGAGGCAACGAATCTGCTAAGCCTCTGGTATTGCCGGTGTTCATGGGCGGCGGTAATCACTTACCATCACGTGAGCCACCTGCTCGTTTGCCTCCCTTTTTCCTATAAAAAATATTAAAATACCTTATGAAGAATACCTTTGATGCAAAAAAAAATTTGGTAATCGTAGGGTGAGCTTACAGGAAATTTTTAAACATTTGTAGTATATGTCGAAGTAGTGGGCTGATAAATAAATGTATATATATATATATATATATATATATATATATATATATATATATATATATATATATATATATATATATATATATATATATATATATATATATATATATATACATTTACTGTTGTATATACGACCAAGTCCAGTCAAATATGACCTATGACCGTTTGTTAAACTCAAATCAAGTACTAACTAGTCTCAGGCAAAATTCACACAGTTTTATATTAAACAAGGAATACCAAATAGCATTACTGGGATTCCTGTTAACCACTCCAAATAAGCTGCAATGTGTCCGGAGTGGTTCACAATTGGTGTCGGGCACAAACCTGGGATGTAATGTTTCTCAGTCCGCACTCTACACCATTAAGCTATTGAGACTATAAATAAATATATTTAGATAAAGAATATCAACAAGAAATGGTTGTATTTTAAAGTTCTAATACGCATAGCAAGGTTTACGAATTCCTAAGTTTACTGATACGGCTTAGGCGCAAGGCGAAACTGGCATGGCTTCTAAGCTAGTTAGTACACCTGAGTCTCAAGCGATATTAACATAAGAATTTATAGGAAAAAAAAGTCACGATAGCCGAGTGGCTGGGTGGTCGGAATTTCGAGTCGAGAGACCCGAGTTCGATCCCCAAATGGCAGGCTCGTACCAATGGGTTTTTCAAAAACTTATGTACGAATTAAATCGTTGGCTTGGACATAAAGACGGCGACGGGCTCACCGCCTGTCACGTTGTTCCGAATACATTTTCGGTGGAATGTGGGTCGAAGGGACTTAATTGTCTAGACTAGACCTCTGTCTACCCCTGTATAGGGAATTCCCTATATATCTATAATAATAATGTATATAATAATAATGTATCTTCACTCAATTGAGTGAAGATACATTATTATTATTATTATTAATTTATAGGAAGACGACCCGACAGTTGGTAGTGAAATTGCCTTCGAGTTTTATCGGGTTCGAATCCAGTAAGAATCAAACATTATTTTGAACATAACTGTTTGTGCTCATAAGTCTATGTAAACTCGAGTCTATGTAAATATATTGTTAGCTCGGACACTAAGGCAGCGATAAGCTTACCACTTGTCACTTTATCCCAAAGCGGCTTCCTTGAAAAATTGGTCGGAAGGAATTAATTAGTTCGGAACTCTATCAGCTATAGTATTGGGAGTAAGCGCGCAAGGCACAAAGAATTGTTACAAAGTGGGATCGCCGATATCGCCAAGCTATCCTACATTCGTTTTCTGACTTTTGATGTTTAATATAAGGCTGTGTGTCTAAGCCTTATATTAAACATCAAAAGTCAGAAAACGAATGTAGGATAGAAAAGAAACACTACGCAAAACCGGTATCGGGGCGTGCAAGCGAAATGTCATCTTGATCCAACGTATCAAAGTTAAATATTGAATGAATGTGTAATGACGCAGTGTGAACTCGGTCAACTGAAGGTCAAGGAAAATAGATAAAAACAAAAAATGAAGCTCTTGGTAACAACAAATTACTGTACAGGTTTTATACAGTCTATACTCTGTAGCATTACTATACATATATGTGTATGTATGTATGTATGCATGTATGTATGTATGTATGTGTATGTATGTATGTATGTATTAGTATATGTATAACACGACACGGTGACAGACTCACGACCAGCCACGTTGTCCCAAAAATGTATTCAGTTTTATATAATTAATAGATATCAACATCCACGGCGGTAGTATGGCGGTAGTAGGCTCGTACCAATGGGTTTTTTCGTAATTTATGTACGAGTTATATCGTTAATTCGGACATAAATCGGCGACAGGTTCACCACTTGTCACGTTGTCCAAAAAATATCTTCGATGGAAGGTGCGTCAAAAGGACTAAATAGATTAGACCTCTATCTACCCCTCTATTAGAAATGGCGTGAAGATTCCCTTAAACATTCTCTGCGGCAGTTGTAGTAACAATGGGGGAGGTATGTTCACGGCATAGTTCGTATCGCACGTGAGTAAAATTCACAGTTATTTTTATTCTCTCTTATACTAACCGTAAAATATACAAACACGTGTCTTGACTACATAACTGTATATTGTGCTTTCAGCCCTCTATGTAAAGTTCATATTTGTATGCAGTAAATAAAAATAATAGAAACAATAACATTTCATAAGAAAAATATAATTAAGATATGTCAATAGATACAGACGTACGTATGTGACCAGAAATATACTGAAACCCACACGTATGTGCGTAATTCGTATACGATTGACGCATCAATTTCACTAGTACTAGATAATAAATAGTACTAGATAATAATAGTAGATACGTGTAACTTCTAGAGACTTGGCCCGAGTAACATAAAACCCAAAATATCTGTGGTGGGAGGTGGGTCGAAGGGATTATTGATTGTGATTATTGGCGTTTCTTTTTATGTAGTAAAAACTTCGCAAGGATCCTCTTCTTTGGTGATTTTATTATAATTAAATCCCCACTACCCACCTTCCACCGAAGATATTTTCGGAGTAACGTGGTGAGCCCGCCGCCGTCTTTATGTCCAAGCCAACGATATAATTCGTACATAAGTTTTTTTAAAAACCCAGTGACCCGAGCAGCCCACCTGGGGATCGAACTCGGGTCTCCAGACACGTAATTCCGATCACCCCACCGCTCGGCTATCGTGACTCGTTATATCTTTCGCTGTACAAATTCGTTGTAATAATAACTATCCATCTATAACAAGTTGACAATACATAAAACGTGAGCCGACCTTCCGGACCCTGCTTCAGAACAGCTTTAAACATCACGCAATAACGTTGTGGCGACATCTATGTCTCCACGTAAGAAGCTCGCTAGTGACGGATTCAGGATTCTACGATTACAAGCATATATACGATTACCAATAGCGCACACTTGTGGAAGAGACGTCCTCCCCAGGTCACGATCACCCGACCTGGCGGGTAGGTACCATTTTCCTGCAGCACATCATCCGCTACAACGTTAGCGCTATCCTTAAACGACTGCTGAAAAGCAGTGTAAAGTTTTCAGAGTTCATGTATATACATACATGAAATGTACTGTTTAATTTGTGAATAAAATGTTTAAATCTGCATGCATTTACCAAGATGCTACAGTCGTTTTTGGGACATTATGTTCGTCTCTATGTCCAAGCCTAATATATAAATCGTAATTGGTACGAGCCTGCCATCTGGGGATCGAACTCCGGTCTCCTGACTTAAAATTCCGATCACCGAACCACTCGACTTTCGTGACTAACTGTATATGAATATTACATGAACACCTTTGAGCGGATTTAGACCTGGAAGAGGATGCACGGATCAAATGTTTTCTCTCCGCATGATCACGGAGAAGCTTCTGGCTGCTAACCAGAAGATTTTCTGTGCTTTTGTGGATCTTGAGAAAGCATTTGATAAGGTTGTAAGGAAGAAAATGTGGGAACTGTTGCCGGGGTATGGTGTGGATGGTCGATTGCTAAGGGCTGTGCAGTCACTTTACTGTGACTGTAAAGCCTGTGTGCGGGTAGGGCATGACCTGTCACCCATGTTTAGCGTCCAAACGGGCGTAAAACAGGGTTGTGTCATGTCTTCCTGGCTATTCATACTGTATCTCGACAGCTGTTTACAGAAGCTGAAAGATAGCTGTTTGGGTGTGAAATTGGGTGCCATAAAAGTAAATTGTCTGCTTTATGCTGATGATGCAGTGCTTATAGCACCATCAGAGGCAGAACTGCAGGCATTAGTCACGTGTATGAAAGAAGAATGTGAAATTAATGGTCTCCGTTTGAATGCTAATAAAACTAAGGTTCTGGTATTTGAAAGGGACGAAGAAAGAACGAAGTGCGAAATTTGGGTAAATCAGGAATGTCTAGAACAGGTGAATGAAATTGTATACTTGGGGAGTGCGTTTAGCCGGGATGGAAGATGTGATTTAGATGTGGACAGGCGTGTCGCTGCCGGGAACAAAGTCAATGGTGCCCTGACTGCGTTAATCAAAAGGCAAGGCGTTGTGAAAAGTGCACGCCTTGCAATACATAACGCAGTGTTGGTACCGACTTTGTTATATGGCAGCGAAACCTGGGTATGCCAGAAGAAGCATAAAAGCAGGTTGAATGCAGTGGAGATGCGATCTCTTCGTAAAATGTGCGGCCTTACCATGGCCGACCGAAAGAGAAACGAAGAGATTCGCAATATGGCAGGTTTGAAAGATGACCTTGTCTCAAAAATGGATAAGGGCGTGCTTCGATGGTTTGGGCACGTTGAGCGAATGAGTGAAGACCGAATGGTGAAGAAAATATATAGCGCGAAAGTTAATACTAAAAGGTGTCGAGGTAGACCGAGATTAACTTTCGAAGACCATGTGAGCAAATTGCTCGAAGAGAGGAGGGTCAAGAGTACTCGGATACCTAGACGTGCATGTATGAAGAAGATGATGAATTTGAAAGAAGCGAAAGAAGTATGTAGGGATCGTGACACTTGGCGATCTGTTCTCTCTGGCTACCCCGTCAGGGATTGTGCGTGTAGATAAATAATAAAAAAAAACCTTTGAGTCAAGTACAAACATTAATTAAACAATAGTTTCCCTTGCTGGTTTCGAACCCGCAACCTTATTTTTGAAAGCCAACGTGGCTATCTAACTGTTCGTTAAGTAAAAAATTTAACCAAAGCAGACTGATAACGGGCTGCGGAGTCTAAAGTGCGAAGTATTCAGTAATCACATGCGCATTAGACAATAGCTGATTGCGCAGAAACACGCATAATATGCGCGGGTGGTACGCTATACCACGTGACAAACATTAAAATGGCGCACAATTCAACTTATTCTGTAACGCAAAAGAGATGAGTTTATTTGTTTTGCTCTCATGCCTAAATCGCTGAAACAATTTCAATGAATTGTTTGGTATTGAGATTGTAAAACATATAATGAAATGATATTTGTATAGCCCGTGATTAAACTGTCTCTATAAAAACAGGAATATAGGAACACAAAAGTTTTTTTTTAATGATAAATAAATACATACACAGACAGGGACTACTGATCGGATCACAAAGTAGCTGAAACACTTGTGTTATGGCAGTAAAAATAACGAACAACAAATAAGGAAACAAATAGATAGATAGACAGGGACAACATCACATACATCGCTCTGATCCCTAACGTTCATCACATCACACTAACGTTACAGAATCAGAAACAACGAAGGTACCACAAATACCCAGACCAGAGAAAATGTAGAAAGACGTGTTGACCAGTTCGAGAATCGTACTCGGTACTTCAGAGCTGGCGACAATATGAAAACATGACTCTAAAATACTGTTGTTTAGGGGCAAAAATGGATAAGGACGTGCTTCAGAGCCAGATGCCTCCTGAGCGGAGGAATCTACCACCTTCTAAAAATAACGTTTCGACGCGAAAACTTTAAAGAACACGCCGGGTTAGAAACGTACGCCACACCGTCCACTTATTTTTTTAAACGTGGGTAATTCCATCATGGATACCGAGCCTCCTGGAGAAGAGAGCTGGGTTACGTCGGACTCCCACCGACTCAAAAGCCTGCGGTGATCACCACACGAGATCTCCGATCCGCACACAACCGTGGCCCTTCTTTCGCTTGGCTAAGATAGCCCCATCATGGGAATAACCTTGCCCCAAGAATCCCCGCGGAGCTACCACGTTTGCTTGAGACCACGTAAAGCCACTCTTCTCCTCAGAGACGCTTTAATGAGCAATCGGTGTTTGCGTCCCGCGCGCCAGCGACTCTTGAGGCCCAGTTCCTGGTAGGGTGTCACCACTGCTGGGAGGACTGATGAGACACAACTGCGTCTCGGTGGCCCCAATTTCAAGCGGGATCTGTCCACCTTTCATTTGATCTGCGATAACTCCTCGGGAGTTGAGTCATAATCTCATTATCGCTTTAATGTTTGTTTCACAGCGCTCCGCGGAAATTCGTCAAATTTATATCATCAATCTTATTCAAGTGTTCTCGTTATCGCGATAGCCGAGTGGTTGCGTGATCGGAATTCGAATCAAGGGACCCGAGTTCCGATCTCCGTGTGGTAGGCTCCATGTACGAATGGGTTTTTTCCAAAACTTATGTATGATTTATATCGTTCGTTTGAAATAAAAACAGCGAGAGGCACGTCGTCACGTTCCAAAAAAATGTGGATCTAGGTGTCTTGACCTCTATTGTCTACCCCAGTATTGGGAATAGCGTGAAGATATACACAGGATCGAATACATACACATATACATAAAAGCGTGTTAAATTCCGCTGTAGGAAACAGGCCTCTCCCGTAAGAGTCTGCCATAATCGTCATGCTTGGCAAGCGGATTGGCGATCGCAGCACCAGACACTTACAACGTAGACGCTGCTGTATATTTCGAGATGTATAAACCGCCGTTTGTCGGTTTTATAAATTTTTAAACTGTCTTGAGAATAGAGTTGAATTTCGATAGTCGTTCAGAGAGAGCAATGAAATGCGTCCTTTAAATAGGTAGGTTTATTTGCAACTGGTTTTATGAGAAGCTAACTAGCGAAAATATACCAATAACCTAACAACTTGAATTATTTGAATAATTTATACATTCGTTCGTAACGTAAAATTATATATAATTTTACGTTACGAACAACAAAACTTTGTTATTTAGAGTAGACCTTCCCTGTATAACCAATTAAGATCAACTGTAACGAGTCTCACCTTCACATCAAATATATTCTACCACGGTGTGATGAACAGAAAATTATTCCGCAAATTATAAGAAATGGAAGCATTAACATGCCGCGTAGTAACTAACGGCTCAATTAACACCGTTACACTGCCGCGTGGCCGCGGGGTCCGCACAGCGCTTGCAAATAAACAATAGGATTCCGCAACGAATTCTTCCGAATAATGGTATAGGCAGAAGCCTAGACTATGAATCCATTTTCACACATTCGTCGACCGATTTGAATAACGTGACAGGTGTTGATTCTATTGCCGTTTTAGTGTACAGTACATAATTATATAGTTAGATAAATATTCAGAAATACATGTCATGTTCAGAAACAAATAAAAATTCATGCCTCCAGTACAAAAATTTAACAGTGGTAGAGCCACACATCAGCTTTTGTTGTTGCATGCATGGGCCGGCTCGACCCGGGGAAGTACTACGTCCTCATAGAATACCGGCGTGAAGTAGAAGTCTTTCGTCTGGTGGGTGCAGATAACCGGAGGCCCACACGTGTTTCAAACGCCGGCAACGCATCTGTTATTCCTCCGGTATTGCAGATGATCATGGGCGGCGGTAATCACTTACCATCACGTGTACCACCTGCTCGTTTGCCTCCCTCTTCTATAGAAAAAACTACTCATTCCGCAAGTGTTTGCACTAGCGTGATTATTATTAGCCTTCAGATTAGCCTTATTATTAGCCTTCAGGCACTCAGGAGTCAACTAGAGCAACTAGACCATAGGGTCGTCGAATTTATTTTTGGTTTGGTAGTTACGTTGAATATATTACCCGTATACCTCTATAAAATGGGCTTTGGTTAAAAATAGACGACATAGAAGACCCTACCACCTAGGGATCGAACTCGGGTCTGTTGAATCAAATTCCAACCACTCGGCTATTGTGACTTTTATAGGGTAGAGTATAGTTTCGACTATAACTTACATCCTTCAAAAATGGTAATCCCAACCATATTTAATCCAGTTTTTGCGCGGATGTTTCGCGAACAAACAATTTTTTATACCATACCCGTAATTAATTTGAAATGGAATGTCAAGTACAAAGCATAAACAATGTCCGAATATTATATAGATGACAGTCTATCGAATGGTATGTGCCAATTGCGGCCCAGAAATAAATCAAAAAAAGAATTGGACTACAACACATATTTAGCTCTGATACCAGAGTAAGTACATAGCTAGAACACGTGTGTGCGAATCGGATACAACGAAGGTACCATAAACACCCAGACCAGAGACAATTTAAAAAAGTGGTATTCTGCATAGACTCGTCCAGGAATGAAAACCGGTGTGTACGCCACTGGACAATTGGAGGTCGTCAAATAAATAAATGAATTGCCATTTTTATCCCCGTCTTAAAATAGTTCCTGTCTTGTCCTTGGCATAATTTTTAAAAATGCCGGACTGGGGATAACATAATTTTGTAGATATACCAAAATTAAAACTACAACAACATGATAAATTAGAAAGAAAAGAATGTGGTATGTAAGGATCGTGACACTTGGCGGTCTGTTCTCTCTGGCTACTCCTGTAGTGATTGTGCGTGAAGATAAGTGAGTAATGAAGTGAAGTTAATGAAACATTGAAACAATTAAAGATTAATATTAATACTTGCTCAGATATCATGTCATTTTGTAGCCCTTTGTTTGAGGCACTTATAATAAATACTCGTATTGAAGATAACACCAACGTGCTCTCAACAAATCGACCCCAGACATGCGAAAAGATGTATATAAAAAAAAGTGTAGTGTCGTGGGACATCGGATAGTAACGAAGTTCCTTATTATAAAAATATTAATATTAGGTTTTAATTCTATTTAATCTAAATAAAGTCACGATAGCCGATTGGACGGGCGAGCGAGAGAGAGAGAGAGACTCGAGTTTGATCCCCAGGTGGCAGGCTCGTACCAATGGGTTTTTCAAATATCGTTGGCTTGAACATAAAGACAGCGACAGACTCACCACCTGTCCCGAAGTCCCGAAAGTATCTTCGACGGAAGATGGGTCGAAGGGGTTTAATTGCCTAGACTAGACCTCTGTCTACCCCTGTATTGGGAATTGTGTGATGTTATTTTATATGAATATTTATTTATTTTATATATTTAAAAGTAAAAAACAATTCAACCTTGCATACGCACTCGTTGCGCGTAGAAAACAATGCGTTGGCGATTCCAAGATGGCGGAGATTGATGCGGACGAAATTAGCGGCAATAAGTGCGTTGACCCCAGCACCACCCAGGACCTACACAGCACTCGCTTGCACTTACACCGTTACGGGATACCTATCAGCTCACCAATGCCGGACTGGGGATAACGTAATTTTGTAGATATACCAAAATTAAAACTACAACAACATGATAAATTAGAAAGAAAAGAATGTGGTATGTAAGGATCGTGACACTTGGCGGTCTGTTCTCTCTGGCTACTCCTGTAGTGATTGTGCGTGAAGATAAGTGAGTAATGAAGTGAAGTTAATGAAACATTGAAACAATTAAAGATTAATATTAATACTTGCTCAGATATCATGTCATTTTGTAGCCCTTTGTTTGAGGCACTTATAATAAATACTCGTATTGAAGATAACACCAACGTGCTCTCAACAAATCGACCCCAGACATGCGAAAAGATGTATATAAAAAAAAGTGTAGTGTCGTGGGACATCGGATAGTAACGAAGTTCCTTATTATAAAAATATTAATATTAGGTTTTAATTCTATTTAATCTAAATAAAGTCACGATAGCCGATTGGACGGGCGAGCGAGAGAGAGAGAGAGACTCGAGTTTGATCCCCAGGTGGCAGGCTCGTACCAATGGGTTTTTCAAATATCGTTGGCTTGAACATAAAGACAGCGACAGACTCACCACCTGTCCCGAAGTCCCGAAAGTATCTTCGACGGAAGATGGGTCGAAGGGGTTTAATTGCCTAGACTAGACCTCTGTCTACCCCTGTACTGGGAATTGTGTGATGTTATTTTATATGAATATTTATTTATTTTATATATTTAAAAGTAAAAAACAATTCAACCTTGCATACGCACTCGTTGCGCGTAGAAAACAATGCGTTGGCGATTCCAAGATGGCGGAGATTGATGCGGACGAAATTAGCGGCAATAAGTGCGTTGACCCCAGCACCTGCGAGGGACCTACACAGCACTCGCTTGCACTTACACCGTTACGGGATACCTATCAGCTCACCGGGACATCCGTATGTCACCATGCGTTAGTGTCACTAAAACGGGACACAGGAGCAGTCTTCGATTATCCATCTACAAATCCATTAAATAAGAAACTGTGTGTAATCCAGATAGCCTAGTGGTTCGGTGATCAGAATACGAAAGAGAAGATACGAGTTCGATCCAGGTGGAAGGCTCGTATCAAGGAAATTTTCGAAATTCTTTTTGAAGAAATGTCATTAATGGCAGTGATTCAGCTCTTGCAAATTTACATTAAAATCTCCAGCTAATTTTAATGGTAGTTTATGTTTATTCGTTTTAAAAATTATTGAACATTTTTGACTATAAGGAAATGACCTTTCATGTAAAAATGAAATCTTAATATAATTTACATAGTCACTAATATGAATAATATGAATATAATTAATTAAATATAAAAAAGGGATTTCAGTGTTTAATTATAAACCTTAATTCTCAGGTAATAGGGTGTAAATTAGTATACCTTTGTATGCACGCTATACAAAGGTATACTAATTTACACCCTATTACCTGAGAATTAAGGTTTATAATTAAACACTACTACGTACGTGCACGGCATGCGTCGCCACGCCAGAAATCTGTTTTACGTGCGGCTATAGATGTTTCACATCAAAAAATCGATGTCTCGAAATCGTACCTATCGATTTGTTTTCTTGTTTTGTAGACTATGAAAGCCAATTAAAATCCGGTAACTGTGGGTTTAAAGTACTGAAAAATTGTGCCCCTACTAGACCGTTGCTACCACATTACGGAATGTGAGAAATTACAAAACCATGAAAATAATGTAAAAAAACTGAGTGTGTCCGTTTGATAAACAGTATGTGGCACCGACAGACATAAAAGCTTTTTTTAATAACATTGTGCTGTATTCAAATGCTGAAAACTAACCTAAAAATGTTACGCGAAGTATCTTAATAGGGCTTTTAGTGCGCTCTCAGCCAATGTTGGCTTGTTTTAGTAAAGATTATGTTTGCCGGGTAAGTGAATCTATAAACCTAATGTTGTTTAAACCTTGAAGTCGAGGCTGAGAGCTATTATAATAGTATCAAATCCATTCACTGTCAACAGTAATTATACATATAACAACAATAGTAAATATGTTCAGATTGCATATATATGTACCCATTGCATATATATATATATATATATATATATATATATATATATATATATATATATATATATATATATATATATATATATATATATATATATATATATATATATATATATATATATATATATATATATATATATATATATATATATATATATATATATATATATATATATATATATATATATATATATATATATATATATATATATATATATATATATATTTATATATATATATATTTATATATATATATATATATATATATATATATATATATATATATATATATGTATTCTCAATATTGAGGTAGACAGAGGTTGTCAAGTAATTTCGACACACCTCTCACCAACCATTTTTTTTTTGTCGATTGTCGAACGATTGTCGAACGATTGCCATATTTATGTCCAAGCCAACGATATAAATCGAACAAAAGTTTTTGAAAAAACCCTCAGCGATCAATCTCATCATAAACCTCAAACAGCTCCTACCAATGAGCCTACCACCGGGGATCGAACACGGCGCAGTTAAAAAAAAATTCGAATCTCCCAACCCCACGGCTATCGTGACTTTTATAGAGTAGAGTATAGTTTCGACTATAACTTCGACTCTCCAAAAATTGTAATCCCAACCATATATTATCCAGTTTTTGCGCGGATGATTCGCGAACAAACGATTTTTTATACCGTAACCATAATTTATTTGGAATGGAATGTCAAGTACAAAGCATAAACAACGTCCGAATATTATCATTTGCATCAAAACATAAGTCAAGTGCGAGTGGTATTTTTTTTAATAATGACGCAATTCCCAATACAGGGGTAGACAGAGGTCAAGTCTAGACAATTAAGTCCCTTTGACCCACCTTCCACCGAAGATATTTTCGGGACAACGTGACAGGTGGTGAGCCCGTCGCCGCCTTTATGTCCAAGCCAACGATGAAATTCGTACATAAGTTTTTGAAAAACTCATTAGTACTGCCACCTGGGGATCGAACTCGGGTCTCTCGAATCGAAATTCCGACCACCCAACAACTCGGCTATCGTGACTTTTTTTAATAATGACGTTATCAAAAATAACCAAATTTTTCGTTAACAAAAAGACAGTATATTACAGTACATGACAGTATATTTTTTACTCATTACTCACATATTTCATTTATTTTTTACTCGAAGTCAGATTAAATCATCAAACTCAACTACTACTTAGTATTAACATCTTTCAGTCAGTAAGAAATATAGCGTAAGGCCGAGAATAATTTTCGAGGACCATGCGTGTAAATTTCTCGAAGAGGGGATGGTCTAGAATACTCTGATACCTAGACGTGCGTGTATGCAGAAAATTAATTTGAAACAAGCGTAAGTTGTTTTTACGGAGCGGACACTTGGTTATCTGTTCTCACTGGCTGAGGTTAATAAAGCTTTTATTACATCTCTTAGCTTATTTCATCTCTACATCAACCGAAGATTGGCTGGCAGATAATGCTTCCGGTGTTAAGTCCGCGTATTATATCTCATATGTATGAAGTTATATAAATAAATAAATAATCGACTACCTCCGTGGACGAATGACGTACACACGTAGCGTAGTATCGTTCATGATGTCGACAGCTCTCAGGTCCCAGTTTCGTTTCCCGGTCGGGTCAATGTAGAAAACATTTTTATTGCTTTTTTCGGGTCTGTGTGTTTGTGGTACCCTCGTTGTTTCTGATTACACAATGCAAGTGCTTACGCTATTTACTTAGGGATAAGAGCAATGTATATAATCTGGTCCCTATCTTATGTGTATATTTAATTGAAAAAAATAATTAAAATAAAAATTGCCATTCCGAGAGGCTTGCGCTTGACGTTGTTTTATAAATCGAAACCCAGAGAATAATAAAAATAATATAAACCCACCGGGCAACTAATAAACAGGGGCACCTAATACCCCTGTGCATATAAACGGGACTCGTCCGACAATGTTGACAAACGACGGTGACCCCCCAAACGCTCTGACTCAGACGAACTGAGACAGAGGGTTTACTGCGCTCATCTGCGATCCGTATCGCTCGCAGCTTCTCGAAACAAAGCCGAGCGCGCCTTGAGTCACGCGCGCGGGCAAACACAACGCGACACGAGTTACTACTCCTCTCTCATTACGCAAAATGAAACAAACGGCCCGGCACATAAAGAGCAGGACGCGAGTGGCTCGGACAAGAGTGGCCCGATACTCACACCACTAAATCTGATCACTTTAAACGAGCTAATCATGGTCGAAAGAACTCGGATACTTAGAGGAGCATGTATAAAGAAAATGACAAATTTGAAAGAAGCTAAAGAGGTATGTAAGGATCGTGATCGTGACTTGGCGATTCCGTTCCCTCTGGCTACCCTGGATAGGTATTGTGTGTAAAGTAAGTTAAAAGCTAATCTTGTGAACATGTTACAAGATAACATGATATATACAAGATAACATGATATATACAAGATAAGCACGTCTATTTCCCACAGCTTCGTCCGCCTTAATGTAATCTACATAAGTTTTTTAAGTAATGTAGCTATATTCGTCTCCGGAGACCCATCTACTTCTGTGCCAAAATTCATCTCATTCGGTTTAGTGGTTTGGGCGTGAAAGTGTAATAAACTAACTTGCCTTTGTATTAGTATGGATATATGTATATATATAGTATACCGACCGATTTCGGGCACAGCGACTTAGACTATTGCGAGCGTCGTTTGTGTGCTCGCAGGTGACTGACGTAATCGATTTTTGTGCTGAACGTGCGAGCACATTGTGCGCAAGTCAGCACCCCTCCGACGTAATTGTAGGTGATGGCTGCAGGTGACCGAGCCCTGAGCGCGTCTCTATTGAATGGATATATTTACTACATTACTGATCGAAAAGTATTGTAAGGATTTGATGTTTTTGTTAGTATTAACCAGCGTTTTATATTCTATATTTATGTAACTAGACATACAAAACACACCCCCGTGTAATCAATATACTCTACATTAAAACATTATTTATTTACTACTAAAGCGCCACCGAAGGGAAGCCTCGTCAACATGAGTCATCTGCTTTATATTTTACTACATTCATGTCCTCTGTGGACAGGGAACAGGGTAAGCAGAAGAAGGAAAGGTTTAGAGAATCGAAAAGGCAGGGTTTAGAGAATCGTTTTATTTTTAACGCATTTATGTTTTGTTTTGGATCGATTTTAAGTTTAAAACAATTTATCTCATTTACTGCTGAGAAGTATTCGGATCGTAATACGTTTGTACCTACTCTTAAACGCAACAATTTTTGTTCGATCCTTCACGATCTTCACAATCATTTAGACAAATCATATAATATTTCTATATCAAGAAATATGTATTCTCTCCGGGTAGTAAGAAGTATTCATTGTGACTTAACGTCCACCGTTTTGTACAATAATCAACAGAAAAGAATTTCTATCAACACAAAAGAGTTACGAAGTTAATACAAAATTACTCGCTTTAAAACGGAGCACAATATTCATAAACTACCAACATTAAAAAAAAATAAAAAAAATGAACGACACGATAGCCGAGTGGTTGGGTGGTCGGAATTTCGAGTCAAGAGACCCGAATTCGATCCCGAGATGACAGGCCTTTGTACCATTGGGTTTTTTCAAAAACTTGTATATCGTCGGCTTGGACATAAAGACGGCTCACCACCTGTCACGTTGTCCCGAAAACATCTTCGGTGGAAGGTGGGTCGAAAGGACTTAATTGTCTAGACTAGACCTCCGTCTACCCCTGTATCGGGAATTGCGTGAAGATATTCCCCTGTATCGGGAATTGCGTGAAGATGTTAATTAAGTAATTACATTCTGTATGATCAGGACTTACACGGGTGCCTATGCACGGACCGTAAGCTTAATAAGCGTAGCTCTTTCAGACTAATAATAATTTTATTTGTTTTTAGTATACTTATCTTAAACCATATATAGCTATATATAGCTTGCATTCAAGGAGAAACAGTAACGGAAAGTTAGGAACACTTACCCCCTTTCTCTCGTGTCGTAAAGAGCAGGACGCGAGTGGCTCGGGCAAGAGTGGCCCGATACTCACACCACTAAATCTGATCACTTTAAACGAGCTAATCATGGTCGAAAGAACTCGGATACTTAGAGGAGCATGTATAAAGAAAATGACAAATTTGAAAGAAGCTAAAGAGGTATGTAAGGATCGTGATCGTGACTTGGCGATTCCGTTCCCTCTGGCTACCCTGGATAGGTATTGTGTGTAAAGTAAGTTAAAAAGCTAATCTTGTGAACATGTTACAAGATAACATGATATATACAAGATAACATGATATATACAAGATAAGCACGTCTATTTCCCACAGCTTCGTCCGCCTTAATGTAATCTACATAAGTTTTTTAAGTAATGTAGCTATATTCGTCTCCGGAGACCCATCTACTTCTGTGCCAAAATTCATCTCATTCGGTTTAGTGGTTTGGGCGTGAAAGTGTAATAAACTAACTTGCCTTTGTATTAGTATGGATATATGTATATATATAGTATACCGACCGATTTCGGGCACAGCGACTTAGACTATTGCGAGCGTCGTTTGTGTGCTCGCAGGTGACTGACGTAATCGATTTTTGTGCTGAACGTGCGAGCACATTGTGCGCAAGTCAGCACCCCTCCGACGTAATTGTAGGTGATGGCTGCAGGTGACCGAGCCCTGAGCGCGTCTCTATTGAATGGATATATTTACTACATTACTGATCGAAAAGTATTGTAAGGATTTGATGTTTTTGTTAGTATTAACCAGCGTTTTATATTCTATATTTATGTAACTAGACATACAAAACACACCCCCGTGTAATCAATATACTCTACATTAAAACATTATTTATTTACTACTAAAGCGCCACCGAAGGGAAGCCTCGTCAACATGAGTCATCTGCTTTATATTTTACTACATTCATGTCCTCTGTGGACAGGGAACAGGGTAAGCAGAAGAAGGAAAGGTTTAGAGAATCGAAAAGGCAGGGTTTAGAGAATCGTTTTATTTTTAACGCATTTATGTTTTGTTTTGGATCGATTTTAAGTTTAAAACAATTTATCTCATTTACTGCTGAGAAGTATTCGGATCGTAATACGTTTGTACCTACTCTTAAACGCAACAATTTTTGTTCGATCCTTCACGATCTTCACAATCATTTAGACAAATCATATAATATTTCTATATCAAGAAATATGTATTCTCTCCGGGTAGTAAGAAGTATTCATTGTGACTTAACGTCCACCGTTTTGTACAATAATCAACAGAAAAGAATTTCTATCAACACAAAAGAGTTACGAAGTTAATACAAAATTACTCGCTTTAAAACGGAGCACAATATTCATAAACTACCAACATTAAAAAAAAATAAAAAAAATGAACGACACGATAGCCGAGTGGTTGGGTGGTCGGAATTTCGAGTCAAGAGACCCGAATTCGATCCCGAGATGACAGGCCTTTGTACCATTGGGTTTTTTCAAAAACTTGTATATCGTCGGCTTGGACATAAAGACGGCTCACCACCTGTCACGTTGTCCCGAAAACATCTTCGGTGGAAGGTGGGTCGAAAGGACTTAATTGTCTAGACTAGACCTCCGTCTACCCCTGTATCGGGAATTGCGTGAAGATATTCCCTGTATCGGGAATTGCGTGAAGATGTTAATTAAGTAATTACATTCTGTATGATCAGGACTTACACGGGTGCCTATGCACGGACCGTAAGCTTAATAAGCGTAGCTCTTTCAGACTAATAATAATTTTATTTGTTTTTAGTATACTTATCTTAAACCATATATAGCTTGCATTCAAGGAGAAACGGTAACGGAAAGTTAGGAACACTTACCCCCCCCCCCTTTCTCTCGTGTCGCTTTGATCCTTTTCTTGCATGTTATGTCCTGTGCCCACTGTTGAAGTTTACTTTCACACACTAAACTAAATTATTACATGCATTTCTTTTGTACTACGAGCACCATAAAGTAATGATAGGAAAATTTTTACTTTTATTTGCGGAGCATACTAATAGCTTGCTTGCGTGGTTGACAACAACAGCGCCACCCCTCGCGACGCGGTCGAAACGTGACAACTGCCACAGTATTCACGGAGGGTAGTTTCAAATATCGGATATGAAACTATAGTTGATACATTCTTATGTAGTATTCGGCCGAGGTGATATTAGAACTAAGCCATAACAATAGATATGCGATTGTTCACATGTACGACATTCACATAAAGCCATTCTGATTCTTTGGTGAAATTTGTAGGTGCTGAGATTTTTGGCTTTATTACTTACCTTGCTTTTGTTTTGGTGAATTCGCTGAAAGGCTACTAAAAGAAAAGCGTTGCAAAGAAGTTTACCAAGGGAATAAGTCTAGCAAGTATATCAAGGGATAAACTGCTGTTGAACCAAAAGGATAACCATTAAGATTAGTAGAAAATTATGAATCTGTTAGCGAAAGAGAGTAAACAACGGTTTAGGGCGAGCACTGCGAAAAACAAACCATTACAACAACTATCTAGCCCACCATTCAACTATTGAGAACCACTCCAAATCCAAGCATTGCAGCTCTGTTGGAGAATGTTGGAAACAGGAATACTGGTAATGTTAATTGACATAGCTAGCATTCTTTTAAGAAAATTAAACCTTAATTAGCTTAAATGAAGATATAACTAACACTAATGGAATAAAATTCATTGTTAAAACACTTGTAAACAATTCACAAATTTAATCACTCGTTAACTAACCGACCGGTTTCGCCTTACGGCATCATCAGGGTATTTGGTATATTTCTAAATGCCCTGATGATGCCGTAAGGCGAAAGCGGTTGATTAATAAATAAGTAATTTAGCGGTCGATTAACATATAGCATTTGTGCTATGGCAATCGGAAACAACGAAGGCAACACAAACACCGAGAAAATGTAGAAAAGGTGGTTTTTCTACATAGACCCGACCGGGGATCGAACCCGGGACCTCGAGATGGCGACATTTTGAAAACCGGTGTTTACGCCACTCGTCCACGGAGGTCGTCAAAATTAATAAATGAATTGTGTGCAAGTGTTTCAACAATGAATTTTAATGCAATGCAATTTCGCCAAGCTACAACAATCGCAAGTATAAATTATATAAACACATATAGGTATATATACAGACATAACACAGAATATATAATGCGCGACCGGAGACACAGTAAGCAACTAAAAATTAAACACTATGGATATGAACAATTCTAGTTCTGCTACTAAGTGACGTACGGAAATCACCTCAATGTATTTAGATACAACTTGTTGTCTGCCTTTGTTAATACATCGAATAGGGCGAATAAAGAGTAAGGTCGGTGGGTAGCTATCAAGGCAAACAATGTGAGAATTGTCACTCGTGGGTGAGCTGACGTGAATTGTCAGATAACATTAGCAAAGCAATCCGATACACTTAGACGAGTAAAATACGCGAGCCGAGGGGCACAATGCCACAAAATACACAAAGAAAAAAACACCAAACACGCATAACATAAACAAGCTGGGACACGCGGTTTCACTCGAAACACAAGAACGAAATTTTTGTTTGGGCTACGACACATATAATACATGTTGAATACTCACGATTGTGATCTCTTGGTGGGACTTTATTAAACACATTAAAATTCACTTTTACTTATATCACATTTATTATTTAAACAGACATATCTAAGCTATATATCGTTATATCTCCAATCCTAATTTCAAGCCAAACCGTTGACAATTTAAATAAATAAATAGAGAGGGACAACATCACATACATTGTTCTGATCCCAAAGTAAGTAGCTAAAGCATTTGTTTTATGGAATCGAAAAACAACGAAGTTACTACAAACAACCAGACCTGAGACAATGTAGAAAGAGTGATTTTCTACATTAACCCGTCCGGGAATCGAACCCGGAATCTCAGAGCTGGCGAAACCATGAAAACGGTGGGTACTCCCAATATCCACGGAGTTCTTCAATCAATGATAGATTGTGATCTTACGTAATATATCGTGTGTACGTAATATGTTGACATAACAATTTGGCAAACCCTTTATTCAGATGGGTGGTATAAGAGACTACTCAGTGAAGAGCCTTTAAAATGTCAATGGTTATCGACAGATGGCGGGATAACCTCGAAAATACTGCACTGAACAATCCATTTGCCGAACACAGCCAATATGGCAAACCCTACATTACGGCAATAGCTTACGTACTGAAGTGGAATTTGAAACTAAACAAAATTATTAGTATTCTTATTAACTACTTCATGTTAGCTGCAGTTCTTGCATCTAGAGTGGTTCACGATCACGACAATAGTCGAAAGACGTAACCTAAATCAGTTGGTTGTTGATACTAATAAGTTCAATGTCAAATACTTGTTTTATAAGCTTTGTTTAAGGCTTCTTTTTATATCAAAGTTACAATGTGTCGCAAAAGAAGTAGAGAGAAGAACTGACGAGAACATTTTGAGTCTATAATTTTTTTATTTATATTTCTTAACACAACACGTGTAGTGTTAAATTATTAGTTGGATTGGTAACCACTTTTAAAATTATTTAACGCAGCTAGTATAGTTGGTAGTTAATAAAAACATAATTTTCTAACACTAAACATCAAGAACATATTTGAGACAGAAAAGATTTATTTGGAAAGACTACTCTCATTAAAAATTAAATTTGAGCATCGTTTAAATATCGTTTTTAAACACAACATCAACAACAAATACTATCTTGCCAACAAACAGAGGATAGATAACCTTAATGATATCATTCTCAAAACACCTGGCCAATAACAAGTTATATATTTTTAATGTTTCGTAGTAAATTCTTTTTTATTCGCAACTTAAAGAATGAAGTCAAAAGAAATCGATGACAGAAACCTGCCAGTGTTCTATGATAAACGACAGAGGTTTTTCTCGTTTTGAATACCCTGTTTGTTGACATGACACGAATCAAGCGGGCAAATGTATGTGGGTTGACGTACGATACATCCAGAAGCGTAAGTGGAGGTAGGGCAGGTGGGGTCGACGGCCCGGGCCCTGCGTCCCACCTTACAACAAATAGAGAAAAAAATCCATGTCCATTAAAAAGTTTCACTGCTGATGGGGCCCCATACACCACTTACGCATCCGGCTGCTCGGCGGTTTCTCTTCGATTGCGGTATGTCGTGACATGGAACGAGTTGATATCGCACTTCCATTATTGTTTAAATCTCTGATATTCTTTTTAGAGGAGCAATTGCAATAATTATTCGATAGCATCGATATCGATACTTTAGCAAGGCGTCATGCAACCCCTCCCTACCGTTCACGAGCGTCAAGAGCATAGTGGTGCTATGGAGCCGTAACGTTACTCTAAAATTATCATCTATTCTACTTTTAACTACGACTACATATTTAAGCATATAAAGATTAATATTGCATTGCGTACACAATATTGTATCTAAAAATAATAAAAATTAAAAATAATAGATTTCGTAAAATGACATCTTACAATCGAATATTTTATCTTCTAAATTTACACGAGATAATCGAGTATATACAAATGTAAATGTAAACATAGATATCTCGCCAATCACTTTCACGAGTAGGCCAATACTTTGAAGTTTTACGTTTCAAATAAGGTATTTAAAAGAGAACTTCTCACGATTCTTGGCGACGATAACACATAGTAAAATGTAATAATTAAATATAGAATTTTATTAAAACCTGCATAGATTTTTACCAATTTATCTCTAAACAAAAAACCAAACTAAATTAAAAATCCAAAAGGCAGCTCCATAAATAAATTTAGGATAATATTAAACATACAGTAGGAAATAAATCTTTTACGCTTCGGAAGTATAAGCTATGAAGATAATGTAATTTAGATACGTCGAGGGTTGAACATAGTAAATATGTCATTTTATCGAGAAAAATTAAGTACGGTAAAACTACCGGCGAAAGTGGCCAGGCAGGTCTCTCCTCAGTTTTAGGACTACAATTTTTAAAATAAATATTTATAAAATTAATTCTGAAAGAGGGACAGAATGATTCTTAAATGTAACGTGCGAAAATTGTTATTATAAAGATTTTTTATACCATTACGCTTTTTAGTCAATACAGGGGTAAAGGAGTTCCATCCAACGGTACCATACACTAATATAGATAAATATAGAATAGAATAGAATAGCGTGTTTCGAACCCCCTACGTTTCGAAGGCAGGAGAACACCGGAGGGTCTGCAGGTACAGTATTGGGATTAGCATTAAGATACAATTATTTTATTGCCTGTATAACAGCATGCTGCTCGTCTTAAAATTAGTTCTGTAATATTTTTATCCAACGAAGGTCGTGTGATGTTGTGCAGTTTGTAGTAGGACCTCAGATTTATAAAGATGCTAACGTCTGTATACAAATATGTATGTATATAATTGACGTACATGTATAATTGAACGTATGTATATAAATGAAAACACATTTGCATGTTCACTCCGCTTGCAGTAACGCGAGTATTAGCGGCGCGAGGACAGGGCCGGGGTCACCCAGCAATCGCACGCCATCTTGGAACCATAAACGACACAAAAAATTCCGGACATGGAGTTCCGGACAACTCGACGAGACATGGATGTACATATAATGTTGAATAGGTTAAACAAAAAAACATGTATAAAAATGACTTCACGCCATTCGCAATACCGGGGTAGGCAGAGGTCTAAATAAATAAAATATTTTATAAAATAATTTAATTGTACTCATTCCCTATGAGTTCACGCTTATTCGATTAAGGATTAAGTTACATCATGTTAGCATTTGCGCAAAGCTTTTAACAGTGTTAGAGTCACGCATCAGCTTTTGTTGTTGCATGAATGGAAAGTACCACGACCTCACAGAATACCGGCGTGAAGTAGAAGTCTAACAAACTTCTGAGTTTCGTTTGGTAAGTGCAGGTAACCGGAGGCTCACACACCCCCCTCCCAATTCTCCACTGTAAGGCCGGCAACGCATCTGCTATGGTATTGCGAGGTATTTATGAGCGGCGATAATCACTTACCACCACGTGAGCCACCTGCTCGTTTGCCTCCCTTTTCTATAAAAAAAAGGACAATATGACATACATTGCTCTGATTCTCAGGCGCTCAAATAGAATCAGACACAACGAAGGTACCTCAAAGTCTGGGTGTTTTCACACTTTTTCCACATCATCTCGGAATATGGTTTTACTTCGCAGAATAGCAAATAACAATTGTTAAAATAATTATACTCTGCTTGCTCTAATTCTAAAATAAGCAGCTGCAGCACTTGTGTTGTGGAATCGGAAACAATGAAAGTACGACAAACACCCACAACCGAAAAATTAAGAGTATTTTCTACACGAACACAATCGGGAATCGAACTAAGAAATTCAGAGCTGGCCACATCACGACAAACGGTGTGTCTTTCGTCCACGTACTTCATCAAAGTTAGAAAGTTATAAATTGATAAACATATAAAGTAATAGCTTAATTTTAGAAATAGATTCATTAGGCGAATAAGTTCTTATAAGTAACAATTTCAAATACACAATTGTCCTAGAAAATGTTCGCTGGCTAGTCACTCTAACCGCAAATAGCCACCCGCTGAAACCACTCGACTATTTTTTTGTGTTGCAACCATTTCAACAACATCAGAATATCGAGCGATGACTCAATGGGACATATCGGGCGGACATGGGTCGTCGTTATTAAATAAACATAGACGACTATTTAAAGAAAACATGAAAAAAAATAGATTGTATATTAATGTCTATTACAAATCAACATGTTTGTGATTCTCGCTTGTAACTCTACAGTTTACATGAAATATATAAATGATATTAATGCGTAAATGAATATTCAAATCATGGACTTTTAGAACCTGTAATAAAGTGGAATCAATATTTACAAAAACATCTAACTATCAAATCAAATCACTTAATTATTGTAAAGTTGTTATTGAAAATGTGCGGAATGTTGCGAAGTAACTTTTTCAATAGCAACTTTACAATGAATTTCCAAAAAGTAACGCCTGAGTCAATTAACCATTTAATTATTAACAAATCAAACATTACATCCATCGATTGTTGTTTTTTATTCTACCACGGTTTGGTTACGAGGTTCCTGTAAAGAAGAAAAATGCGAAAGAAACTTCTAGGCATCTCCTTTTTGGTCATATTATTTTGTTAATAAATTTTATAGAACATTGAACATAGATAATTAGAAACAGCATGGGATCGATCAACTCATTCCCATGGTTTCCTATCATTTATGTATGCATTTTTAATATAATAAAACTTTTAATAAGTTTTTCTTTAATACATTTTGGAACCTGTTAATAGACACGCTTTGCAATATGTTTGGTCAACGGTGTTTTTTATAAAAATGCATATAAATACATAAGTCTCTGGACATAGAAAAAAATCATAAAAAATGTCATAATATATAGTAATTATAAATTTTAGTATGAAATGTCACATTTTAATTGAGAGATAAATATCTAATACAGTCACGATAGCGGAGTGGTTGGGTGGTCGGAATTTCGAGTCCAGAGACCTGAGTTCGATCCCCAGGTGGCAAGCTCGTACCAATGGGTTTTTCAAAAACTTATGTACGAATTACATCGTAGGCTTGGACATGAAGACGGCGACGGGCTCTCCACCTGTCATGTTGTCCCGAAAATATCTTCGGTGGAAGGTGGGTCAAAGGGACTTATTTCTCTAGACTAGACCTCTGTCTATCCCTGTATTGGGAATTGTAGTACATAGGACATGCCATAATCGCCACGCTTGGCAAACGAATTGGCGATCGCAGTACCTCACACTGCGGACCTTAGACGCTGATGCTCGTTACTGTTTTATTCTGGTATGGTCTATCGGTATTTCTTAATCGTCAACAACGTATCTGCAGTTAACGATAAGACCGCCAATTATATTACCATAGCCGTATGAATCTAAATAATTTTATAAAAAAAATATCTTCACGGCATTCCCAATATAGAGGTAGACAGAGGTCTAGACAATGAGGACCTTTCAATCCACTTTATACCGAAGACTTTTTTTGGTACTACGTGACCCGTCGCCATCTTTATGTCCAAGCCAACGATATAATTCTCAAGTATTTTTTTTAAAAGCCATTGGTACGAGTCTGCCACCTGGGGATCGAACTCGGGTGAGTCCGAATCCTGATCACCCAGTCACTTGACTATCGTGTTTTTTTAAAGAGTATTCCGTCTACCTGTCCTCTTCAGTGTAGCAAATGGAATCAGGCATCACAGATTACTTACCATCGGCTGAGCAGATTTCGCGTTTGCCACCTTTGTACATTAAAATATACATTTAAATGATAAATACAATAAAATAACCTCTATACTCTCTTCTTCTTTATAGCCTATCAAGAGTCCATAGCTGATAGGCCTCCCTAGGGTTTTAAAGAATAGCGCCCAGCCACATGCATCCACCCACTTCCCGCATTTTTCAAGACGTGACTCCATCTTTTGGAGGAGTCGCTCTATACCCTCACCTACATAAAGCACCCTCTGTAATTAATCCGAAGCGATTTGAATCAGAAGCGATTGATCCAGAAGCGTAGACTAATTATATTTTGACAGTTTTGACAAGATCATTGCCGTCTGACGACCTCGGTTGAATGTTGGCGGACGTAAGTCCCGGGTTCCCGGACGGGTCAAAGTACAAAACAATTTTTCCTGCATTGTCTCGGCTCTGGGTGTTTCGTTGTTTCTGATTCTATAACACAAGTGCTTAAAGCTATTTACTTTGCGATCAGAGCGGTGTATGTGATGGTGTGATCTAAGCATGTATTTATTATTGCAAAGGATGAAAATACCTTAACGACATTTTAGTGTAATTTCATCCTTTCCAAAGTCACGATAGCCGTGTGTTTAGGTGATCAGAATTCGAGTCAAGAGACACAAGTTCGATCCCCAGACGGGAAAGCACTTACCAATGGGTTTTTTTCAAAACTTTTGTACGATTTACATTGTTAGCTTTGACTTAAAGACGGCGACAGGCTCACTACCTCTTATTTGTCCCAAAATATGTCTTCTTGGGAGGTAGAAAGGACTTAATAGTCTAGACCGCTGTCTACCCCTGTGTTGGAAGTGGCGTGAAGATATTTATAGTTAACCCGATTTTAAACATATGTAGTAGATAATAAAGTAGGGACTTTACGGGCATTGAAGGCGACATAGATAGCACAAGGCAGCTACAGTCCAAGGTGAGCGCCAACGGTTGTGTCGGAATTCACGACCTTAATAGTGGGAGTAGTGTTACGGCTCCTTACTTAGTGACGCTGAGCCACCTTGACGCACCATGCAAGCCACAAAATGCATTATATGTCTAGATAAATACACAGGTCGAGTCAACATCACACATAACTCTGACCCCAAAGTAGCTAAAGCTAACGGATACAACTCAGTCCCTACAACGGGTGCTTTTTTGGGACAACTATACAAGTGGTAAGATTATTAAGTATTAGTGTCCAAGATGAGGGTATACTAATAAATAAATACATATATAGATAGGGACAACATCACATACATTGCTCCGATCGCAACTTGAGTTCGATCGGAACTCTTGAGTTGTGGAATCGTAAACAACGAAAGTACCACAGACAGACAGTAGAAACACCCGAAAAATGAATCTACAAGACCCGAGATAATGAAAAGTGCTTTTCTACTCTGACTAGTCCGTGTTGAAACCCGAGACCTCTATGCTGGTGACACTTTGAAAACGAGTGTGTACTCCACGTGTCCACGGAAGCTTAACTGGAGATAAACATAGGGTAGTCTGTTTAGATAAAAGTCACGATAGAGACCCGAGTTCGATCCCCACGAACAATGGATTTTTCAAAAACTTATGTACGATTTATGGCTTAGACATAAATACAGCGACACGTTTCACCGAGTGTCACGACGTCCCAAAAGTCGTCGTCCGCCCCGACGTCCCGCCCGGCCCCTGTATCAGAAATGGCGTTACTTTTTTTATTATATTCTCTTCGACGGGCATTGTCTAGCCGACGTTTTACTAAACCTACAGAGATAAATAATTATATAAATATATAGACATCCATATTTAGAGTACAAATATTCATATTCACCACATAAATGGTAGGCCGCCCTAGCGGGATTCAAACCAGCAACCCGACCCTGACGATAATTTATAATATAAAATGATTTAGATAATTCATAACATATAGTTTTAGTGTAAAGTTCCATATTATAAATGGAAACATAATATAAATAAAATAAATAAAAAAAACAATCTATTTTCGAGGTTTTTAAACGGAAAAAATAACGAGATATTTCACAAACAATATAAGATTCTTGTAATTTCAGTATTAGCCGACACAGGGTCCATCCCACGCAAGAGTTTGAGTAGGCTTAAGAACGCTCAAGGTGCGATAAAAAAAGTATTTTTAGAAAGAGATCTTTGTACTTGGAAAAACAACATCATTAATCACAACAATATTATGTTTTTATAAGAATATGATAAAAAAAGGTCATAGCAGACCACCTGACTGTAAGTGGATACTGCATGTCATAGCATTATTAAAGAAGAATATTACAGGCGTGTTTTCATCCACAAAGACAGATAAATAAAAATATCTTCATACTATTACGCCAAATACGCTATCAAGGTGCGTAAACTTTCGCTATCGACACTATGTAACCCCTTCAAGGTGCGAGTACACAGGCTTCTCATGAGTAAGCTCGTTCCATCGTAGACCTCATCTATGCCGTCGTGCTCGATGAGTTCAAGAGTTTACTCATTTATCAATTTAAAAAAAGTAGCTAGAAAAGCAATTTACGCAATTCCCAATACAGGGATAGACAGAGGTCTAGTCTAGACAATTAAGTCCCTTCGACCCACCTTCCACCGAAGATATTTTTGGGACAACGTGACAGGTGGCGAGCCCCTCGTCGTCTTTATATCCAAGCCAACGATGTAATTCGTACATAAGTTTTTGAAAAACCCCTTGGTACGAGCCAGTCACCTGGGAATCGAACTCGGGTCTCCCAACCACTCGGCTATCGTGACTATTAATAGAATAGATTTAAAATAAATTATTTGATTAGAAAGAATTTAGCTTTGAAAGGAATTTATTATCAAATGCCAGATACTATGCGAGATTCGCGGTATACGTTAATCGCTAATCGATACGCTAGACATAAACAATAGAGTCGGAGTTATAACAATAACCTCCTAGTTCTCGGTATAGATATGGATGGTGGCGGAAGCGCGATCAATTGCACACAGTCCACCACATCACTGGTTACGACAACGTGACAACTGATAAGGAGACACGTGACGTGGTGGAATACCAACTAAGCATTATTGTAATTAGATCAACAAGTGAGGTGCATATTTGTTTCCCTTGGTTATACGTAGGTAGAACCTAGGTACGGAATTGTACAAAGAAAGAAACATTTATTGCACCTATACGCCACATACTAAACTTTTCACATAAGAATATAATATATTTATCTTGACGTACAGTCCTTGACGGGGGTAGCCAGAGAGAATAGATCGCCAAGCATCGCGACTTATACGTACCTTTTTCGCTTATTTCAATTCATCATTTTCTTCATACAAGAACATCGCAGATAACATGAATATCATTAGACAAACGATAGGTAAAAAGAAAAACAGTGAAAATAAATATACATTGCTCTGATCCCAAAGTAAGCAGCTTAAGCAATTGTGTAATAGAATCAGAAACAACGAAGGTACTACGAACAACCCACACCCGTGGAAATGTAGAAGTGTTTTCTACACCAACCTGACTAGGAATCAAACCCGAGACCTCAAAGTTGGCATACGTATCATATATATTAATATTATTACACCCCCCCCCCCCCTTCATAAATTTATTTATTTATTATCTCCTCCTCGTTCGGAGATTAATGGAGCTACGCAATCAAGGTGCCTGAACTTTCATTATCGACGGTCTATCGCGTGTGTGCCGACCAACTAGGGCTACCACTTGCAAAATGGAGATATAACAAACTACCCAATATAATCATAACCAGCAAACAGCCCTAACTTCAATGCTTTTCTACCATAGACTAGCTTTCACCGAAGACATTTTTCGGTACTACGTAACAGGGGGTGAGCCTGTCCAAGTCAACGATATACATCGTAAATAAGTTCCTGACAAAACCCATCAGTACGAGCCTACCACCATATTTTTTTATCTTCAATGATCGATAGAAGATATAGGAATGATCGGCGAAGAATTGGACCAGTCAGCCTCTTTACATCAGCCGATTAGCCGGTAATCGGCTCGGCCTAAATCACAGTTGTTAAATCTCTTGTATATATGTGACATCGATAGTATACCTGATGACCTCCGTGGACGAGTGGCGTAAGCACCAGAGTTCAAGGTGTCGCCATCTCGAGGTCCTGGGTTCGATACCCGGTCGGGTAAATTTAGAACAATCACTTTTTCTACATTTTCGCGGGTCTGGGTGTTTGTGAAGCCTTCGTTGTTTCCCATTTGGATTCCCATACCTCAAGTGCTTTCGAATATTACTTTGCGATCGGAGCAATGTATGTGATGGTGTCCCTATTTATATACGTATTTATTTATCTATATAAAAAAATGTATAATCTTCGATGATGCCTATATAGACTAAAACGATCAGGTCTTTAAAAAACAAAGCAATAAATTAAGTTTATGAGTACAAATTCAAAGTGTTTGCGTCAGCCAGAACAGACATTGCATTCCACCAGGCGACTACAATCATTAGTGTCGACGAACTTTTTTGTCTATGTCAGTAACTATTGAAAGCGTACCTTAATTTTACGTATGCATAAAATTATAAATAATACACAAAATATTCCGGTTTCAGAACGTTTTCCTCTACCTCGTGTGAAGTACGTGTTACGAAAATGTTCATATTTGCAACGTTGGTACCTATTGACAATTTCAGGTCAACCACAATTCTAACTTCCACATAACTAATTAGCAAGTTTGTATGTAGAAATTAATAGCCGACATAATAACAGGGGTAAGCAGAGGTTTAGACAATTAAGCCCTTTCGTCCCACCTTCCACCGAAGACTTAATAAAAAGTAAAGAAGCTTTAATAAAAGGAACCTTTAAAGAAAATATATTTTTTTAGATAAGAGTAAATTGACAGCTCAAAGTCAGAACTAAATAAACGTTCAAGTAAAATGTACACAATCGCCTCAATAGCTATCAAAGCGAAAACAAAACTTCTTTATTGAATCTCAGATTGTTTTATCAAACGATCCCAAAATACGCTCTCATTTCTCCTTCACTCAGAAATTTCAAACAACGATCGACAGGTCTTAAGTTCGCTTAACGTTTAAATCAGAGCAATCAAAGATCTACATAGTTAATTAGTCCTCCGCCGGCTCTTCTAAGGAAAACTTGACAGGGGGTGAGCCTGCCCCCATCTTAGCCTCCATGCCAATGATAATTAGTATCGTTGGCATGGAGGCTAATCGTTGATGGTTGAATACGGGAGGGGTTGTGTGAGAAGACTTCTGCAATGGACTTTTATAGACAGTTACGATGATAATGATAAAGTTATCGTTTAAAACGATATTACGGGACTTAGTGATAATGTACAACACCAAGATTGTGTATCAACCAAATAAAGCGCATCACACATTTTTGTACACATTGTCACTATAGCCGAGTGGTTGGGTGATCAGAATTCGAGTCGAGAGACCCGAGTGCGATCCCCAGATGGCAAGATCGTGCCTCTGGTTTCAAAACCTATGTACGATTCATGCTTGGACATAAAGACGGCGACAGGCTCACCACCTGTCACGTTGTCCCAAAAATGTTATCGGTGGAAGGTGGGTCGAAGGGACTTAATTGTTTACAATAGACCTCTGTCTACTCCTGTACTGGGAATGGCGTGAAGATTTTGATTGGCTGAAAGAAATTATTTCTTTTGGAATAAACATTCATTATCATTAAATTAAAACCACGACGCATATTGATTCATACGTCAGTGTTCGTCGTTAAGTGTAGAAAATTAAGATTGTTTAAATATTTCCAAAAGTCTTAAAATTAATTTGATGAACAAATATAAAATAGTATTAACAAATCTGCGTTTATTTAGTGGCATTATTCATTAACGCTGTGGACGAGATTGTATGGGACGAGAGACACAAGATTGTTAGGTGGGTGAAACGCCTTCACACTCACTCCCCTTTCGCAAACCTTCATTGTGTTTCATATTCAAATATAAGCGGAATATGTGTGTCTGCGCATTAATTACGTTCCTCTAATGCACCATTGCATTCAGTGTAGCTTCAAATTTAATCGAAACTGAGCGAAACCATCGTACATCATTACGTATAATAACTCTATGACAGACCATAGACACAGACAACAAACGATGCACAAACCATAGACAATTCCAATAGCATTTAGACAGAAACGGAGCCATTTCTGCGTCACACAATTAAACTGACGAAAGACAAAGAGTAACCATGACTTCCAAGCGATTACATCCAGAATGCAAATATCAAATAGCAAGATGTACCACTCAAGGGGCCTTAACAACTAGCGGGGCATTGTTCTGGCTAAAAGTGAAAACTGCGCCAAACAAATACCTGCTTTAATAACAAGCAGCAGAGTTTACATAGAATCAATTCATGAAGTACTAGGGCTTTGACAAGGCCGATACTGAGAGCTGTTAAGTAGGAAAATACGCCTTGTACAGTTGAATTGGGGCTGACATTAGATTGCAGGATACAATAGTGGAGGGAGAGAATTGTGGGAGGGAGCACGTGGCGGGCGACGCGAGCGAGCTTGACCCAATTCTCTGATGCACCATTTCGGCCCTGTTTAGAAAGCGAGGCCCTTTAGCGCCGAATCTATGCTTTCAGAGTTTACACTAGTTAGCTGCTTTGTCTTTGCACGTACAAACTTACGCGCTAGATTACCATTGTGTGTATCAATAGTTGTTTGTATTAATAGTTGAAATAATGAAATAAAAACATGAAGTTTATAGAACTTATTTAAACTTCATGTTTTTTAAATCGCAATAAACGAGTGGTTGGCTGATCGAAATTAGAGACTAGAGATCCGACTTCGATTCTCTGGTGGCAGGCTCGTACGCACAATAATTTAGAAAATAAAACTTATGTACGCTTTATATCGTTGGTTTGGGCATATCGACGGCAACCAATCATACCGTTAGTATAATAATGATTAGAATTACAAATTTCCACTCGGTTATCGTGACATCAAGTAATCACTTAAGACTTTATAAAGCCGACGAAAGGCTTCGAGAACCTTCAAAAACCGTTATAAGCATCATCCGTATGCCTTCAATCGCATTCAAATAGGCGTGCGATAAACAAAGCTTTCGTTATTCGATAGACATTATGTCCTCTGAGAGCGCATACAATTTTTAATAGACCGAATGCAGAGAGTATACAGTCGACATTGTTCTACTGGGACTGACTGAGTGGGTAGCGAGAGGCGTGTAACAGTAACACAAAGCAAATCTCAACATCCAGGAAATATATATACGCACATGTGAGAGGTGGCTCACCGGTTATTTTTATATGGGAGAAATGCGTAAACAAGCAGTTCATAGTAAGTGGACACACAAATCGAGTATCATCACCAACGGTGGCGGTGAGAGGGTTTCAGAATAGAATAAGCAGAGGAGGGAATGGAATTCTGTTTATAAAGTAAGTTACGTGGTTGTTTTTATTCCTTGGACTATGGGCGTACACTCCGATTTTCATGGGGATTCCCGGAAAGATCAATATAGCAAATCACTTTTTCCACATAGTCTCGAGTCTGGGTGTTTGTGTTAACATCGTTATTTCCGATTCCATAACACAAGTGCTTTGGCTACTTATTTTGGGATCAGAGCAATGTATGTGATATTGTCCCTATCTGTGTATTTATTTATTAAAATTATTATTTGTATTGGTACACGCAGTGCCAGACATCTTCTACTTGGGACCCTTTTGCTCATCGCCTTACTAGATTTTGGAATTGGAATTAGTATCTAACAATCTGTCGGTTTCCATTATGATAATTAAGACTTAATCACCACTTACGACACCCACGCGATAAAAGGGGGTGTCATATTAGGCTGAGATAATTTTACACAAATATCCCAAAAATCTATGCAACATACGTCTTCACCTATGAGCATAATGATCTTAAATATAAATTGTCATTAAAATACAAAGCATATAAGTATGTTATGCACTGCACAGGGAAATGCGTGAAGGTAAAAAAAAAATCAAAATCACAAGGAAAAATTACTATCGGTTTTACACAAAGCATCGAAATTAATAATAATAATACGAATAATAATACACCGAACAATAATTTAATTTAAAAAATGTGAGCCGTCATGGGACGCCTGGCAGATGTGCAATATCGTGTGTGTACAAGTAATATGCATAAAAGATAATATTATTACAGGAATGAAAAAATGAAGTACTAAGAAAATACTAATGAAAAAATGAAGTATTACGAATTTCTTACAGAAAATGGTAACTTTATTTAATAAGCATTTATTTACATTTGATATAAAAATTCGATATTAATATCAAGTGGCCACAATTTAAATATTTTCTCTCTCTCTCTGTGACTTCAGTTATAGTTACATTCGATGTTTCCTCTGCCGGTATTACTGTTACGATTGGTCGATGATAACTAAACTACGTTACAAAAGTCCCGTAGTAGTAAAGTCCCGTTGTCCCGAAAATATCTTCGGTGGAAGGTTTTGATCTCTGTCTACCCCTGTATTGGGAATTGCGTGAAGATATTTATATATTTATTTATTACGTTACAAAAGTATTGGATGAAACATTATCAAGATAACTCACAATTACAGCATCTATAGTTGTTCCATATTTGGTAGTAGGTTCTTTTGGATTGTTGTTGATTTGCAATTGAAATTCTTTTTGAAGAAATGTCATTAATGACATTGATTCAGCTCTAGCAAATTTACATTCAAATCTCCAGCTAATTTTAATGGTAGTTTATATTTATTCGTTTTAAAAATTATTGAACCTTTTTGACTATAAGGAAATGACCTTTCATGTAAAAATGAAATCTTAATATAATTTACATAGTCACTAATATGAATAACATGAATATAATTAATTAAATATAAAAAAAAGGATTTCAGTGTTTAATTATAAACCTTAATTCTCAGGTAATAGGGTGTAAATTAGTATACCTTTGTATAGCCACGGCATGCGTCGCCACGCCAGAAATCGGTTTTACGTGCGGCTATAGATGTTTCACATCAAAAATAAATATGTTTAATATTTGAAGCACGATATTTTTCACTCTGTGAAGCATAAATATTATTGCCTTATTTCATTTACCTCGAGGTATTTAAATTTGAGCAAACACTTGTAAGGGTTTTTGGTCGAGTTATCAATAGGTTCCTTTCATACGCACCTTGCCTTAACTGACGAACACAACAAAGAAAATCAGTTAATATTTTTTATATACGTAGATTACTATAGAGTCATACTTCAATACTAATAATAAATACATACATAGAACCCAACGTAAGTACCTAAAGCACTAATGCTATAGAATCAGAAACAGCGAAGGTAACACAAACGTCCGAGACAATATAGATAAAGTGTTTACCTCCATTCACATCGAACATCGAACCCAGGACACAGTAAAAACAGTTGCTACCGGACCTGTCCATTTAAGTCGTTCCTATATAACATCATTAATTAGCTTAAGAATTAAATAAAAACGATCGAGTTTTGATTATCGAACCAACCAGTTATGGATATTTAATACGTTTTAAACTTGCAAAGCCGACTAACTTTACAACTAGATTATAAGACGACAAATTTACCATCATAGTCTTGCACAAAAGGGCGTGACCCTTCAATGATTGCTATACTCATAAGTGGCCCCTCCATTGGATTGAGGGCATTCGAAGCATAAATTGCTCCAGAGCTCCCGGTAATTGGGGCGATACGATACGAAAACCTTTTGTCGGTCTCCATGCCGACAGGGAACGGTATAGGAAAAAAGTTTGAGGAAAATATTTTGTGTGGGTGCCATTTATATTTTATGTTTCTTTCTAAAGTGTAAGCTATCTCGCTTTTCACATTGTCCGTTTTGTGTATTGTTGAAATGTTTTGATAATGATTTTTCTATTGGGATGACTGTTTCATCAATATGTTTTGATGAAATTGACTCGTATGTGATATTTTGTTTAAAATTATTTAATAAAGTAGGTATCAAAGTTGTCGTCGAATTTGTTTGGCAGAATATTTTTATTTACACTCCTTATTAATAATATAATAATAACAGACTGAGCCAACAAAGCGTAGTCGGGTTTACCTGGTACATGTATATAAAAAAAATAGTATACAAAAAAACATTCGTATTTATAAATCAATTACAGTGCAAAGTGCAATGAAGTATAGTTTGCCATGTTGTAAACGGTGTATCGATGAATACGGCATCTCTTTTTTTCCCTCTATCATAAGAGGGAGACCAAAGACCCGCTAGATAACGGTATAATCATCTTGAAAACTAACTAGACTGTCGAGGCGCAATAACGTCGAGACGGGCTTCGAAACTTATATCGCCAATCCACTTGCCAAGCATAACGATTATAGTAAAAAAAACTTCACGTCAATCTAAATACTTCAGTAGACAGAGGTTTATATGATCAAGTACTTTCGACCCATCTTTCACCAAAGACATTTTTTGGTTCAGCGTGACAAGCCAACTATGTAAATCCTACGTAAGTTTTGAAAAAAACCCTTTGGTACCATGTTCGGACCCTACCACGTCGGGTCCGCACTGGAGTCTCTTGAATTCCGATCGCCCAACCACTCAACCCTCCTTACGGGAGAAGGGAATGTCCTACAGTGGACTTATAAGTATTCAAGTGTGCGTTTCAAAAAGCTAATTAAGACGTATCTCTAATAAGGTTTTTATTCGCAACTTCAGTGGATATACTATATTAATATAAATGATAGGAAAAAACCTTGTAAAAAATTTCTACAGCGGAGGGCTTGTAATTTGAGCAACAATCAGCTGTAGCGAGTCACCACTAACTATTAACTCATTACCATTTTATATTTTATAACGTAAGCAAACAAATGTATTTGCATTGATTAACCTTACAAAGGACTGGCCGATGTGACCACGCATCTTTATGGAGCTCTGCGGTATGCGCTAAGGCCTAAGGCATATGCCTTCACATATTATTCGAGGATTCCTAAGCCTATAAAGTACGTCAAGCAACCAATTGAGCCGAAAACACTCGCAAATAACGTCTGTAGAAGAAAGTTTAGTAAATGGTTACAACATACGTGATAATATTCCGATACTAAATAACTGAGTACCACAAACACCCAGACCCGAGATAATATAAAATGGTTTTTCTATATTGACCCGTCCGGGAATCGAACCCGATACCTCGGTGCAGGCGATACCATGAAAAAACGGTGAATACGCTACTCGACCACAGAGGCCGTTTTAATATTATAGTAAACTAGTTATGTAAAACACTATCTAAGCACAAAATATTGTCCAAAACACATATTATATCAAAATATTATATCAAAACTTTGTTTATATTTACAATACTTATTAACTAAAAACTACTATAATCGTAGAACCCTCCTCCTCGTTGCATGGTACCAAGAACACTGGCTGCATTTCCACGTTGAATAACCGACTTAACCGTTGAGCGAGAAATGAACTAGCTCTCTTATCGCCAGCGGCTAAGACCAGTCGCGGATACAATTCCTTTAGAACCGATAAAACCAACCTATCAATCCCAACATAGCGGTAGTGAGAAGTCTAGACACTTAGTCCTTTCGACTCACCTTCCACCGAAGATATTGGAACTACGTGACAGGTGGTGAGACCGTCGCCGTCTTTTAAGTCCCAGCCAACGATATTGATCGTACATAAGTTTTTGGAAAAAACCCTGAGGATCGAACTCGGGTCTCGCGTCTCGTAATTCCGATCACCCAACCATTAGGCTATCGTGACCATTTATAAGTAGAATAATTTTTAAGCCACATTCATTTAGCCGTTAGGAGATCAATGATAACACAGGTGTCGTTGCTGACGACAGCTGATCGCTACGAACATTGCGTAGTTGCCATCAATGTATACGTAGGAGCGAAGTGACGCGGACGCAGCTGACGAGCCAAACACACGGATTTATTGGCGTTGTTGCAATTCTACTCGCTACGTTTGTAATTCTCTGCCACCACTTCTCTTCAACAACGCTGTGGAACGGCTGTGGAAAGCTTTGCCCTTACATATTCGACGTGCTACATCTCTTCCTTCATTCAAAAAACTTCTTAATTCCTATTATCTAGAAACCTAACGCCATTTTCCACTTTTTTAGTTTCGTTCCCTTTATTTTCACCATCTCCTTATTTCTTTATTCATAAAAAAATCCTTTATATTACGGCTACCATCATTTAGAAATCTATTTTGAATAATAGCGGTACACCACCCACCTTTTCTTCGTTATTTCTACATCCGCTTTTATAGCAAGGTTGTCTGGAAGAAATTGCTTTTTAGTAATAAGACCGCCTCTTGTACTACCTATATGTTACTTGTAGTTATTTTCATCTTCCTTTGTGGTGTACAATAAAGAATATATAAATAAAAATAAATAAACGCTTCACGTTAGATATTCGTATTTTATTATTATATCTTTCCGCATTTTCCCAATACTGTGGTAGACTGAGGATCTGACGATTGAATCTTCGAGCCACCTTACACCGAAGCCAAATTTTAGAGAGTGTGACAGATGGTGAGCATATCACCATCCTAGTATCAAAGCCAAGGGTACAATATACTCACAATGTATCTAATTTTAAAGATAGATAAATATTCATAAATGCATAGAAACATCCACGTGTCGAGTACAAACATTCATATTCATCACACAACTGTTTGCCCCTAGCTGAACTCGAACTTATAACGGCTCTCGAGTCGTCGTATGTTCGAATAATAATTCCCGAATAAATATTTTTTGATGATACGGGTGACCAGTGAGGTAACTTACCATCCGGTCAATGGCCACTATTGTCCATGGACATTTCCAAAGAATTAAATCGAAAAAGTTTTCAGTCCTAGTAACCCATGTCGTAAGAGGCGACTAAGGGAAATAGCCTTGAATGTTGTTATAGCAACCGATAGATGGGATAACCATCTCTAAAAATATCAGACCAAAGTAATCTGACAGAAGGTGTATAGCAGCGTCTATAGGTGCGATTGATCTGGTACTGCGATCGCCAATCCGCTTGCCAAGCGTGGCAATTATGGCAAATCCTCCCTATGGGAGAGGCCTATGCCTTGCAGTGGACTTCAATAGGCCGTTATGTATGTATGTATGTGTAACCCATGCCATTTAGTTTCACACAATTTAATCCAATGTAGACATGATCCTTTTACAATTCCACAAATATTGGCTTCCGATTGAATCGAATACCGGACTAATAGCTAACAACTAAGACGACTATTAACAACTAACTCAAGATGTCTACAACTCTGTCATAAACAACTTGAAACTCTATACCTTATGCATATACACAGTACACAAATACTCAAACCCGATCTACCCGACCCTCCATTTACAAACAAAAGAACAAACATCATCTATAAACGGGAGCGTTAAACAAATTACAATTGCGGGCGGGTCCTTGCCCCGGAGTCTAGACTCAGAATTAGTCGGTGCAATGACGTCTAGACCAGGCCGGTCGGGACTCAGCCGGCGCGGGCCCTTCCCGGTCAACAACCGGCGAGACGCCCCGGTCGATAGTCCCAGGACTAACCGGGGAATTGCTGCGTTAGCGATGACTTTTTTTCTTTATTCGCTTCACATGGGTTACGGTTAACGGTTGGATTCCTTTGCAGCCGTATGACAACGGGACGGATACCGCAGAAATCGCCATCAAATCAAATCCTTTAGTTTCCGACATAGGATTATAAATTTCACTTGTCAGCATTCACTGGTTTTAATTCTATCACAGTCTCGTAATGAGATTCCTCTGTAAGTATTTATTTATAGTCACAATAGTCGAATGGTTGGGTGATCGGAATTCGAGGCCAAAGACCTGAGGCCGATCCCCAGGTGGTAAGCACGTATTAAGGGACTTAAAAAAAAACTTATTTACGATTTATATTGTTGGATTGGACATAAAGACTAACTAACTTTTACCGTGTCCCAAGAAATATCTTCGGTGAAAAGTGAGTCGAAAGGACTTTCTAGACCTCTGTCTACACCAGTGTTGCGAATGGCGTAAAGATATTTTTTATCCTGAAAGAGTAGAAATTGATGAAAGAAACTGCGTTGGTATTCTCCTTTTTGATACGTACTGTAAGCCGTTTGGAAATGAGGCGCCTGTGTTACGGTTGCATTAAGTTTTATCTAACTTCCCAAATTAACCCAATTGAAACTCCAAAGTTAAATCCATGAGTTATTTGAAGATTAAATAAATTCAGGCCACGAAAGCCAAGTTTTTGAGTATCAGGAAAATCGAATTCGATTCCCAGAAGGATAGCTATAGTAGTATTGAGGTTTTCGAAACTTACATAATTTGATTGCATGTATCATTTATGGCTTGGAGAGTAAGACGGCGGCAGGTTGTACTGCCAAGTTGTACCAAATGGGACCGGGTGAAATGTGAGTCAAAAAGATTAAAAAAATTTTTAGAACACATACTACTCCAATATTGGTTTACATCAATACTCAGAATCCTTAGATATCTAGAATTGAATGCGTGGCAATAGAAAAAAAACGTTAAAAAAAGATAACAAACGTGTATAATACAAGTCCGTCAATTCTCTCTTTATGGCAACACTGCAAAATAAAATCACTTAGATATCAGGCGCATAATCCAATTCTTTTATAATCATTTATAAGTCAAATTAGCCTCAAATCTTTCAATTTAAGAGTGTTTCTTAAATTCCTAAAGACTTAAGGATCGTGTTAAGAGTTAGCTTAGCGCTAAGCGTTTGTACAATAGTGCTGTGTCTAACAAGAAAACTGTGATATACCGTGAGATTGCGGAACAACCTCTGGAACTGTCCCTGACCAAAATCATGCAGATCATTGGCTGGCGATGTGGGTGATGCCAGGCCTTGTACTGAGTAAATCTCACCGCTTGTTGAGCGTCTCGATTATGACAAATCCTTCTTATCCCTATGCTATGTAATATGTAGCGGCGTACACACCGGTTTTCAAGGTGTCGCCAGCTATGATCTCCCGAAAAGTAGAAAACTACATTTTCAACATTTTCTCGGGTCTGGATGTGTGTGGTACCTTCATTGTCTCCGATTTCATAACAGAAGTGCTTTAGCTACTTACCTTGGGAACAGAGCAATGTGTCTGATACAGGGACAATCAATGTATCAATCTAAATACTGTAAGTTCTGGCTTGAAAAAAAAGGTGACACCCCTGGTGTTGTGCAATATAATGCAGTACAGTACAAATTAGTACAATCTAAAAATTAAAAGAAAACTAGACATAAACTGCAAATTGGAGGTGGGGCCGCATGGAACGAGGAGTGACTTACGATGCGAAAAAAAGCACTTTGTTACCCAAAGTGAGGTACGCATCAATGCATGTTACACATTACAGAAGTATGTTTATAATTTATAGCCATTAAAACTATTAAATAATTTATAGACACTAACATTTCACAATATTTTGAATATCTTTGGTTATGAATTTTTAAATAAATAATATCTTCACGCAATTCCCAATACAGGGGTAGACAGGGATCTAGTCTAGACCATTAAGTCCCTTCGTCCCACCTTCCACCGAAGATATTTTCAGGACAATGTGACAGATGGTGAGCCCGTCACTGTCTTTATGTCCAAGCCAACGATATAATTTGTACACAAGTTTTTGAAAAACTGATTGGTAGGAGCCTGCCATCTGGGGATCAAACTCAGGTCTCTTGACTCGAAATTCCAACCACCCAACCACTTGGCTATCGTGACTGTATTAGATATTTATCTCTCAATTAAAATCTGACATTTAATACTAAAATTTATAATTACTAGATATTATAAATTCACTGCAGGACATCTCACCCATAAGAGAAGGTTTGCTATAATCAATATGTGATATGCAATATTTACATTAAGTACATCTACACACCTTTCATTAAAGACATTTATTGTCACAGCATGGTGGTGACTCTGTCGCTGTCTATATGTTCAAGCCGACAATATAATATATAGATACTTAAGTTTTGAACTTGAACAAACCAATTAGTACGAGTCTACTACCTGCAGAAGGAACTCTGGTGTCATGACGCGATTGCTGAGTAGTTGGCACTCAGCTATCTTGACTTTTTTTATAAATAAGTATAGTCTTCTGGTATAGTCCCTAGTCTCATCCATTTTAGTGATAAGATCATCTTTTAGACATGTCCTATTGAAAATCTCTTTGTTTTGTTTTCAGTCGACCAAAGTAACGCCACATATTTTACTAAGAGATCACAACTCCACTGCATTCATCTTGTATTCATGCCTCTTTTGGCCGACCCAGGTTTTGCTGCCATATAACAAATTTGGTACCAGCACTGTGTTATATATTGCAAGGCGTGCCCTTTTTAACACTTTGCTTACTTATTCACACTTCATTCTCTCTTTATCCCTTTTAAATATTATAACCTTAGTTTTATTAGCACTCAAATGGAGACCTTTATTTTGGTTCCTTCTAGGGAAAACTAGTTTTTCTGTAGATACTTTTTGTCTATTGCTTGTGTTTTCCTTACATTTATTTTAAAGATATGAATATAGCTAGAACTAGTGTTATATAAAAAAAAATCTTCACGCCGTTTCCAATACAGGGGTAGACAGAGGTCTAGACAATTAAATTGTTTCGACCCATGTTCCACTGAAGATATTTTTAGACAATGTGACAAGTGGTGAGCATGTCACCATCTTAATGTCCAAGCTAATGATATAATTACATAAGTTTTTGAAAAAACCCATTGGTGCCTGCCACCTAGCAATTGAACTCCAGTCTCTTGACTAAAATTCTGAACTCCCAACCATTCAGTTATTGTGACTTCTACTTCCAAAACAGAGTATTTACCTTGGCGACATTTGGCAAGATGTCAAATGTAATTCTAGACATATTGCACCTTAGAATTCACTGTTTTACAATCCATATATAAGCCAACTACTATTGATTTATTCTCTTAGGCCTTTAAGAATCAATTACTCTCAACGACACCTACTGGAAGAAGGTGCAGTGAACAACCATGAGACAAAAGTCAATATTATTATCTTTCTTCTTAATACCACTTCTTAACTAAAACTTAAGTCAATGAATACTTGTTTTAAAATGCACTCCCCTATGAGATCATGCCATGTTTTTAAAGCAGTCATTAGTTCAGGTTTCCTTCAAAGTTTCTATGACAAGAAATTCAAAAAGTGAGTTGTATTTTAAAATAGAACAGTCTCTAAAGTAAATTTTATTAAAGTAATGGTAACAGATTCCTTATAGCAACTAGGTAAATTCAAAATTAATTTACCTTAGTAATAGTATAGTATAAGCTAAATATTATTTTTAATCTTAAAAAAATTCCCAATACAGAGCTAGACTGATTTCTAGAGAATTAGGCCCCTCCAACCTACATTTCAATGGAGATAATTTTGAGACAATGTGAAAGGTAGCGAGCCTGTCATGTCTTTTGTCCATGCCAACGATATAAATCATACATAAGTTATAAAAAACTCACACAATCTTTTATTGCTGAGCCTTTTGGAAAAGCAACCTTGGCTGTGGAAAATATGACTTGTAGGCAACAAATCTGATTTTAGAGCATTCAACATAATGGATCAATTTTAGTACAAATATTGATGCACATTATGCTGAATTTTCTAACATTAGAAATGTTATGCTGAATTTTCTAACATTAGTCATATAAGATTCAAAAAATGTATTATAGAAAATCCTGTTAGAACAAATTACTATTAATGGGTTGGAGTTGACTGCTCCCATGCCATTTATAATTCAATATTGTATTTTTATATAAATATAGTATTTACTTTGTTGAAAAAAAATAGATAAAGAGGATACCTAAGGAGTTTATTTGGACTGTTTCTTCTTTATTAGAGGGACCTAATCACAAAACAGTGACATATTAAAAATGAATGAAAAAGATAAGATTACAAAATGAAGAATGTATAATGAATAATTTAAAAGTAATGAATGCATAAAGTAATTATTTGATTTAACAAGAGTCTGCGGTAAATGTTTTATCACTACACAACAACAAGTGCTGTGCAGAGCAATTATGAAAAAAAAACTTAACTAACTTATTATATGTAATTGCAATGGGTGTATTAATTTTATGTTCATATTTAGTCCTATAAAGCTCTGACTAAAGTATAATAATGTAATATTAAAATCGTGACATGGATTTCATGATTACAGGGCAACAAAACAAAAATTAAACGATAATATGAATAAGAATCGAAACATTATTAGCAAAATATTTGCTAGTACTCATTTGTAACAAAGAATTCTGCAAAAGAAATCTTTAATATTATCATAAATCGTTAATAATTAAGTACTCTAACACTAGTAGTTAAATAGAATAGAGCTACCTAGATTATATTTCAAATATACCGTATGTTTGTCTGCCATTTCGATAGAGGAGAGACCTGGCACGAAATCATCCCGAACCATCACGAAAAATTAGAGTAACAGTAGTATCTTTATAAAACATGTAAGTCTTTACGCATAGTCATCATTCTAATTTCATGTGTTGTTACAAAATATACGATCAGCTGATTTCTTTGTTTGGCGAGTGCCACAGATTTAGTCTAGCATTGCGATCAAATGTTGACACGTCAGGCATTCTAATATAAGTGAATACATATGAAATATCTTGCATGATATTATAAAACCAATATGAAATAGGTGGAACAAAAGAATTTCGCGAATATCTGCCATAAACAAACCTTGAAAGTTCCTACCTTTGTAATGCACTCGGAGATTATTTTGTGATAGTCCGATGTAGCTGAATTTGTCTTTTGTGCTCCATGATCTGGGTAAAGGTGTCTCGTCTTCGTTCACATTAGGATATAGCAATTTTAAACGATCTACTGTATCACTTTGCACTTGATTTTGGGAATCCATCGTCCCCCGTCCACTACTTATCGCAGCCATTTCTAATTTCCGTAATTCATGTCTGTCAGTGACGTCATATCCAAAGATTACTTCGTATGCCTAGAGATGGCACTAACATCGATATCATAGAGTAAACTGTAAACCAAAAACATTACTAAATAATTGCCACAAAATTCGAAGTATATATTTTCTTCGATGAATATGAGTGTCTGAATATGTTTGAAAAATATAGTAATGCTTTAGCCTTGATTAATGTCCAATTATTCCTTTTTTTAAGTTTCCAAAGAATTTATGCATTTGTCTATGAAGAGGTGTTACTATGAGAGTCCTTACTTCTATAGAATAAAGTTTATATTTCAATGACACTAAATTGATTTTTTAACTTTGGTTTCACGAGAGATTTTAACTTAATTTAGCGCAATTATAAATATGTAAGTTAAAATTATTTTAGTGTAAACTTTCTACGTAGCATATGTTATAATTATATTTGTAGGGACAATTGCTGAAGGTCATTTTGAGATAATCACTACAGAAACGAAATAATATCAGGTATTACGATAGTGAACTTTTTACGTGAATACAATGAATAATACATATACTTTAAAATTCCTTAAAGAGATTGAAAAAACGATTGCAAGCAAAATTAAAGTAATTAAACATCCTAATGAATTACTACAATCAAAACAACAATATTATGATGAAATTTTGAAGGTTTGTTTCAAATGTCTTTTTTACATTATATCTAATGAAAACATTGAAGTAACACTTCACGTTTTTAGATGTATCAAAATGCATTTGAAAGCTTAATTAATTATTCAATGACATATTCCACGCTTTTGGATCAAATAAAAAAAGCTTATGAAAATGCTTTAAAAATAAGAGACGAACGCATTTCACAGTTGTTAACACAGGATGTAAGTACAATTTGCTACTTTCTTTATTTATAACTTAACCCATTCTCCCAACACTGTGGTACACTGTGATTTTGACTATGAATATCTTTCGAGCCACTTTGCACCCAAGCCTATTTTGGGAGTAAAAGGAGAAGACAGAAGGGTGGGAGATAGTCGTATTGCCCTACAGCCATCCCGCGCACCAGTCTCACAAAACCTTGATCTGGATCCAATTTAGCCGGATCATCCATACAGCAGCAGAAGCTATCTCTCGGCTCTACCGAGATAAAATATAACTGCATTTATAGTTCTCTGCTTAACGATTATTGTAGCACATAAGTGTTGATCTAAATTTAGACTTAATTAATTTAAATAATTGGGCTCGTATATATGGCACTCAATAAATCCAAACAAATGTAAAAAATTGTAATTGAAAATGTCCTAACAACTATCTAAGGTTTGGGTATTTGTTCTGTTCATGCTGCCATTATTGTTACAGTTTACAGTTATTCCCTTAATTCCAAGTACTTTAAATCTTTGAATCGCCTTATAAACAACAAAGTGAAGGTCATATATACTCACCTCGTTTATAGTATTCATATGTAATCTTTGAAATCCTACTTCGCAAAATAGCTTACAATGGTATCAAAGGCAATCTTCTGCGTTGGTTCGTATCATATATATCTAACAGGTCCCAAAAAGTTGTACTTAATGGCTATGAGTCCAACACGTTCTATGCGTCTTCAGGCGTGCCACAAGGGTCTATTTTGGGACCCCTATTGTTTATTTTGTTTATTAATGATATTAATTTTTTTTTATGTATACAAAATTTTTACTGTATGCTGATGACCTTAAATTATATCTTAGAATTTATAGTTTGCACGACTGTAACAATTTACAACAAGACCTTAATAGGCTTTTTATGTACTGCACCAAGAACAAACGGCAGCTAAACATTTTTAAATGTAACTCGATATCCTTTACTAAAAAATTGCATATTCCTTGGGGGGAGTTCTGTTAAACAAACGGCTAACTGTTCGTGATCTAGGTATATTTCTTGACTCACAACTTCATTTCAATACACACATTGATATTATAGTCAACAATGCCTTTAAAATGTACGGATGTGTATAGCGGTCTAGAAAAGAGTTTAAGAAACCTTCCATATATATACATCTGTTCAATAGCTTAATTTGTCCGCACTTAGAGTACGCTTCACAAATATGGGATCCTGTTTACAACAAATATACTGAACAAATTCAACAAGTACAGCATAGATTTCTATACACAATGTATTATAGATGTTTTCGTTCATACGCATCCTACACTCGATTACTCGATAAGTACAATCTTTTATCTCTTGCTTCTAGACGCAAAATCCTTGCTGCTGTAACTCTTCACGGTATATGTAACCATAAGTTTAACTGTATAGATCTCGTAAATGAAATAAAATTAAGGGTACCTAGGTCGCATCAACGCGAAGTGCGCCTACACCGTTTGTTTCATACAAGAAATTGCCACACACAAGCTGGTGTGCGAGCGCCTCTAAGGCGCCTATGCGAATTGTATAACAATGAACTTAGCAACATATATTTTTAACAAATCCTAAAGAATACAAAAAATTAGTAACAGATCTGTTAAGAAGTAAGACTTAAATACAATGGTAATAATAGAGAGCTTTATAACATTTATAACATACTTTAATTTATAATATACTTATATAACTAATACTTTTTTAAGTTTCTGTTTAAGTAACATAATTTGTGGAAAACGGTATAGATGTACATACACTATAAGTGTGTAGATAAGATTCAGTATGTAATTAATATTCATGTATAATTGTTTGTTTTTCTTATTAAATAAAAAAAAAAATCTTCGTAAATTTGGTCAAGTTTCCACTTTCCATTTACTTCGTTCCGGTTGCATTATATATAAATATGATTAAAATAAACATGAGATATCGAGAAGAAATAAATATCGTTTCATCAATATTTATTAAATATTAAAATCGATGTCTATATCTAAAGAAAAAAACATCGATACATCGGCCAAATTATTATAAAAAATATTTTATATATTCTTATTACCTATTTAAGTAAGGGCTTTGGGCTCTACGATTATAATAGTTTTTAGTTAATAAGTGTTGTAAATATTAACATAATTTTTTCTGTAGATAAATATTTACACATATTTAAGTAACGTTCGCTGAGTGGTTGGGTGATCAGAATTTGAGCCTTTCACCTGGGGTTCGAACTCGGGTCTATTACCCGAGTTCGAACCCCAGGTGGTAGGCCCGTACCAATAATTTTTCCAAAACTTTGGTGCGATTTATATGGTTGGCTTGGACATAAAGACAGCGACAGACTCACCCCTTGTTACGTTGTCCCAAAAATATCTTCAGTGGAAGGTGAATCGAAAGCACTTAGATTAGACATTTCCATTGCCAATTCGCCCTTCCCAATACTGGGAATGGCGTGAAAATATTTTTTTATTTATTATATCCAACTAGACATTATTGTTAATACTTATAGACTGTGAATATAGTTGTTTTCTTTTTGAAGCTGGTGAACTAGAGCGTTACGAAAAGTGTAATCGGGAGAACGGAAGTTGAGAGGGAGATACTAGTTATTGAAGATAGAAAGAGACAAAGCAACGTTTCGTATATTACTGTAGGGGCAACCGAAACAGGGTGTAGCACACATTTTCTTTCCCTTTTTTCTCTTAAAGACAGTTCATATCCGATAATGAACATAACAAAAAATAAAAAATATAAAATAAATAAATAACTTCACGCAATTCCCAATACAGGGGTAGACAGATGTCTAGTCTAGACAATTAAGTCCCTTCGACCCACCTTCCACCGAAGATATTTTCGGGACAACTTGACAGGTGTTGAGACCGTCGTAGTCTTTATGTCCAAGCCAACGATATTCGTACATAAGTTTTTGAAAAACCCATCGGGGCCTGCTACCTGGGGATCGAACTCGGGTATATATATATATATATATATATATATATATATATATATATATATATATATATATATATATATATATATATATATATATATATATATATATATATATATATATATATATATATATATATATATATATATATATATATATATATATATATATATATATATATATATATATATATTCCTTCAAGAAAAGAGCCTATACCTTTCTCAAGTGCTTTCTTACGTCGGGTTTTTCACTCTTCCCCTTCGAGCGTGCTGCGGCAGGAGGTCCGATAAGGATGCCAAGTCGCGCAGGTGTTCATGTGGTCCATTATCAGCGCGGTCGTACAGTTTCCGCACCAAATGGACCACAAACTCTTCGATGGATTCGATTTTGAGATCTCTGGCGATGACGTCATTCCGGACGTATCGACCAGCTCCCACAATCACTCTACGGAAAATGTTTTGCTAAACCTGCAATCTTTTCCGCTTTTTTTCCGTCTGGTATTGTATGTGTTCATGCTTCACTGTGATAACTTACCATCACGTGAGCCACCTGCTCGTTTTCCCCTTATTACATAAAAAAAAAATTGGGAGAACGTGACAAGTCGCCGTCTTTTTGTACGCTTACTCATTGGTACGAACCTATTATATCGATATAGTGAATTAAAAATATCTATGCTCTTCTACAAGCCTATAAAATAAAAAATATAATCAGATTGGATAAAGTTCAAAAAGGGAAAAACACCCAGATATATATTTTGAAAAAGTTCAAAGTTTGAAGAAGTTAATAAATAAAGTTGTCTTATTGCGACTGTTACTAACCAAACTAAAATAACAGAAATGAATTCACTACGAAATAATTCTCATGATAAAGTCCTAGTTCTCGATGGAGGTTTCTCATCACAAATCTCCCGCCACGTCGGTATCTCTGCTGATGGCGATCCCTTGTGGAGTGCACGATTTCTTAAAACTAATCCTGAAGATGTTTATCGAACACATTTAGACTTTCTGCGAGCTGGTGCTGATGTAATATCTACAAATACTTACCAGGCTTCCATTGGTGGTTTTCAAAAATATCTTGGTGTGTCATCTGAAGAGGGATTTGAATTAATTCGACTTGCTGTGGATCTTGCAAAAAGAGCTCGAGACACTTATTTAAACGAAAAAGCAGAACAACTTTGCAACCCTAAACCTTTAATAGCTGGTTCTGTTGGCCCCTATGGTGCACACCTTCACGATGGATCGGAATATTGTGGCAGTTATGCTGATAAAGTCTCCAATGATACACTAAAAGAGTGGCATAGACCTCGAATAAGTACATTATTGGAAGCTGGTGTGGACTTGCTTGCAATAGAGACAATACCATGTTTTAAAGAAGCAGAAGTGCTTGTTAGCTTATTGAAAGAATACCCTTTGGCTAAAGCTTGGCTGACATTCAGTTGTAAAGATGATAAACACATTGCTCATGGTGAAGATTTCAAAACAGCCGTTATTAAGTGCTGGGAAGCTAATCCAAATCAACTGCTAGCGATAGGAGTCAACTGTTGCGCCCCAAACATAGTTACTAACTTAATAAGTGGTATAAACAAGGAAGGTAAACAACCAATACCTTTCATAACTTACCCAAACTCCGGAGAGAACTATGATCCAAATGTAGGATGGATGGATAAGGATAAGATTGATTCTATTGATAAGTATGTACACAAATGGCTTGATTTAGGAGTAAGATATATAGGAGGGTGTTGTAGAACTTATCAAGAAGACATTTTACGTATAAGAAGTGTGGTTGATAGTTGGTATATTCAGAAGCAATCAAATTAATGTTTATCATAAATTATATATTTTATTCATATCACTGACTGCCATTGCCAAATTATATTCTATAATCATAATAATAAATTATTTTATAGTTTATATACATTATAACAAAATAGGGTTGATAGAAATATTGTAAATTTCCTGCTCTTGCTCAAACTTCTTCACTTTTTTTTTTAACTTTATATTGTCTTAGATACAAACATTTTATCAAGAACTGAATTTTATTTATTGAAAGAAAGCATTCTTTGCCATAATTTATTATTGTATTACTTGATGTAAAATTGTTGTAAATGTTAGAAAAATCCTATATTATATACATTTTTCAGGAAGTATTTGGAATATCTTTAGCAAACAAGGATAGAGATAAAAAAGTTGAAATGTTGTCTAATGACAATACAGAATTAAAAAATCTGAATTTAAAATTAACTATTGAAATAAATGCTCTCAAAAAAGAGATTGAGAAGGTGTGTATGTAACATAAAACTATTAGATAATGTTCAAACTTCTGTCTGTTTGTTGAGCTGTGTAATGTTAAATTTGTGAGGTTGATTAAGGTTTTTGTTAATTATGTTTGTGTTATTTGAACTAATATAAGTGTAAATATTGAAATTTAATTGTTATTTGTCTTAAAAAGCTTGTGAATTGTTTTTTAAAATTATTTTATGAAAGAGTTACTCACCCACAGTGCACAGACCCTTGAGAAGTACAAAATGTCCAAAAGCAAATTTGGTGTGCAATTATAAAAGCTTGCACTAGATTCATAAAATTTTTGATGCAACACTGACAAGCAACTGTACATAATGGGTGAATATATTGGTTAAGTGTACTGGCCTAATAAACTTAGGATGTTAAATAGTAATCATATTCATACCTTTAGATCTGTGTCTCTTAAGTTCTGTAATGTAAATGTTATTCTGTAACATATGGTGCTGTTTTTTGTGATTTGTGTACACATTTATTATTATATTTCTAAGGTATAAATGTTTTTATTTGTTTTCCTCCCCATGGATGTTGTGTGAAGTAAATTAGTAAAAAAAAAAAATTGTAATTCGAATGGCCGCCAACGGAAGGTAGGATACCTATCTCCACAAATACTAAATTAAAATTAAGTAAACTGGTGATGGGCAGTAGCGTCTAATGTGCGAGGTGTCTGGTACTGCGTTCGTCAATCCGCTTGCCAAGCGTTTCAGTTATGGTCAAACTCACTTGAACACTATGATATTTTCTTTGCACTATTTATATTACAGGCTTGGGCATAATGGCTACATTAATTTTATAACAAAAACTACACAATGAGTAATATGCTTTAAAAATTACCTTATAACGTCACAAGTTCATGTCCGCCATTTGACTGTTGTCGTGAACCACTCCTGCATTGCAACTCAGAGTGGTTAACAGAATTACTGGTAGTGCTATTTTTAAAATTATTTATTATTAAAAAATCTGCATAGGGGTTTTTTTAACCTACTTACTACATTCCTTAATATTTAACCGCCTTCAAACACAGGAGGAGGTTCTTTATTCAGTTGTATGTTGTTTTTTATTGTTACCGTACACTGGACCGTTCACTTTTTTAAAAGCCTATGAACATGTAATTGCAGATGCATTTAGGCCTTTTTTGCAGCCTTTAAGGATGCGTTTCAGAAGACAGAAGAGAGAGGAAGAGTGTAAGTCTCGCTCATCAGAGAAAAAAAAAGCCACCAGATGAGTTCTTAATTACCAACGGACTGTAAAATGCAGTGGAGGACATAGAGCTCCCCGTAAGGACAGTTTGTCAAAGTCGTCATGTTCGACAAGCGTATCAGACACCTTGTACCTTGCTGGTGTCTGTCACTGCTCGTTTTTTTTTCTTGTATTGATAACCACTTCACGCGAATGTACTGCTAGGACACCATACTGCAGTAAGAAGCGTCATGTTTGGCATTGCACGTAAGAACAGAACCATTTGTACTAGTGTATATATAATTAAAAATCCTTTTTATAGCTTAAAGATGATAAGTTTTCCGACTATCTCGAATTAATGAGGGAGCGAGACGCCCGATATACATTATACCACGAGAACTTGGCCCTCGAATTGAAGAACAAAGAGTTAATTCACTCCGCTGAGAGTCAGCAGGCCAGCGAAGAGTATGGTGATCCAGTCATATTGCGGATCGCTCTTGATCGTTGCAGGTTCGTCACCGAAAATATTATCGACAATAATATGTTTGCCCTATGACTATCATGTCCGATACTTTACAAAAGATGGTCTACACTAATTGTATTCAGTCATATTCGACTCCAGGTAAATTGAACGTATAGGATTAATTTTTGGAAAGAATTGTCATCTTCCACTTAGTGTGAACAAACTGTGGGGGTTGTGTAGACTATCGATATTAATAAATACAAACGTATATAAGTGCTATATCATACATTGGTCCGATCCCGTAGTAAGCAGTCAAAGTACTTGTGGTAGGGAATCGGAAACAACGAAGACACCACACTCGAGAAAGAGGTTTTTCTGCATTGACCCGTCCGGGAATCGAACCCGGGGCCTCAGAGATCACACCTTGAACCAGTTTGTACGCCACTCGTTCACGAAGGACGTCGATCCATAGCTCAAATATTGTCTATTATATGTAACGTTATTTTCCGTCACTCTATCAGCATTATAACTAAAAACCTGTAAGAATACTTATTTACTTTTTTGTTCTATTTGACCAGAGAGCAACTGTCCGAGACTCAGTGCAAGTTGAAGAAAATGACAGAAGAGTATTCGGATACAGTTCCTCGACGTGATTACGACGCATTGGAGAACAAGCACTACGAACTGAACAAGAAACTGGATGCTGTCAAAACTGAATACGAAGCACTGGAGAACAGCTATAGGCGTGTTGTAGGTGGGAAACTAAAAAATATCTTCATATATCGTACCTTTCTCAATACAGGGGTAGACAGAGGTCTAGACAATTAAGTCCTTTCTACCCTCCTACCTCTGAAGACATTTTTGGGACAACGTGATAGGTAATGAGCCTGGCGCCATCTTTATGTCCAAGTCATCCCATTGTTACGACCCTGCCACCTGGGGATAGCAATCAGGTCTCTTGACTCGAATTCCGATCATCGAACATTCAGATCATCAGATTAAAATTGTCGTATGGCATAGGCGTTAAAATTTGTCACCTTTCTTCTTATGAAAAATCGTAAAAGACGACTAAGGGAAAAGTCATGAAAATAATTGTTTTCTTTTTAAATATTAGCGATTCTAAAGTTTTGAATGGGGTATGATTTCAGTGCAAAAGAAAAATTTGCAAGAAGAGTTTGCAGAGATAAAGGAAAGGTGCCGCGAATTGGAGCGGGCCGGCACCCCGCGCCCACAGTGGGAAATCTGCGCTGATTTCATTGGTGGAGGACGGGCCAGGTATAAGATATATATAAAATATACTATATTCTATTTTATTAATTATTCTTTTTTGTTTATTCTATTTTATTTTAAACCATAGACGTGAGATTGAGACAAGATTCGATCCAAAAATCACAATCCAAAAATGTTAAAAGTAGTCGTTAAGCAAAATTGTTTTACACACTATCTACCCCCGCGGTTTTTGCCTGCGGTTTAATTCTAAAGGTAGGACCGTAATTATTTTTGCTATCTGCGAGTGAAAGTCCGGTTAAAATCGGTCCGGCCGTTTCAGAGATTAGTTGATAAAACAGACATAACAACTTAACAACCGGTTAATTAATATGTGTCTTAAAAAAATAGTTGGATGCTACACTTCTTTTCTTCCTTTTCTTATAAGTTTTCAGCCGTAGATCCGTTTCGAAGGACTATAGAGACCATCGCGTTCTGTGCAGCCTTTTATCTCTTGATTCGAAGATGATCCTTAAGGAGGAGATAATCCTTAGTGGAAATACTTCCAAACAATCTTTTCTAACTATACAAATGTATCAATACTTCAAGCAAATAATTAAATGGTCTCTGTTGGAATATTTTAGTTCAATAAATACGTAATAAGTTATATATATTTTTTTGACAGCGGTTCACTTTTTTATTTCTTTATTTGAAAGGTATAAGCCATAAGATAAACATAAACTTATAATATGTATGTTTAAATCTTTCACTTATAGAATTGTACAAATATAAATTCTTCAGACGTAATGTCGATCTCGCTATGTGTTAGTATGAAATTGCAGGTGGTGGCAGTTAGCTAGGGGGTTATCCTCTAGAGACATTTTGATGGTGCTGCTGAAGGAACTCGGCCCAGCGGCTGAAACGGAACACTTGGAGTATTTCGAAGGACTCGTAACTATCATGTCTTTTAATTTTTTTTATCTTATTAATATCACGAAGCGTTACTCACTAACAGGGTATCCAAATAGAATGTATTGCATTTGCGATCGCGAGCGAGAGTATGTATTTCATCCTTACAAGTTCATATTCTTCTTCATACATGACGCGCATGTATCGTAGTAGTTAAAAGTTAAATGTAGATTAGCGTTTGTCTAGTCTGTCTATGAATCGCAAGGATATTCGAGTTGGATTCCTAACAGTACTAATAGAAGACACGGATGTGTCTACTATTAGTACTACTTACTGTTAGGAATAGGAAAGAATACTACTTGGTGTACATCTGCGGCTCCGTCCGCGTGGACTTCTATAAATGACATTTGTGATTGAGTTTATCAAAAGCTTAATAATAAACTCCCATATGTACAAGTTCAAAACTGACGATTATCTTAAACAAACTTTCATCCCAGTTATAACTCCCCGAGGAATTCACAAAATGTTGCTGAACATATCATTTATTATTGTTATCAATACCCAATTATCATATTTCTAAGCCCACAAATTACTTAGTTCTATACAAGCTCTCCTTCCATCACATATACCTAATTCACTACCGGGGAAGTTCTCGAAAATCCTTTCTTTGCTGTCTTTTCCTACTCATAAACCATCTTCGTGCTAAATTCCATCTTATCATGGTCATGTCATGTGGTTTCATGTGGGACTTTCGCTTTTATATATGTGGATCGTAAATGATTGACTTTGATCATTTTGAATTTAATTAATTTTTTTAATGTAAGTGACAAGAGGACTGATTCATTCAATGGTTCAACCATTCGACGTAGTTGTGCACCACGAGGACGCTGCACGAGTTGGTAATACTAACCCAAGTATCCTACAATCATTTTAAATACTTAAATAGATAAATAAAATACACAGGTAGCGACGACATTACATACTTTACTCTGAAACCCAAAGTAAGCAGTTTAAGCACTTGTCTTTGGCATCAAAAATAACGGATGTACCACAAACACCCACCCAACAAAATTGTAGCAAGTGTTTCCTATATTTACCCGACCGAAAATCGAACTCGGGACATCAGAGATGGCGACACCCTGTAAACCAGTGTGTATACTACTCGTCCACGGAAGTCTTCATCATAAGAGTGCAGTTTAGCCACAGGCTATAATAGGCTGATGAATTAAGCGCTAGGGCTTAGCTCTTGACTGCATTGAGTACTGAGGTGCCAGTTTTAGTGGCTACTTTTGCCAGTTTTAGTGGCTACCTTATAAGTTGGTTGATTTTTTTTCACATTATTCACTTTACGGATTTCGCCAGGGCACAGATCCCGCGATCCCTCCCTACCTACGCTACTGCGGCAAGGTGCGTAATCTGCGGCTGTCGCGTCGGGAGATCAGCGTCATAATTAATGACATTTGGAGTAGCAAGTACGAGCGCGCGCGCGACCAACCCATGCAGGACTATGTCACGCAGTACTTTGAGGACAGGTAATTTATATTTAGTATTTCGATACGAGTCGGTGCGGCTTTAGAGGCAGCTGAATTGGGTAAATGGCGCAAATATGTCTATTGGAAGGAAGGCGACATGCTTGTTCCGTTTACGGTAGAGATGATCGGACCGAGAGATCCTCGCGCGATGCACTTTCTAAAGAAATTGTATACGCTACTGGTCCTCGCCGCTGGTGACAGAATATTCAGGAATATTCCAGCAGTTAGTGATTAGGGGCAAATAGGACTCTTGTTATAGATTGGTAATCATGGCCAAGAATCCATTCATGCTTTAGTATTAGCAAAAAAATAGGCCTTTCCTGTAAAAAAAGTCATAATTACCACGTTCAGCAAGTAGCTCAGCTCAGCTGCTGCCTACCACCAGTCTCCTTTATTCTTACTTCGTCTGAGTGAATGACGACCTCCACGGACGAGAGGCGTACACACCGGTTTTCAAGGTCACTAGCTCTGAGGTTCCGTTCCGAGTTCGATTTCCGGGCCTGACAATGAAACCACTTTTTTTACATTTTCTCTGATCAATGTGTTTGAGGTACCTTTATAGTATTAGTTATTCCATATTATAAGCGCTTTAGAATTTATTTAATGCATCTATCTCTTTATTTATTTATTTATACGGCGTACACCGGTCTTTAGAAATGTATATTGTTATGTTAAAACTTGATATATTTTAAGATTTTTTTGCGTATCCATCGTAGTCAGCGCTATGCATCCACAACTTGCTAATGTTTTGTTGATACTTCATAGATACCAACAGCCTTCCGTGCGAGCTGAGTGGGCGTACAACCTGTGTGCCGGCGCGGAGCAGATGCTGGACGAGCCGCAGGTGCGGCTGTTCTGGGGCTCGCTGCTGGGGCAGCTCAGCGAGGACATCTACTGGGCGCACCGCGCACAGTGCCAGGCGCTGCGGGCAGAGCTGTACCGGCACAGCAGGGACGCTGAGGTAACTGCAAGCAGCACACATCTAGCTCAGCGAGCACATCTACTGGGCGCACCGCGCACAGTGCCAGGCGCTGCGGGCAGAGCTGTACCGGCACAGCAGGGACGCTGAGGTAACTGCAAGCAGCACACATCTAGCTCAGCGAGCACATCTACTGGGCGCACCGCGACAGTGCCAGGCGCTGCGGGCAGAGCTGTACCGGCACAGCAGGGACGCTGAGGTAACTGCAAGCAGCACACATCTAGCTCAGCGAGCACATCTACTGGGCGCACCGCGCACAGTGCCAGGCGCTGCGGGCAGAGCTGTACCGGCACAGCAGGGACGCTGAGGTAACTGCAAGCAGCACACATCTAGCTCAGCGAGCACATCTACTGGGCGCACCGCGACAGTGCCAGGCGCTGCGGGCAGAGCTGTACCGGCACAGCAGGGACGCTGAGGTAACTGCAAGCAGCACACATCTAGCTCAGCGAGCACATCTACTGGGCGCACCGCGACAGTGCCAGGCGCTGCGGGCAGAGCTGTACCGGCACAGCAGGGACGCTGAGGTAACTGCAAGCAGCACACATCTAGCTCAGCGAGCACATCTACTGGGCGCACCGCGACAGTGCCAGGCGCTGCGGGCAGAGCTGTACCGGCACAGCAGGGACGCCGAGGTCACAGCATGCTGCACACATCTAGCTCTAGCGCGCTGCTGGGGCAGCTCAGCGAGGACATCTACTGGGCGCACCGCGCGCAGTGCCAGGCGCTGCAGTAGTAACTCGAAGGAAGCAGAAATATAAATTAAACAGTTTAAAAATAAAACTTAGTTATACAACCGGTGCATTCATTTTATTTGCATCACCAGTCGGTAAATATCAACATCTCTGATCTACGACGCTTTTTTTTACAGACAATAACTTTGGAAGAGTTCGAGAAGGTAGCAAAGTCCACATTCCCGATGAAGAGTGAAGTAGACTTAAAGAATCTGACCGATGTTGTCCGCAAGCAGCTCAAAATGAAGATAAATCAAAACATTGTTAATTTGGATAAACTATTTCTGGAGGTAGCCACTGAAACTCTGATTATAATTGTAGTTTCCAGTTACTTCACTCATCAGGTTCCCCACCTTTATATATTGTCGCAAATAAGCTCAGGTGAAAAGTGGATACTCTGCCTACTCCAGTATTGGGATTGCGTGATAATGAAAATAAAAATCGGTAGCGTGTGGGTAGCGATGGCAATCAGAATCATAGGTGGTTTGGTATCAGAACTGCACCGAGTCGCCCTAAGGATGCATTAGAGCAGTCGCTTTCTCAAAATTTCCTAACTTCGGAAGTTTTAATTAAAATAATTTAACATCTTACTAATAACACGTCAAAGTCGCATTTTGTATGAATAAAAAAATTAAAAAAATTGTATAACTATATGACGGTTACAATCTCCGAACTTATGGGTAAAAACGATTTTGTCCAGACAACATTCGAATTCTCTCCAGGATTGTAAACAACTAAATCAGGAGTAATAATAGTATCTGTATACAAAAAAAATAAACTGAGAGTATATATTTTTATTTTTAGAGTATATTGTTTTATATATTTTAGTTGTTTAGCGCTATCTCCTAAAAAAATCTAATGTTTGTTTAGCCGATACCATAGTGATAATAATTTTTGTAAACATGTGGTCACGAGAATATTGCCATGCGCAACATTTAATTTGATACGTAATCAGAAAATATATCCTTCTTCGTTCTGTTATAAAATAAATTCATTTAAGATATGAAAATAAAATTAATGTTACCATCATATCTTATAAATATATATATATATATATATATATATATATATATATATATATATATATATATATATATATATATATATATATATATATATATATATATATATATATATATATATATATATATATATATATATATATATATATATATATATATATATATATATATATATATATATATATATATATATATATATATATATATATATATATATGTATATATATATATATATATATATATTTATAAGATATGATGGTAACATTAATTTTATTTTCATATCTTAAATGAATTTATTTTATAACAGAACGAAGAAGGATTCGACCGCTTAGATTTCGCCAGAGAACTGTTCCGGCAGAGGCAGTTGGCCCAAGACAAATACATTCGTGAATTAGTTGCTGAACTGGGTGGACGGCGCGCGCCCAACAAGGCCATCAGCGTGGATAACCTTAAACGTGCCTTCGCGATTGTGGATCCTGCTATTGGTCAGTAGTGCCTTAAACATATATAAATTGAGACCTCGACTCCTTCTAAACACACACACATTTTTTTCATTTGGCTAAGAATGTTTGTACTCGATTCATGAATGTTTTATAAATATTTATCTGTGTAAATATTAAGTATCGTTGTTTAAGACACTAAGCTTGGTGATTACGACCTGTTATGTTGTCCCAAATAAGCGCCTATAATATGTCTAGACCTCAGACTATCCCAGCAAAGAGATGTGTGAATATAAATAAACATCAAGAATATATTACCGGTCTTAGAAATAATCAGTTCTTTCTTCCGTTGGCGATAGAGGCACCTAAGGGAAAAGACTTAAAATTGACAATAGCTTCTGGCTTAACTTCTTCAAATACATGCTGTATTTTAAGTAAAATTACGTAATGGACACGGTCTGAAAACAAATAGAAATAGGGTACTTAATTACATGGCTAACACGATTGGCGGATGGCCGCTCTAAGTGGGCACGATCTACCCTCTTTGGATGCTGGAATATGGGGAAAGTCTATACGTCGTTGCCCTTTCTTTACTTCACGTAAAGACACGGATGAGAAGAGTTAATGGTATTGTTCCCAAGCTCCTTTGCTCTTCGACGACGATGCTGCTGAAAAGACGATGAGCCGCTCTCCCTGCACAAAAGAGCCTTTTGAATTTCTTTCTTTCTTTCATATGCATGTTTAATGATTTATTCTTATTAACAGATCACATTCGTATGGAACGCAACATTCGCTGGGCGTTTTCTGACCAGACATCGGAACTAAGCAGTATATGTCCCATTCCACTACGCACATTAGTTTCTAGACTGGCTGCTGGAAATATAGAACGAGTCGGAGCTCGCTATAAAGGCGTGCATCGACGAACCTTTTACAAATAAATGTTCATTATTTATTTAATATTTATGTTTATTTTAGCATTAAATTTCATATGTTTATAGTAGTAATGTCATGGAATTTGTATTGTTAGAAGAATTGGTTAACCTTATATTATGTAATATATTTAACTTAAAAATACGTAGCGATTTCATTTGCATCAAGAATATTGGATATCGAGAAAGATGTCACAAGTGACGGTGAGCTAAGATTTGTTAATTGATAATAAACGTAATGATTTAAATGTTAAACTTCATGTATCGAAATAAAACCACTTTTGTCTTTACAGAGAAACGCAGTTTTGTCTTTATTTTCTATTCAAAGACCTTAATATCATTATAAAACAACATTTTCTGCATACAACACCCGAAACATGGATAAGTTGAGGTTTGATTTTGTTGTGAAACAAACAGAAGACGGAAAATCAAACGTCATTTGTATAACCTCGATAGCTCCACCAGATGGACATGTTTTTGCAGTACCAGAGGAGTACCAACCAGCACAACTACACCAAGAAATAACAAAAACTTCAAACTATGTCAAGATTAAAAAAAACATCAAATAAAAGACATCAAACAAGGAATATATGGGTAACCTTAACAGATGATATATCAAAAGTTTATTTGGATGAAGAACAAAACTTACAATTCAAAGACTTTTACTTTGAAGAAAACTTAGAAAAACCAAATATCGCAACCAAATATCGAACTTATACCTAATACCTCAAATCAAACGTTGGAGAAACTGTTAGAGAAATTACTTGAAGATAAACAATCAAAATCTGAAACTAAAAATTTAGGGATAATTGCGAAAGGTTTTATGATTGATAAATTCACAGGGAGAAGCACAAATGCTTACCAGTGGATCACAGATTTTAACAAGGAATGTGAACGATTTCAAATCAATGAAGATTCAAAGAAAATAGAATTATTGAAAAACTTTATGGAACAATGCAGTGTAGATTGGTACAACTGCATGCTTATGAAACTGACAGTGGACTCGGAATGGAACAAATGGGAGAAACATTTTTGTGAGAAGTTTGCCAATAAAGGATGGTCACCCATTAGATATGCACTAACCTTTAAATACCAAGCTGGTATATTACTTGAATATGCTTTAAAAAAAGAAAAGTTGTTACTAGAAGTGAGAAAATCAATTGATACTGGGACCCTTATAGACCTTATAACATATGGCTTACCAAATTATGTATCTGATAAAATTGACAGAGAAACATTACATATGGTACTGAAGATCTTTACAATGAAATAGGAAAATTAAAACATCTGGTAAGGAAAATTAATTTGAAAATGAAAGCAAAAGTACCATAAATTTAAACAATTAAAGCAAAAAACTTGAAGAAAAGAAACCCTGCCCAATTTGCATGAATGAGAAAAAAGGAAAGCGTTGCCATCCTGAAGAAAGTTGCTGGTTTAAAGAAAAAAATCGCAAAGCAGTTGTAAAATCAGTAAATAACTCAGAATTGGAAATAAAACTGAATTCCTCACATTTGACTGAATTCATCACCCAAAAAAGTAGAGGTGCCACCAATAATAGAAGTAAAGTTACTATTAAATTATACTTTAAAAGTTACTGGAATTTATGATTCAGGTTCAAATGTATCATTAATTAATGCAAAATTATTGGAAATACAAACTAGTACAAAATACAAATGGTATTCAAATGGTAAACTTGAAGACTATTAATGGCGAGAAAAAAACAAAAGGAATGACATCATTAAAAATAAAAATCTACAATATAGAAAAAATTGTGGATATTTTTGTAGTAGATATGAAACTTTCAAATATGATTTTTTTATTGGTTTGGATTGTATAAAAAAATTCAAATTAATTCAAAATGAAGAATTGAAGATCACACAATATAACAATGTGAAAGAAAAGGAGAAATATTATTCACAAAATTTAACAAATGTCAACAACACAAAAGAATTAAAACAAGGAGAAAACCACATTATTAAATATGAAATAAATTAGGGGGTCATTGTAGAAGTGTGCTCGTTGCGACCCCTGCCAGCCCTTTTCAGGGCTGCAAATCATCACAGCTCTGGGTTCGCTTTAAATTGGGACTGACGAAGTTATTCCTTTTGGCTGTTTATGCGCCGGTAGCTTCGTCGCCCAGAGCTGATCTGTAGGAGTTTTGGGAGAATGTAAGAAAAGTTCTAGATTTGGTTAGGGGAAACGAAAGAATTGTTGTATGTGGTGATTTGAATGGATGGGTTGGTACCGCTCGGCCAGGGTACGAGTCGGTGCTTGGAATGTTTGGTAATAAAAGGGTTAACGATGCTGGCAAGCTTATACTCGCTGTATGGAAGGAAGACGGTCTTCTTGTGACAAACACTATGTTTAGTCATAAAAAAATCTATATGTATACTAGAACAAGAGAGAATGAGAGAAGTATGATCGATTTATTCCTGGTGGATGACCAACTGCGAAAACAGGTGATGGATACGCGAGTGTTCCGGGGTGCTGACTTGGGAACGGATCACTATCTAGTAATTACTAGGTTTAGGGGTCTGTTCGCGGGTTGGCGCCGCCTGACGGCGATACCAGAACCACAGTCGGTCGGTAGCATCCGAAGCTGGAAGCTTCAGGAAGCGGACACTAGGGATAAATATCAAGCAAGGGTAGTCGAAAAGCTGGACATCATCGATGTCAGGAAAGAATGTGTGGAAGGAATATGGTAGAGCCTTAGAGATGGAAAGGTTAGTGCAGCGGAAGACGTGTGTGGAACTGTGAAAAGAGGTAGCAGTAAAAAGGGTGATGCATGGTGGAATGACGAAGTGAAAGAAGCAGTAAATAAGAAGAAGAAAGCATGGTTAGACTACCTGGCCTCTAGTAATGATAAAGATATGAGAGAGAAGATGAAAGAAAGATATAAGCTGCAGAAAGTTTACACGAAAGCATTGATTGAGGAAGTGCGGGAAAGGTGTAGAATGGAAGTTGTGCGACAACCTTTCTGTCGCACAACTTCAAGGAGAACTCTAAACTCTTCTGAAAAGAGGTTGGAAGGACCCGGAGTGGTGCGACGGCCTTAAGAATGAACAAAGTGCTTACGGGAACTAATGACGTTCTCTCTGAAAAATCGGACGTCATGCAGCGATGGAGCTAATTTTATAGAGAAATGTATGAGTATGATGATCTTAGTGTGGGATCCGGGGGTGACGCCGTGACTGGTACGCCAGACTCGGATCTCGATGACACTGAGGTCATCAGTATGAAAGAGATTGAATGTGCGATTCGAAGTTTCAAATGTTGTAAGGCTACGGAACTAGACAGAGTTATTGCTGAAATCTCGCGTCTGGGACAGCTTTCATCTGCTGTGTAATTTGTGCTCGTCGACGGAGGCTGTCCAGGATGATTGGCGATCCGCGGTCATTGTGCCTTTATATAAAGGTAAAGGTTCACATTATGACTTCGGGTGCTATCGGGCGATCAGCTTGACCAGTTTAGCAAGTAAAGTTTACTCGAAGGTTTTGACACGTAGGATTCAAGAGAAATCGAAACGATTTCTATGGGAGGCACAATGCGGATTTAGACCTGGAAGAGGATGCACGGAATAAATGTTTTCCCTCCGCATGATCACGGAGAAGCTTCTGGCTGCTAACCAGAGGATTTTCTGTGCTTTTGTGGATCTTGAGAAAGCATTTGATAAGGTTATAAGGAAGAAAATGTGGGAACTGTTGCCGGGGTATGGTGTGGATGGTCGATTGCTAAGGGCTGTACAGTCACTTTACTGTGACTGTAAAGCCTGTGTGCGGGTAGGGCATGACCTGTCACCCATGTTTAGCGTCCAAACGGGCGTAAAACAGGGTTGTGTCATGTCTTCCTGGCTGTTCATACTGTATCTCGACAGCTGTTTACAGAAGCTGAAAGATAGCTGTTTGGGTGTGAAATTGGGTGACATAAAAGTAAATTCTCTGCTGTACGCTGATAATGCAGTGCTTATCGCACCACCAGAGGTAGAACTGCAGGCATTAGTCACGTGTATGAAAGAAGAATGTGAAATTAAAGGTCTCTTTTTGAATGCTAATAAAACTAAGGTTCTGGTATTTGAAAGAGACGAAGAAAGAACGAAGTGCGAAATTTGTGTAAATCAGGAATGTCTAGAACAGGTGAATGAAATTGTATACTTGGGCTTAAGTGCGTTTAGCCGATGGAAGATGTGATTTAGATGTGGACAGACGTGTCGCTGCCGGGAACAAAGTCAATGGTGCCCTTACTACGTTAGTCAAAAGGCAAGGCGTAGTGAAAAGTGCACGTCTTGCAATACATAACGCAGTGTTGGTACCGACATTGTTATTTGGCAGCGAAACCTTACCCTGGTTGTGCCAGAAGAAGCATAAAAGCAGGTTGAATGCAGTGGAGATGCGATCTCTTCGTAAAATGTGCGGCCTCACCATGGCCGGCCGAAAGCGAAACGAAGAGATTCGCAATATGGCAGGTTTGAAAGATGACCTTGTCACAAAAATGGATAAGGGAGTGCTTCGATGATTTGGGCACGTTGAGCGAATGAGTGAAGACCGAATGGTGAAGAAAATATATAGCGCGAAAGTTAATATTAAAAGGTGTCGAGGTAGACCGAGACTAACTTTCGAAGACCTTGTGAGCAAATTCAGGGGAGGGTCAAGAGTACTCGGATACCTAGTATGAAGAAGATGATGAATCTGAAAGAAGCGAAAGAAGTATGTAGGGATCGTGACACTTGGCGATCTGTTCTCTCTGGCTACCCCGTCAGGGATTATGCGTGAAGATAAGTAAGTAAGTAAATAAATTTCAATTAACACTTAAACTCAAATAAATTTGAAATGTTAGTAAACCATCTAGATTTATATCAACAATCTGAAATAGAGAAGTTGATAGAAATGTATAAACCAGTCTTCGCTAAGGATAAATATGATATCGGTACTGTACGAGATTATGAAGCTCATATTGACTTAATGGTGGACAAATACTGTTATAAACGCCCATACAGATGCACAATTGAAGATAGAAGAGAAACAGAAAATCAAATTTCAAAACTACTGAAGAAGAATTTGATTGAGGAATCTTATAGCCCTTTTGCTGCTCCAGTTACTATGGCATATAAAAAAGAAGATGAAAAGATTTCAGGGAATTGAACAAAATCGTTGTCCCACAATCACAACCTTTCCCGTTGACTGAGGATTCAATGATAAAAACTGTAAACTGTAAGTATTTTTCTACTTTAGATATAAACTCGGCATATTGGTCAATTCCATGGAAAATAGAAGATAGATATAAAACAGCATTTGCAACACAAGAAGGCCATTATCAATGGGCGTGTCTCCCATTTGGACTAGAGACTGCTCCAGCCATTTTCAAAGAATACTGAGCAGCATTATAAGAAAACTCTATCTCTCTAGTTTTGCAGTAAATTTCGTAGACGACATCTTAATTTTCTCGAAAACTTTTGAAGAACATATACTACATCTATCAAGATTACTGGAGGCGATACAAAAAGAAGGATTTAGACAAAAATTTTCGAAAGGTAAAATATTTGGCATGTTCATTTGCAAATGCGCAAATGAACATGCCAAATATTTAGGCCACATAATATAAAACAATTCAATCAGACCTTTGAAAGATTATTTAACCGCTGTTAAAAATTTCCAGTACCAGAAACAAAAAAATATAAGACAATTCCTGGGAAAAATAAACTTTCATCATTAATTTCTACCTCACAGTGCAATTATCCTGGACCCGTTACATAACCTATTACGAAAAGATGTGAAATTGATATGGACTGCGGAATGTCAGGAATCATTTGATAAAATTAAAGCATTGCTATATTCAGAACCATTACTGAATATCTTTAACCCAGAACTACCAATAAACATATACACGGATGTAAGTATCAAAGGAGTGGGTGCTGTGTTAAAACAAGAAGATGAACATGGACACAGTAAGCCAGTTGCTTATTTTTCAAAAACTCAATGACGCACAAAAAAAGACAAAGGCAATGTATCTAGAATGCCTGGCAATAACAGAAGCAGTGAAATATTGGCAGCATTGGCTAATAGGAAAAGAATTAATTAATTCTAGGAAGGTATACTCGGATCATAAATCATTACAAAATATGAATATCAAGACAAGAACTGATGAAGAGCTGGGAGATTTGATGTATTATTTATCCCAATATAATTTCACAATCAAATATAACCCAGGAAAAACAAACCAAGAAGCAGACTGTTTAAGCAGAAACCCTGTTCTAGAACCGTATGATAATACTGAAGATTTTTTAAAAGTAGTAAATTTAATGAGCCTAAATGATATAAAAGAAGACCAACACACAAATACAGATATTCAAAATAAAGAAAAGAGAGAGAGAAGAAAAAAAATCCTGCCGTCAGAAAAATTATGTAAATCTTTAATCAAAGATGTTCACGACACTTACTGCCACTTTGGTAAAACTCAGATGAAATTTGTGAAATTTGTTGAATATTGGCTATCGAGAAAGATGTCACAAGTGACGGTGAGCTAAGATTTGTTAATTGATAATGTGCGTAATGATTTAAATGTTGAACTTCATGTATCGAAATAAAACCACTTTTGTCTTTACAGAGAAATGCAGTTTTGTCTATATTTTCTATTCAAAGACCATAATATCATTATATATATATATATATATATATATATATATATATATATATATATATATATATATATATATATATATATATATATATATATATATATATATATATATATATATATATATATATATATATATATATATATATATATATATATATATATATATATATATATATATATATATATATATATATATATATATATATATATATATATATATATTTATCGTTGAATTCAGAGTAAAATTTAACTTAAATCTGTTACTCTTTGACATTGGCAGAAAGCTAATACTGTTACCAAGGTTTAGCATCTTGTCAAAGAATAAAGAAAAATCTTTGTCGTATCGGCAAATTGTCAATGACATTCTTATCAAACCACAAAAATAAAATAACATGTGGTTGTAGCTGTTGCGTTTATATTTACCGAATTTGTTTTTTAAAATTTCTATATTTTTTATACTTTATAGTTTTAATAGATAACAATGTCGGATATAATCGAAAATGAAGAAATAGATAAGGATACAGTAGACCAAAATGTGATAGAGGAACAATTTTCAAAAAAATATGTTTTATTGACTGAAACAGCGGTATCGCTCAAGAAAACTTATATAAATAAGCTAAGTGCCACCAAGTTAGTGTTTTAGTTACGCTTACGTTTGGCCGTTTTTGTACTAGTTATAAAACATTTATTTTTTCTACCTGCTTATTACATACACTACAAATATTGGGAATTTTTAATAGCTATAAACATTTGCCTATAGAAATATTAGTTCGTATTTATTTTAGCATACAATTATTTGGGAAAACATTTTTTTTCAGGTCGTTAAAATTAACAATAAGCCTCTCAGATAACAGTATAGAAGTGTATGAACTTAATAACACTTCTCTATCCCGAATATGTCGTTTAAGCGGTCATAATAAAATGCTAACAGAAGTTGTGTTCAGTCCCAAAGAGGATAATATTTTATACTCCACTGGTGAAGATGGTGTTGTAAAGATGTGGGACACTAGAGCCAGTGGAACATGTGTGCAAGAATATAAAGGTATTATACAACTGTCCTGTTCTTTATATTGTTCTTTGAGTGTGTGTCATTTATTATAAGAAAAATTTGTAAAATTCCTTTATATATCATAAGTGAATGTGACAAGTTCAATATACTGAAAAAAATTTCCATGATTCCAGAATTATTTTCAGAACCTTCAAATTTAGTTACTATTATCTTTTACAATAATTTATTACTAAAATTATTCTTTGATGTAGGAAAATATATTTTTTCACACTTCCACAATTTCGTAATGATATTCCTATGAAGTAAAAAACAGAAGAAATGTAAATGTAGTTCAAATGTATTGCAGATGAGGAAGAGGAAATGATCCGTCCATACCAGTGTATGGACATATCACACAATGGTCGCATTCTTTGCGCCGGCAGTCAGCTGGTGCAGGACGATGCATATCTTGTCTTTTGGGACCAGCGGGCAACTAAGCCACTGGGAGGGTATTGGAACTCACACACTGATGACATTACTCAGGTAAAGAAATATAATTAAAAAATAGACATCTTCACGCCATTCAATAAAAGGGCAGACAGAAGTCTATTCTAGACAATCAAATCTCTTGGACCCACCTTCCACCAAAGATATAATGTGACTGATGGTAAGCCGTCTTTATGCCCAATGGAATGATATGAATCATACATAGATTTTTGATAAAACCCACTGATATGAGCCTGCCACCTGGGGACCAAACTTTCTTCGACTTGAAATCAATCACTCAGCTAACATGATTTTTTTTACTCAGGTAAAGAAAAATAATATTTATTTACTTGAGTAGCCAAATTACTCCTTTTGACCTACATTTACTGGACCTAAATTTGGACAATGTATCTGATGGTGAGCTTGTTTTCTAAGTATCCAAGTCAGTACAATTCATAGATGAGTTTCTTAACCCACTCCTTGGTAACAAGCCTTCATCCAAGGGGTTAAACTTGGATCCAAAAATCTTAACTTATATGTATTTGTATAGACCACTGCTGTTCATATTTCTACCATAAGGTGACTTTGTGTGATCGTCACATTTGGTACATTTTTTTATTAATAAATAATAATAATAAGTATAAATATCTTCACGCAATTCCCAATACAGGGGTAGACAGAGATCTAGTCTAGACAATTAAGTCCCTTAGACCCGCCTTCCTCCGAAGATATTTTCGGGACAACGTGACAGTTGGTGAGCCCGTCGCCGTCTTTATGTCCAAGCCAACGATGTAAGTTGTACATAGGTTTTTATAAAAACCCATAGGTACGAGCCTGCCGCCTGGGGATCGAACTCGGGTCTCTTGACTTGAAATTCTGACCACCCAACCACTCGGCTATCGTGACTTTAAATTTTTTTATTAGTTTATTTATTTACACTTTATTGTAAACCTTAAGAAGACAGTTAAACAAAGGGTGGTCTCAATGCCTAAGACTGCCGGTTGACTGGCAGAGAATGCCTGAGGCTATATCCATTCTTTAGGAGATTTGGCATGTCTCTTTGAGGCGTATCTGCTAGTGGGGATAGTTAGCATGTAGAAACAGCTCACACATAAAACAAACATGGCACATAGTACGGACAACACAAAACATCACAAACATAGACTAATTATGCATATATTTCTTTCAACCATCTCTAATTTGGATTGGTGTTTGCAGTACCCACTCCTCTCAACTTAGATGTCAGATGATATGAAAATGACAAAACCACAAAAATATTTAAAAAAAATATTGTTGAGCTATTGAGATATCACAGATTTTGTAATTTATTCCAGGTCAAATTCCACAAAGAAAAAATGGAAATTCTGGCAACGGGTTCTGTAGATGGCCTACTAAATGTATTTGATATAACAGAGCAGAACGAAGACGACGCGCTCACATTCTCCATGAATGTGGAGAACTCTGTGGAGAAAATATCATGGCTTGATGATAAGACTGCAGCTTGCATCACACAATCGAATGATTTGCAAGTGTGGGATATGGATAATGGCGATTTGCTAAAGTGTTACCATAGAGAGAAGATTGCTAAGAGTATAAAGGTAATGTTTTGCTTAATATCTCTGCTTCCAAGTGCACATTTAACTTCCAACATTAATCTATTGAAGCGTTAAAATTGGTTATTATGCAGTATAAAAGTAAAAGCTATAACAGATGGTCTAAAAGTAAAACAAGAGTTGTTTAAATTAAGATTTTGTAAACAAGTTTATTTTTTAATTTTACTACCACTGTACACCAACCACAGAACAACACCAAGAAGTGAAATCTTACACAATGTTAGAAATAATGTGTGGACAATGGTCTGGATTCTCCCCCAAAGTAAGTAGTCAAAGCACTTTTGTTATGAAATTGTAAACAAGGAAAGTACAACAAATACCCAGACCCGACAAAATACACAAAAAGTGGTTTTCTACATTGTTTTGTCGGGGAATCGAACCTAGAATAGCAACAGGCTATCCACTTGGCATGTTTCGATGAAATGTGGGTCGTAAAATTGAATTAAATTTAGCATTTATTGATATTTAATGTACCAATTATCAATAAATACACATTGCATACTTCAGCTTATTTTAAATATTGAACGGTTCTGTTCAACGTTTCAAATAAGCCGAGGTAGGCACTAATTCAGGGCGCTTGCATTACATTATATATTGCGAGAGTCCCCGATTTCTTTCCCGGACCGGCAATTTTTTAAAGTTTCTTTCTAATAAGCTCCGGTGAAATGTGGAGCAGAAGGGTTTGTGTAGAATCTCTGAGTCCTAGTCCTAAGTCGCTATATCCGAGTGGTTGGGTGATCGGAATCGAGCCTAGAGAACACAGTTCGATCCACAGGTGGAAGACTCAAACCATTGAGTTTTCGAAACTTATAGTATGTAAGGATGGTGACACTTGGTGATTTGTTCTCTCTGGCTACCCCGTCATTGACTGTGTGTGGAGATAAATATACATGTATATATCTTAAGTGGGTCGAAAAGAACTAAATTGTCTAATCATTTGGGAAAATCCATAAATAAATAAATATCTTCACGCAATTCCCAATACGGGTGTAGACAGAGGTCTAGTCTAGACAATTAAGTCCCTTCAACGCACCTTCCACCGCAGATATTTTCGGGCCAACGTGACATGTGGTGAGCCCGTCGCCATCTTTATGTCCAAGCCAACGATGTGATTCGTACATAAGTTTTTGAAAATACCCATTGGTACGAGCCTGCCACCTGGAGATCAGACTCGGTTCTCTCGACTAGAAATCCCGACCACCCAACCACTCTAACCATCGGAAAACCCATGAAGATCATTACTAGGTGGATGAGTCCATAACAGATGATTGATATGAACAGCGGAGTCACGATAATATAAGTTAAAGTCACGATAGCCGAGTGGTTGGGTGGTCGGAATTTCGAGTCAAGACACCCGAGTTCGATCCCCAGGTGGCAGTAACAATGAGTTTTTCATAAAACTTATGTACGAATTACATCGTTGTCTTGGACATAAAGACGGCGACGGGCTCACAGTTGGCTGTCACGTTGTCCCGAAAATATCTTCGGTGGAAGTAGGGTCAAAGGGACTTAATTGTCTAGACTTGACCTCTGTCTACCCCTGTATTGGGAGTTGCGTGAAGATATTTATATTTTATTATTTTTTTTATATTTAACAGCGGAGTCGTCCTGACGACTGCTACCTAGTCGACGCGTTCACTTCCGCCGACGATACGCCCGTGCTACTGGCGGGCTCCTACGGGGGCAGCGAGTGAGTGGCTCGCTTGTATTGTTTTAAATAAATACGTATATAGACAGGGACAACATCGCTCCGATCCCAATGTAGGATGCTGAAGCACTTGTGGTATGGGAATCGGAAACAACAAGAAGGATATGTAGAAAAAATGGTTTTTCTATATCGAACCGGGGACCTCGAGATTGCGGCCTTGAAAACCGGTGTTTATGCCACTCGGCCATGGAGTTCGTCATGTTTTATTGTAACCATCTTCTTTACAGTCTATCAAAAGCCCACTGCTGGACATAGAATATAATAAAAAATATTTATTCAGCACAAGCATTTCATACATATTAAGAATAGCATTAATTTTAAAAAACAAAATTAACAGGACGCATTGAGCCGAAAAGTGGTTGACCCAGCTGTGTGAATATGGTCTCACTCACACTTACTTTATGTGCCTTAAAAATAAATATCTTCACGCAATTTCCAATACAGGGGTAGACAGAGGTCTAGTCTAGACAACTAAGTCCCTTCGACCCACCTTCCACCGAAGATATTTTCGATACAACGTGACAGGTGGTGTGCCCGTCGTCATCTTTATGTCCAAGACAACGTTATAATTCGTACATAATTTTTTAAATATCCCATTGCTATGAGCCTGCAACAATATTAGCCTTATTTTAATCTAAAAAAATAATTAGAACACTAACATAGGCCTCACACAAAATTTTCCACAAAGTCTTCAGCCACCTACATCCATTGATTAGGGTTGTCCCACTCTGCGTTTGCCTGTATTAGGTTGCCACTCGAGAATATGTGGCCGGTCCCTTGCCACTTGTCACATCAAAAGCTTAACGCGCTATTACTTAAAAATACCGAATAAATGGGAATAATTGATTGATAAGTGTGCAATCCAATTATAGCTTAGCTCACCTTTTTTTAAAGACTAAAGACAACTAGCGTTACCACGATACGGCGGGTTCAAATCCCGCTCGTGTACGTTGATTTTTTACAATTCTCTTTAATTTAAGAACGAAATTTTAGCATAACTCTTATGCTTTAAAAATTTAATAAAAATTAAACAATAGAGTTGCCTTTGTACCATTACCTAATTACATAGCGACAGTCCATGGTGGTATCAGGTTAAGAATACATCGCCCCTTCCCTTTCTGTGGGTTTCTTAAGAAAGTGACTAAGAGAAAATATCAATATATTTGTAGTCCATTGCGTTTCCATGGCTTTATAGTCCACGGCTCCAATAGTCGTCACGTTACGACACGTGATAGAAAAGGCGTTGTATATTATATTGGTGTAACCACACGCTGAGAGCCGCTCGTGGACTGAGAGACTCGGAGACTGTAATGAGTGACGTCACGATGTAGAGACACGCTGCGGTCGGTGACGGTGACGGAGAAGAAGCTTCAGCCGTCGACCGATTTCAGCGGGAACAAGCAAATAGTGCGCGGCTGCTGGTACGACAAGGACGTAAGTACAACAAGTTTCTTTGTGATGTAATGTTTTTTTTTTTTCAAGCCAACCACACGTACCTTTTTACAAACTATTATATTTCTTCTGTCATTAATATTGTGTGTACATAAAGTATTTAATAAAAAAAATGCGTAACAGAAAAATTTATAGGCATAACGGCTTTCCTGATGGAAATGGAAATCGAGTCTGCGGTTCCGAATCCATATTTAAAAAAAAAAATATATCTTCACGCCATTCCCAATATATAGGTATACAGAGGTCTAGTCTAGACAACTAAGTCCCTTCGACCCACCTTCCACCGAAGATATTTTCGATACAACGTGACAGGTGGTGAGCCCGTCGTCATCTTTATGTCCAAGACAACGTTATAATTCGTACATAATTTTTTAAATATCCCATTGCTATGAGCCTGCAACAATATTAGCCTTATTTTAATCTAAAAAAATAATTAGAACACTAACATAGGCCTCACACAAAATTTTCCACAAAGTCTTCAGCCACCTACATCCATTGATTAGGGTTGTCCCACTCTGCGTTTGCCTGTATTAGGTTGCCACTCGAGAATATGTGGCCGGTCCCTTGCCACTTGGCACATCAAAAGCTTAACGCGCTATTACATTAAAAATACCGAATAAATGGGAATAATTGATTGATAAGTGTGCAATCCAATTATAGCTTAGCTCACCTTTTTTTAAAGACTAAAGGCTAAAGACAACTAGCGTTACCACGATACGGCGGGTTCAAATCCCGCTCGTGTACGTTGATTTTTTACAATTCTCTTTAATTTAAGAACGAAATTTTAGCATAACTCTTATGCTTTAAAAATTTAATAAAAATTAAACAATAGATTTGCCTTTGTACCATTACCTAATTACATAGCGACAGTCCATGGTGGTATCAGGTTAAGAATACATCGCCCCTTCCCTTTCTGTGGGTTTCTTAAGAAAGTGACTAAGAGAAAATATCAATATATTTGTAGTCCATTGCGTTTCCATGGCTTTATAGTCCACGGCTCCAATAGTCGTCACGTTACGACACGTGATAGAAAAGGCGTTGTATATTATATTGGTGTAACCACACGCTGAGAGCCGCTCGTGGACTGAGAGACTCGGAGACTGTAATGAGTGACGTCACGATGTAGAGACACGCTGCGGTCGGTGACGGTGACGGAGAAGAAGCTTCAGCCGTCGACCGATTTCAGCGGGAACAAGCAAATAGTGCGCGGCTGCTGGTACGACAAGGACGTAAGTACAACAAGTTTCTTTGTGATGTAATGTTTTTTTTTTTTTTTTCAAGCCAACCATACGTACCTTTTTACAAACTATTCCTCTTATTATATTTCTTCTGTCATTAATATTGTGTGTACATAAAGTATTTAATAAAAAAAATGCGTAACAGAAAAATTTATAGGCATAACGGCTTTCCTGATGGAAATGGAAATCGAGTCTGCGGTTCCGAATCCATATTTAAAAAAAAATATATATCTTCACGCCATTCCCAATATATAGGTATACAGAGGTCTAGTCTAGACAATTAAGTCCCTTTGACCCACCTTCCACCGAAGATATTTTCGGGACAACGTGACAGGTGGTGAGCCCGTCGCCGTCATTATGTCCAAGCCAACGATATAGTTTGTACATAAGTTTTTGAAAAACTCTTTGGTACGAGCCACCTGGGGATCAAACTCGGGTCTCTTGACTCGAAATTCCGACCACCCAACCACTCGGCTATAGCGATATATTTTTGTTGCCATTGTAAATGTCATACAGATAGAACGGATAAGAGAAAGAGGGAGAGGTTCGCTGATATTTCGGGATCTGTCCTTTTTTACTGGTCCCTCGGGTATGATACTTGACTATATTTACTGACTCTACTTACTGAAAATACGTGTTTCCGTACACGCCGGTTTTGTCGTCAGCTATATGGTCACCGTTCCCACAGACGGATCCACGAAGACAACCACATTTTCTATAATAAATACATACATAAATAGGGGATATTATCACACACATTGCTCAGATCACAAAGTAAGCAGCTTAAGCATTTGTATTATGGAATCGGGGAAAATGGATGGTACCACAAACACCCAGACCCGAGAAAATGTAGAAAAGCACTTTTTCTGTATTGTGTCGGGTCAGGGTGTTTGTGGTGCCATAACATAAGTGATTCGGCTGCTTACTTATGCATTTATGTATTTATTATTATTATCGATAGTCGACACAACCCTCACAATTTGTTCGCGCTAAGTGGATGCGAGATGGCACTATATGAGCTACTTACTTTGGGAGCAGAGCAATGCATGACGTTGCCCTGTATATGCATTTATTATTATTTGCATTTACCAGCCATCGACATTTTTTTTAAATTTGTAACTACAGAAGGACATACTAGTGACGACCGGCGAGTCCGGCCTCATCAGCGTGTGGAGCGGGCAGGGGGGTGGGGGGGAGGATGCGGTGGTGGCCAGCAAGCTGTCGCGCACGCTCGGCAAACTGAACGCGAACAGACATAAACCATATTAGAACAATTTTCGTCGTTTGATTTGAACCTAATTTGTATTAATAAAGACTACCTTGTCCCGAATATATTTAATTATTCACTGCCTAGAAATGTGTTAGCTGTTGTATGCCGTAAGGTACCGCGGCAAAAATTATACCACACGCTCATTTCTTTTTTTATCTTGTAATAGTGGAGTAAATGAGACACTCGTTTTAAAGATATAAGCAATCGGGTCGAATCGAATAGTCAATTGATTTCACGTCTCAAGTAATAATATGTTTGATCCATATAACTACTACGTTATGCTATGGAGAACGGGGATAGTGATGTATTCGGTAATACTGCAAAACTATCGACTTTTTAGTGCTACCGACAGTATCGACCGATACGTTTTGGTTAAAATGCATTACTGTAGATACTATTATTATTAGAAAAAACTTTTACGCCATGCCCAATACTGTAGTAGACAGTGCACACACTAGAAAATAAAGCCCTCTCGAACCACCTTTCCGCGTATCAACCACCAAGCCAACGATATAATCCGTACATGGGTTTTCTTTTAAACCCATTGGTACGATTCATTTATATTGTAATAAACCACAGTTTATACAGTTTTTCTTTGATAAATGCTTTAAACCTGTCTATAGGCAAACTTTGTACTTTTGCCGGGATTTTGTTGTAGAAGCGTACACACCACCCCATGAATGAGTTACTTACTCTATGGAGTACTAACTGGAGTTGTAAGCTATACAATACATTTTCATATATATATTGAGAGGTCAATGTAAAAATATTTATTTCTTGAAATTTTTCTCTAAGAGAGGTTTTGGAATTTAAATTGTAAATAGATCTTATGGCCCTCTTTTGCAAAATAAACGTCGCCTCCACATCAGCTGCATGTCCCCACTGCAAAGTACCATATGACATTGTGCTATGCAAATAACTATATAAACAATTCTAGCTGAGTTTACATCAGTAAGGTATCTAATTTTTCTTACTGCAAATGCTGCAAAGCTGTTTGCAGGTTTAAATATATGGGAGCCCCATTGAAGCTTCGCATCAAGGGTCATTCCAAGAAAAACAGTCGTGTCCACATGGTGTAACTCTCTCCCATTTACAAGTACATTGGTGCCACCAAGGTATTTAACATCGGGTGTGGAAAATTGTATACATTTAGTTTTAATGTAATTTAAAAGCAAATTATTTACATTAAACCATGTTACAATATGTCGTTTAATTTTAAAAGTATCATCGTCAAACAATACTATATCATATTTATTCCGTACAAAGTACGGTAAATCATTAAAATGAAAAAAGCCAAGAATCGAACCCTACGGAGCGTCCATTAATACCCTCGACTCAGAAGAACTTGTGCCATGGATTACAACTTTTTGAATTCTATTGATAATTTATTATTAAATAATTGCGTCGATACTTTAGCGGCCTCTCATATCAAGGGTACTTCGATAAGGGCCGGGGCGGCATCAGAGGCAGCTGAATCGGGTAAATGGCGTAAATATGAGTCTTTGAAAGGAGACTATATATTTGTTCCATTTGCCGTAGAGACAATCGGTCCGTGGGGTCCCCGCGCGATGCAGTTTCTAAAGGAATTGTATCCGCGACTTATCGGTACCGCTGGTGACAAGAGGGCTGGTTCTTTTCTCGCTCAACTGTTAAGTCTAGCCATTCAACGTGGAAATGCAGCCAGCGTTCTTGGTACCATGCCACGAGGAGTAGGGCTCTACGATTATAATAGTTTTTAGTTAATAAGTATTATAAATATTAACATAATTTTTTCTGTAAATTCTATTTGATAGATGAGAATCAATAAGGTCGAGTGCGGTATTTCTAATGCCATAGTGTTGTGATTTAAGCAAACGAAGGCCTTGGAGATATCATAAAAGATACGCAGAGCATCCTGTGAACCCTCCCAAGCCTTAAATATTTGCTCCTTGTACATACGAATGCGATTATTCTTTTGGCTAAAGATATACTTGTGTGTTGTAACAAATTCAAATGAAGAACAAGTGTGGCGCGCTTCAGCCTCATTTTCCCTGCCGCTGCGTAGCCTCTGCCGGCCAATAGCTCGCCAACCGATATATGGTTTCTAATAAAGAGAAATATCTCTTCTTCGGTCGTGTTATTGGTTTTTGTTTAATGTCATAAAAGACTAAAAAGTTACTACGTAACAGATCCACAATTTCCCCGCAATACGACAAATATTAACTAAACTTTCAAGCTGTCATGCGACGCATGGCAAATATTCTGAATCTAATAAAAAGTTTTATCAAATAATCATGTGGAAGGCGTGGACGCAAAGAATTAAATAATAATTAATAAATAAATAAATATCTTCACGCAATTCCCAATACAGGGGTAGACAGAGGTTTAGTCTAGACAATTAAGTCCCTTTGACCCACCTTCCACCGAAGATATTTTCGGGACAAGGTGACAGGTGGTGAGCCCGTCGCCGCCTTTTATGTCCAAGCCAACGATATTAATTCGTACATAAGTTTTTAGAAAAACCCATTGGTACGGCTACTTGAGGATCGAACTCGGGTCTCTTGACTCGAAATTCTAACCACTCGGGTATCGTGACTTTTTTAAATAATAATTAATTTAATATATCACACAATTTGCTCCCAGGTCGTCCCATTAAGTTCAATAAAAAGTTTTCTGTAAATGCATTTCCAATCAGAGCGGGTGTGGCACTTGTGCGTTCGAAATACACAACTAGAGGCCTGGTAATGTTGTATATTAACGTTAATCTTTTTGTCTCCTTTATGAAATTTTTGTTCAGACTGATGGATTAAAGTACAGCCTAATTCGCTGGTCGTAGAAACGTAGAGAACGTAACATAATTGATGTAGGCATCCAATAAAATACTTAACGACCATATTACAGTTTTTTCGTAATCCTCCATAAACTATAATACCTAGTGGTCAAGAGGGGTCGCTTCGCTAAGCACAATAAAACTGCGATGTTCTGCATTAATTAATTTATTCATTATATTATTTTTACTATTAAAATAAAATTAAGGTTATATTAATAAATATTCAAAAGACTATAAAAAAGATACAAACAAAATTACATACAGCAAAATAAAGAAATTAAAATATACGCTATCGGTAGTAAATAGTAGTAAATGAACGCTCATAAAAAACTTCATTGTTTTTCTAATTGCGGGAAGGTTTACCTAAATGCTACTAAAATATCAAAGGTTTACACAAAATTTCCATCGACTATGGCAATTGACAATTAATTAAAGCTACATTATCTCTATGGATTCATTCTCCTGCATAAGTTAACGTCCACTTTTGCAATGAACGTATCAATATTCAAAATTCCAATATCATGGAAATATATACAGGGGAATTTTACACAGTTACAGAAACAAGAAATACCTATTCCTACTCCAGTAGATTTTACTATTGGGAAGAATCAGATTTCACTCAACAGTATTTTTTTTCGAATTCCGTTTGTATACATAGTTTCGACTTGTCGAAAAAATGTAACGATGTAAAAATTTTTGCCGTAGGCTCCAGAATTAAAACCAAATTTACAGAGTATTTAATAACTTTCCAATTATTCTTAAAAAAAATAAAATCAAAAATGAATTCGTCGTAACTTTTTATTCGATACACCATGTAATATTTGGCTACGTCTACAGAAAGACAATAGCAATAAAGTAACAAATAATTTTTTTATGTAATAATTTAAACCATACAACACCATTTCTAAAGACTCTGTTACAATTTTACTATTCAATTATTATCTACATCTACATCCTTTTTTCTAGTGAGATAAATTATAAAATAATATTACAATACCTAAAAATATTAAGGTAAGACTCATTAGCGGATTGGGAGAACAAAAATGTAAGATACATTTTTGTTCTCTAAGATACATTTAATAATCGTTTGAGCATTTTTTAGTAATAATTTCCATACAATATTTTGTAGTTTTATTTTAAACGTAGTTAGCTAATGTGGCCTTGAAGGAGATTTTAAGCATGGATGTGAATAGTTAGATTATTTAAGACAAAAAAAATGTCAAAATATTATAAAAAATGGCTTGCGTTTGTCTTTGGTTAATATAATAATATATGCGGATGTGCAAAAGGTATCGTATCCAGCTTGTCCACTAATCTGCTGACTTTACTTCGATGACAGGAACATGATGAGCCTGAAATGGTGAATTATTCAGATTTGAAATAAATTTTCTTCAAAACCGAACAATAATTATTCACGTAATACAACACAACACTCGAGTCTTTGGTTGGCTGCTAGAAAATGCCATAGTGTATGTTCACGTAATATATGTAATATACACCATGGCATTTTCTACAATATAGTACAATAATGTACGTACGCACCTCATCAAGTGTATGTATGTCTATGTGTATATGTATACATGTATGTAAGTTTTTTTTCTACTTTTATACTTAATTGTATGTGCCAAATAAATGTTACTTTTGTTCTTATTTTCTAAAGTGATAATATAATTAAAAAAATATTTCGCCAAACAAATTTATTGTTTTACCTACTGTGGAGAAACTAATTTTAATGTGAATTCTTGCGCATTTAAGTAATTAGTACGTTGAAATAACTCTTATTAATAAAGCTGTGCTGCGCTGCGCTGTGCTGTGTGTGTGTGTGTGCGTGTGTGTGTACGCACCGGCAGTGCAGCGGCTTGGTGGCCAGCAGACGGTTGGCGTCGCGCGGCTCGGCGAGCGGCAGCGGCAGCGGCGGCGCGTCGGGCGCGTCGTCGCGGAAGCTGTGCTGCGCGACGCGCGCCGCCAGCCGCGCCTCGCCCCACGGCCCGCGCACGCACACCCACTGCACGCCGAGCGCGCTCGACGTCTTGCTCTTTAGGATCAGCTGCGCGCGTTACGTACACACGGACTTCGCATTTTCGTTCACAGCGCGAGACAACTCTCGCGATAATGCAAAGTGTAATTTTGTAAAGCGCAGCTGTTACTTTGTATGTTTATCAATATATAACTTTCTGACTTTGATGTAGTACGTGGACGAGAGACACGCCGTTTGTCGTGATGTGGCCAGCTCGGAGTTTTTCGGTTGTGGGTGTTTGTCGTACTTTCGTTGTTTCCGATTCCATAAAACAAGTGCTTCAGCTGCTTACTTTAGGATTAGAGCAAGCAGAGTATAAGGATTTTAACAATTGTTATTTGCTATTCTGCGAAGTAAAACTATATTCCGAGATGATATGGAAAAAGTGTGAAAACACCCGGAGTTTGAGGTACCTTCGTTGTGTCTGATTCAAGTGCCTGAGGATCAGAGCAATGTATGTCATATTGTCTCTTTTTTTTATGTGGCTCACGTGATGGTAAGTGATTACCGCCGCCCATGAACACCCGCCATACCAGAGGCATAACAGATGCGTTGCCAACCCTAGAGTGCCTCCTCCCCTCCAGAATCGGGGGAGGGGGGTGTGTGGAAACCGGTTAGCTGCACTCACCAGACGAAACGCAGAAGCCTGTTAGACTTCTACTTCACGCCGGTATTCTGTGAGGTCGCGGTACTGCCCCGGTCGAGCCGCCCATTCATGCAACAACAAAAGGTGGTGCGCGGCTCTACCACTGTTGAAAGAAACCGTCGGAGTACTTGGTAGGTGATCTCGCGCTGCGCGCTCTGCGTGGGGTCGCGCTCGTTCCTGTTCACGAACGCCTTCATCACCCACTGGTGCCCGAACGCCGAGAAACGTGACGTCTCGTAATACAGCTTATGTACAAACTCCTCGGTGCGGTACGGCCTTAGTTGCAAGTCTGTAGTTGTGATAAAATTAACACGTATATAGTCCTGCTCATAAATAATTTTACTATAAAAAAAACTCTACAATGAATGACATTTAAATATGGAACCACTCATCATATGAATATCGTGTTTTGTCATATTCGAGAATTATGTTTTTAAATGGACGTAGTTATGTGAAACGTTCCAATTCAGAATGCTACATTTTGAGAAAAAAAATTAATTTATGGTTTTTGTGGTACATTTATTTGTCCTAATTAGTATATACAAATGAAGTTAGTTTTATGGAAGAATTATATAATTGTTTTTTTTTTTTTTGTTGAAAGTTTGAATTTTTCGTAAATAAAATTTAGTTTCGAATACACTCGTGAATTGGAATGTTTTCATTATTTTCATATAAATTTATGACATCAAGTTATGTGATAAGGTAAAACAAATTCCAATAAAATAATCCGTAGTAATTGTAAACAACTGGAAGCTTATAATATCGTATAGACGCATTTCCAAAAGTTTAATGATTCCATCATGGATTATTTTACATTGCGTCATACAAGTTCCACTTAGATACTTTATTTCCAACAAAAACTTATTTTAAATAGTACATTACATTATTTAAAATAAACTATTATAATTATCTACTGTAAACTTAATAGAAATGAAATGAGTCATAGAGCCCGTTGTTTATGGTTGTTATCGTTTACGTGCGTTTATGTGGCGACAGCGACGTGCCTCGTCATAGACAACGCACCGTTGAAGGTGATCTTCTCGTAGGAGAGCAGGTCGAGGATCTGCTCGTAGACGGCGGCGGCGTGCCGCGCGTGCCGGTCGCGCTCGGCGATGAGCGCCAGCAGGTCGGCGGCGGAGCGCGCGGGGTGCGAGCAGCGCTGCTCGTGCGCGCCCGCCTCGTGCCACGGCCCGCGCCAGCCGCACCCGATGCACGCGTACTTGCACCCCGTCAGCCTGCGCACACGCCCCGCCAAACCACTTACCCAGCGCCTCTAACGACTGCGCTGCTCCCGGCCACGCTTTTAACAGTGGCAGAGGCGACGCATCAGCTTCTGTTGTTGCATGAATGGGAATCGACCGGGGAAGTACCGCGACCTCGCATAATACCGGCGTGAAGTGGAAGTCTAACAAACTTCTGCGTTTCGTCTGGTGAGTGCAGGCAACCGGAGGCCCACATACCCCCCTCCCCCAATACTGGGGGGGGGGGCATTCCAAGGCCGGCAACGCATCCGCTATGCCTCTGGTATTGCGGGTGTTCATGGGCGGCGGTAATCACTTACCATCACGTGAGCCACCTGCTCGTTTGCCTCCCTCTTCTATAGACACTCTTGCCCTGCGCAGCTAAATGACTACTACAGCCTTTAGTCACTTGGAAACTACGGAGGTTACGGAGCAGTCGTCATCTGATACGACACGACCTAATACTAAATGCCTCGTCGATACGATATCATACTTCTGAAACAATTAGAGCTCTACTTGTGTGATGTGTTGTGTGTTGAATACATTGTTTGACTTCCATTTACATTATATTATAATTTCGGACAGTGAAAATTAAGTACTTTTTTTGTCATTGGAATATGTCCAATGACAGCTTGCATATGGACAACCATTAAGAAAGGGCGGACCTATTTCAAAAGGGGTCCACCTTCCGCATGTTGCATATTTTGTGTACCCGCAAAACTCGTAAGTAGTCGTTAGATTGACTTTTTCATATATTTATTCAAGGCTGCATATAACTGAAGCACAGACCTGCGGTACCTACGGCGCTTGAGGGGCGCTTCACTAGCTTCAGACACGAGGTAAGTTCGTCTGAGGGCGGTCAGCAGGAGGCTGTACACGCCGGTCACAATGCGTAACAAGGCATTGATCATGGGACGCCGCTCCGGCGTCCCGTCTACAACGATTTGCGCGAATCTGTACCGCCTGGGGGGGAGGAAACAACGCTCGCAGCTGTTAGTTTAACTTTTATCTTTCAATTTAGTCCTTTCGATCCAACAGAGCTTATTTGGAACAACGTGACAAGTGGTAAACCTGTCGCTGTCTTGGTCTCCAAGCAAACAATGCAATATGCTCATATATATTTATATAAACAATTCATATTCATCACACGAAGTTTTGCCCCTAGCAGTATTCAAACCAGAACCTAGAACCTAGGCTATTGAGTTTTTTGACCTGTGTTTGTAGAAATTTTTATTTGTGTGTAAATTCATTGTGACATTACTGGTTTACTTTTACTAGGTACTAAAAAGGAATTCAAATTGAACTAGATTTGTATCAAGTTCAATTTGAAAACTGGTAAAGGATTTTTATTTTTAAAATTATTATTTTAACTATTTGATACATCATAGTGAAACCGTCTTTATTGCTTTATTCATTAAATTAAGCTGCCATTACAATAATGTTCCAAACAATAAAATTTATACAGTAATTAATTAAACAATTATAAAGACATTAAGGTGGCAATAGGCTCAGCACCTGTACACATTATCTCAAAAAAACTTTGGTGAAAAGCAGGACGACAGGACTTCAATGTCTAGATTTGCCATACTGGGATAGGCTTACCCCTAACTTACTTGAAATAAACAATAAAATAAAAAATTGATGGCAATATTTTAACTTTGTCCTTTGGCCTATTGCTTGCACAATGGAGCAATCGCTGAGTGAGAGCTCATCATAATAAAGTCTTTCCAACGTTCATATACAATTTATTGTATTTACATCCCACTTGCTCCTTAGACATCTGAAATTATTGCTATTGCAGCTGCAGCATTCTAAGAACACACATGCACGCAAAAGCCCTGTTGTATTTTCCTATTGCAACCGATCTAATCACATTACTTAATTTAATAATATATGCAAAGAAGATAAATGTAATAATTGTAAACTGTAAGTCCAAGAAGACCATAATACCAAGATATCTTTAAGACTCACCGCTACCGAAAATCCTAAAATTGATCAGACAATCACTGTACCTCTCTTCGCATATGTTATCCTCATGGTTCTGCAAAGAGTGACGCGGGTAAACACGAGTACAGAATCTGCACTCCGATGGTAGCTCGGACACTGTCTTCTCAACAGCCAGGTTCCTTGATGCTGATGTCCTAGAGATTTCGATGCGGCAGTTGGGACAAGTCGCGGTTTCATCCCGGAGCCTGGCATCCGCCAGCAAATGTGTAAAACAAGGAGCGCACATTAGGTGCCCATTTGAACACTGCAAGGGAAGGAATAACATCAGTACTTGCAATTAACATTTCAGAAAAAATTAGTTATGTATATATATTATTAAAAACATATACTTTTAAATAAATAACAATATTAAAAATTTTAAATTAACATCAAAATTGAAAATCTTGAATGAGGTCACTATTGCAAATTTAATTTGAGTGGCAATAGCCTAATGGTTTGGGTGTGGACTGCGAAACATGATGTCAGGTTCGGGCCCCGCTATTCGACTATTGACGTAAACCAACTCCAGACACAAGCATTGCAGCTTAATTGGAGTGGTTAACAGGAATACTAGTAATGTTATTCGGCAATGCTAGTATTCTTTAAAAAAAAATTCATTATTGCAGTTCTATATCTGTTCTATACCTTTTAAAATAAGCATTAATTTAGGCATTTTGTAAGTTTGTTAAATTTTGCAGCATAGCCTGATGGAAAAAGGTGTTATTATGTTAGTACTAGTACATCTATGTATATCTATAGCATTGTAGCTTCCAAGTTAATGGATACATTTCACGCAATTTTTATAACTTATATGATTTAGGGAGTCTGCATAAATCTTAACTATAATTTATGGTGATTCATGAGTATTTTCCGACATGTTGTAAATTGAAGTTTCTTTTTTTAATTATTAAGAAATTTGCTGGAAACTAAAAGTATTAAAAAAAATATCAATCAGTATGTATCGTGTTGTGTAATAATAGTAATATGTTATATGAAAATTTACATTATATATGAGCAAAATGTATAAGCAAAATATTTGTAAAGTGGATTATAACTATTGCTATATATAATGTTAATTTACTTTTTGTCTTTATGGTATTTATGAATATTATTTCCAACATACAATGTTAATGAGCATATTTTTTTTAGTAAGATGTCTTATATAAGGGGGTAGAATATTCAGGCAGAATATTTGTCAATTGGAAAAGTATGATTTTCATTATCTTTTACTTTAAATTAAAGTAATATTCAAGTATCAGCCCCTTTTAAAAATACAATGTTTATAAATACCCTATTTAGTAAAGTTTAAAAATGATGTGTTTGTGCCAACATTAAATGAGAATTTCTTCTAATTTAATATTGCAACTTTAATATAGACTAATATTTTAGTGTCAAAGTGCAGTGTGACCCTGAGTGTGTGTGTGTATCAATATTTAGTCCAACTAAAGCTGGATTATACATTGCATGTCCCTGATACACTTAAAGTGCCCCCAATCCCAAGGTAAATAAGATGGACTTTTTTTCTATTGTAAAAAAATCTGTTGTATAGGATTAATAGGCTACTAAAGTTACCACAATTTTTTTTTTAATTATAAACTACCAAAAATTATGCTTTAAATTAATTAAAAAGAAACTACAACTCCTCTAATATATCATGTTTTACTTTCACATATGGGGAAAAAATATAACTAGTAAGTGAAGTAGAAAGGAATAATTTTGATGCTAAATATAAAATGTATGTCTGTTTCATGTGGGTGTACTGCATAGCTACACTACACAACTTAGTAGAAAAACATATTTTGTTTTTTATTTAGATCTCAGAATATTCAATAATGATGGGCAACTTGAAATTAAAATTAATAAAATAGAATACATTTGGAACAATTTCCATTTTAATAATAACTGATAATAAATAAAAAATTTATACTGTACTATTTCCAGAAATTATGAGGTAAAAGGAGGGGAGTTTAATAAAGAAATAACTACATGTCAGGAATATTTGTTTATTGTAGTGAATTACTACACGAGTGGGTACAAAACTTAATTACCAGCTATGAGATCATAAACAATAGATCACAATACAATATTACCGAAAATTTTAACAATATGGCCATCTAAAACATTATACACAAAATAAATCACACCTTACATATCAATAACATACAAGTTCAATAACAAAATCTTGAACACATTTGTAAATAGGCGACAAAACACGACACTACTAAAGTAAAAATTTAAACTAAGAAACCTCTTATGGTAACAAAGACTTAGAATAAGTCGCAATAATTACAAACTAATCAGACATTTCAAGATGGTTGTAAGAATATAAGTCTTATACAACACTTTTTCAATTTAAAAAATAAATAAAACAGCTGATTAACTTTTTTGTTATCAGCTGCCTTGGAATACCTGGTATACGGCTGCAGGAGGTAGGTCCAAGCAAACTGCGCAGCACAAAATGCCCCCCAATCTGTGCTCGAGCTTTTCGGAGTGCTCTTTCTCTAGTAGCATTTTACGTTTCTTAGCCAAAGGGCCCTCGTCTTTTATATCAGATTCTACATTTTCACTAGACGATGGCACTGGAGCACTTTCGGGCGTTTCAGCCATTTTTTATAATTTTTATAAGATTTTATACAGGATGAAAATGAAATACTACAAAACACAACACATAAAACAAAATATCAAGTCAAATCACAATGTCACATCAAAGAGTATTTAATCAAAGATTACATAATCACTAGGTGGGTCAAGTCAACATAGTAAAAATGTCACACCTGACTCATAGAGAACTATCGGTATTATATCATTTTCGGTGATGGGAAGGCAGGCTGATATAAAAGTACCTACAGTCTGATTATAACGTAGACAGAGCAACTTTTCTTTAAGCCTTTTAAGCCGCCGTATTTCTTTATCAAAGTGGCCGATACGAGGATGACATTGAAAGTTCTTAGAAAATCAAAAATTGAGCAAACTAACAAGTTAGTATTTTTATTATATCTGTTCAAAAGTTTCCATTCACATCAATATATTGCTGCATTCGACAGAACCACCGAGGAAAGCACTTTATCCACTCGTCACTAGGGGTCCCTCGATGGCCTTCTGGAACGCAGGCACTGCTTACTTGGCGTCCATGAAATTTTTTCTTCGAAGTTTTTCTTTTATTTTCTCTCGAACTTTAGCACATATTGGTTAGTATACCACTCTGCAGTAACTTACTTTTGATTTCTGCTTTACTTTTTATTTCTTTGTATCTGCTCAAACTATTGGATCAGTCTCTGTCATATACCGCACAACACAGATATTATCTTCAGTCATCGTCGTAGAAGGCCTACCCTCAAACAGAGCATCGTTGAGATTGTTGTGACCACGTTTAAACTCATTAAACCAGTTATACAGTACAGTAGCCCGAAAAGAAGCTTCATCGTGAAAGGCCGAAGTCTTTCATAACATTCTTATTGACTTAAATGATACCGAAAGTCATAAAAAAAATCATAATACAAACATTTTCTCGCGTTAAATTCATACTGGCGTGACACAGACAAATTTTAATTTGCCGCCAATTCGTAAAACAAATGACGAATGAATGAAATTAGAACTCAATAATATTAGAAAGACTTCTATTTTCAAAATTTAAACTTATTTTTTTTAATTCTTAAAAAGTGGCCAGTTCTAAAAACTATCAGTGACGCCGTTGTATCGACCATGCCCAAAATTTTGATGAAACAAATGAACATTTAGTTTTACTATTTAATTTTTTGTTTTCGTTTTATACGTACATTGATATTTATTATTTGACTGATATTTTTAGTATGTTGTACAAAGTTAGTTGCAAATTCACGATCTCTTTGTAAGCTAAATGATTAATATCGGCCTTTGTGGGTTAACTCATAAAAAGTTAAGGAGAAAAAAATATTAACTTTTTCCTCATTTGTCAATATTCCCAGAAATGTTTTAAGCGAATCCTATTTTATATTATTTCACACACTTGGACGCATTACACAAGGATTTTACTAACTAATAGGTGTGGATCCCTTAAATAAATTCTTCAATGAATAATAAATCCGTATAATACATCACACTGATTTTTCTATCTCTACGTTGCGATACGACACGACGATATTTTTTAAATAATAATTACCTATTTAAGTATTTTTAGGTAATTTGCATTAATAATTATTAAGAAATTGAAATTTAATGAATTTTATACCTACTTATTTTATTAAATTTTGGTCATAAAATGATGGTAATGAATGAAGTCACGATAGCCGAGTGGTTGAGTGGTCGGAATTTCGAGTCCAGAGACCCGAGTTCGATCCCCTGGTGGCAGGCCTTAGTACTTTGTACCATTGGGATTTTTCAAAAACTTACGTATTAATTATATTGTCGGATTGGAGATTGAGACGACGATGGGCTCACCACCTGTCACGCTGTCCCAAAATATCTTCGGTGCAAAGTGAGTCGAAACAACTTAATTGTCTTTTTATTTCTTTATAAAAGGATGGCACTCACTTAGAAAATTATGTTTCTCACATTCCCAATCACAAAATTTTTAAATTGTTATTTTGTATCAAAACACAAAAAATTGACATAATAGCACTAACTAACTTACTTATCTTCACGCACTATACCTGACGGGGTAGCCAGAAAAAACAGATCGCCAAGTGTTACGATTCCTACATACCTCTTTCGCTTATTTCAGATTCATAATCTTCTTCATACACGCACGTCTAGTTTTCCGAGTACTCATGACCGGGGAGGGTTCTCTTTTTTTTTTTTAAAGGGAGGCAAACGAGCAGGTGGCTCACGTCATGGTAAGTGATTACCGCCGCCCATGAACACCCGCAATACCAGAGGCATAGCAGATGCGTTGCCTCCCTTAGAGTGCCCCCCCCCCCAGAATGGAGAGGGGGGGTGAGTGGGCCACCCTTCTCATCAAGCAATTTGCTCACATGTTCTTCGAAGGTTAGTCTCGGTCTACCTCGACACCTATTAATATTAACTTTCGCGCTATATATTTTCTTCGCCATTCGATCTTCGCCCATTCGCTCAACGTGCCCAAACTATCGTAGCACGCCCTTATCAATTTTTGTGACAAGGTCATCTTTCAAACATGCCATATTGCGAATCTCTTCGTTTCGCTTTCGTTCGGCCATGGTAAGGCCGCACATTTTACGAAGAGATCGCATCTCTACTGCATTCAACCTGCTTTTATGCTTCTTCTGGCATACCCAGGTTTCGCTGCCATATAACAAAGTCGGTACCAACACTGCGTTATGTATTGCAAGGCGTGCACTTTTCACAACGCCTTGCCTTTTGACAAACGCACTCAGTGCACCATTGACTGTTCCTGGCCGCGACATGCCTGTCCACATCGAAATCACATCTTCCATCCCGGCTAAACGCACTCCCCAAGTATACATTTTCATTCACCTGTTCTAGACATTCCTGATTTACCCATATTTCACACTTCGTTCTTTCTTCGTCCCTTTCAAAACCAGAACCTTAGTTTTATTAGCATTCAAACGGAGACCTTTAATTTAACATTCTTCTTTCATACACGTGACTTATGCCTGCAGTTCTACCTCTGATGGTGCGATAAGCACTGCATCATCAGCATACAGCAGACAATTTACTTTTATGTCACCCAATTTCACACACAAACAGCTATCTTTCAGCTTCTGTGAACAGCTGTCGAGATATCATGCCGCACACAGGCTTTACACTTTACGTGACAGTAAAGTGACTGCACAGCCCTTAGCAATCGACCATCCACACCATACCCCGGCAACAGTTCCCTCATTTTCTTCCTTACGACTTTATCAAATGCTTTCTCAAGATCCACAAAAGCACAGAAAATATTCTGGTTAGCAGCCAGCTTCTCCGTGATCATGCGGAGAAAGAACATTTGATCCGTGCATCCTCTTCCAGGTCTAAATCCGCATTGTGCCTCTTTCCGATTTCTCTTGCATCATACGTGTCAAAACCTTCGAGTAACATTTACTTGCTAAGAGTAAGGTCAAGCTGATCGCCCGATAACACCCGCTTTCTTCTTATTTACTGCTTCTTTCACTTCGTTCGTGGTGGAATACCACGTTTCTGTTCCACACACGTCTTCCGCTGCACTAACCATTCCATCCCTAAGGCTCTGCCATATCTCTTCCACATATTCTTTCCTGACATCGATGATGTCAAGCTTTTCGGCTACGCTTGTTTGATATTTATCCCTAATGTCCGCTTCCTGAAGCTTCGGATGCCACCAACCGACTGTGGTTCTGGTATCCCCGTCCGGCGGCGCCAACCCGGGAACAGACTCCTAAATCTAGTAATCACCAGATAGTGATCCGTTCCCAGGTCAGCACCCCTGAACACTCGCATATTTATCACCAAACATTCCAAGCACCGACTCGTACCCTTGTCGAGCAGTACCAACCCATCCATTCAAATCACCACATACAACAATTCTTTCGTTTCCCCTAACCAAATCTAGAACTTCCCTTACACTCTCCCAAAACTCCTCCAGCTCAGCCCTGGACGACGAAGCCACCGGCGCATAAACAACCAAAAGAAATAACTTCGACAGTCCCAATTTAAAGCGAACCCAGAGAAGTCACAAACTTATATTCAGTTATAACATCGACCAACCGAGACGACAGCAGCACCCCCACTCCCTGGCAGGCGCTCTCGCTCTCCGGGACTCCGGACCACAGAGCTAACGCCCCGCCAGGGAGCTTTTCAGCACCGCTGCCCATCCGTTTGGTCTCCGACAAACACACGACATCTAGTTCTCTTTCTTTTATTATTTCGATCAACTCATTCGTCTTATCTCTCATGCCTCCTCTAACATTCCACGTGCCAACTCTGCACTCCGTCCTCCACCTTCCGCCGTGTCGGGCTGTGCGTGATGGGTGGCGGTTCCCATCGCCGCTTTGCGCGCTGCATTCCACACCAACGGGGACGAACTGGTGTGCGTCGCCTTGGGGGGACGCCCTAACCCTCGTTGGCATGGGTGCGCAGCTGAGTAGAATTGCAGCCCTGAAAAGGGCTGGCAGGGGTCGCGACGAGCACGCTTCTACAATGACCCCTAACAACACAGTAGCACTAATCAAGAAATTTGACCCCTACTCTAGCCAATTTTTTTTATAAAATTGTCAACAAATATTTATTGACCATATTATATGAGGATGGTGCCCTAACGGGTTGTTTACACACTACCCAACTAAGTTCTAGGTCTGACTTAGTTTGGTACTTACTGAAGAATCTGTGACAATGCATCACTCGACACATAATCCGAATTTTTATTTTAGTACTGTTTAAAATACTTTTTGGCAATACGGAGGATCCTTACAAAGACGTACTATAGGGACCTACCGTACCCCCCCATACTTTTTGGTAATAACCAAAAAGTATTTTAATAGACTTATACAATAAAACCCATACCTTACTCAAAGGCCGGCAATACATCTGCTATTCCTCTGGTATTGCAGGTGTTCATGGGCGGCGGTAATCACCTACCATCACGTGAGCCACCTGCTCGTTTGCCTTCCTATTCTTTAAAAAATCCTGTAAGGATCCAATGGTTTCCAATAAATAAATAATTCTGGACAGCATCGCATTCATCGCCCTGATCCCAAGGTAAGTTGCCAAAGCGCTTGTGTTATGGAATCGGAAGTAGCGACGGTCCCACAAAGTCCAGACTCGGAGTAACATACAAAGTGATTTTCTACAGTGACACCTCCGGAAATCGAACCTGAGCTGCCGACCCTATGTAAACCGCTGTGCACTTAACCATGGAGGTCGAAAGCGAATAATCCGCTATGTTGTAGGTTTTCAAACTAACTTCGATTTACTGGGGTAGACGGAAGGTTAAAAAATTTTCAGCCCTTTTAAACCACATTTTACAAACAAACATTCATATCTATCGTATAAATAAATACGATATTTAAAGAAATAGAGAAATTTAAAAAATAACTGACCCAGGCGGGATTTGAACCCGCCTGTGTCAGTTATTGTCAGTCACCTGCGTCATTTAAATTTTTTTTCGTATTTCTTTTTTTTTAGTTTCAGAAATTATATAACATCGGACATTGTGGCTTGGGTTATTAGGAATTTACACGATATTCTAAAAAAGTTGCTTTGTGTTAATAACCAAGCGATACCTCTAAGGTCTCTAACCTTAGTCGAAAGCGAATAATCCGCTATGTTGTAGGTTTTCAAACTAACTTCGATTTACTGGGGTAGACGGAAGGTTAAAAAATTTTCAGCCCTTTTAAACCACATTTTACAAACAAACATTCATATCTATCGTATAAATAAATACGATATTTAAAGAAATAGAGAAATTTAAAAAATAACTGACCCAGACGGGATTTGAACCCGCCTGTGTCAGTTATTGTCAGTCACCTGCGTCATTTAAATTTTTTTTCGTATTTCTTTTTTTTTAGTTTCAGAAATTATATAACATCGGACATTATGGCTTGGGTTATTAGGAATTTACACGATATTCTAAAAAAGTTGCTTTGTGTTAATAATCAAGCGATACCTCTAAGGTTAGAGCGTGGAAGGGCGAGTATAGTTGATGTTACGATGGATGGCCACTTCCCGTGGCCGAAGAGTGGTTCATGGCGGAGCCATAAAATTACTTTCCAACATGAATACGAAATTATTTTAGAGCCTTTGTAAGAAGCAGATTTGCATCAGAGAATGCCTGTTTTTTTTTTACGGTTTATTTATAAATATGAGAGAGAAATATGTTCATTTTCTTTAAAACAATTGTTCATTTTTGCAACCTGTGGTGTCAGATACATTAAGGCCTTACTACTATTTTCTTGGGTCTAAGTGTTTGTGGTACCTTCGTAGTCTCCGATTCTGTAACACGCGCGCTTTAGCTTCTCACTTTGAGATCAGAGCGATGTGTGTGGTTTATATTTGTATTTATTATTTGCCATTTACCAATAGATGGCGTGAACACTTTTATCACTGCTCATATTATTTAACAAAGCAATACGAAAACGAGATAGTTGGTGGAACAAATGGTGGAAGGAAGACACAGTGGAAAAAAGTGGAACGAGCGAAAATTTTACCCAGATAATCATTATTTTATTTTCGCCCTCTCTTCAGCGTGTACTTGTCAACCAGATGAAAACCTGTAGGGGAAAAGAAACTCGGGTTTTCAGGTAAGAAAACATAGTGTTTGTGACCTGCCATTGTAGTTGCGTGTTCGGTTAATTATAAACATTCAGTTATTTTTCGTTACGGCAAGTATAAGTAGTTATAACCAATACAGTAAATACTAAAAAAATATCTTCACACCTTTCCCAATACAGGGGTAGACAGAGGTCTAGACAACTAAGTCATTTCGACCCACCTTCCACTGAAGATATTTTTGGGACAACGTGACAGGTGGTGATCCTGTCGCCGTCTTAATATCCAAACCAACGATATAATTCGTACATAAGTTTTGAAAAAACTCATTGGTACGAGTCTGCCACCTGGGGATGGAACTCTGGTCTATTGACTCATATTCTAACCACCCAACCACTCGGCTATCGTGACTTGTGAGTACTAAATAAATACTGAATACTACATAAACGATACCGCGTTCTTGCCGATTAATAGTGCAGATTAATCAATTATTAACCAGTAATACCAACTTGTACTCCCAATAGGTATTAAAATTCGACTTTTTTAGACGATTGAAGGAGGTTTTTTATAGAAAAGGGAGGCAAACGAGCAGGTGGCTCACGTAATGGTAAGTAATTACCGCCGCCCATGTACACCTGCAATACCAGAGGCATAGCAGATGCGTTACCGGCCTTTGAGAAAGGTATAGGCTCTTTTCTTGAAGGTCCCTTAGTCGTATTGGTCCGGAAAAACCGCTGACGCCAGAACATTCCATAAAGTGCAAGTGCATGGCGATGGTGAAATTCAGCGGCTGGGATTAATCCGAACAATTCCTCGGAGCACTCCCCGTAGTACATCTTGTAAAAAAAGGAAAGAGATGCAACATCTCTTCGCAAAGCCAGGAGATATAGCTGAACAGAACTTGGTCGTCGACGATTCGAACCGCTATTCGTTGGATACGGTCAAATGTACAGAGCTGACACTTGGGTGCCACCGCCCAGAGATGAGAACAGTAGTACATGTGCGGCCGAACCTGCGCCTTATAAAGTTGCAACCGGTGGGCCGGCACGAAGTACTGTCTTGCTCTACTGAGCACCCTAAGCTTTTTAGAGGTCAATTTGGCCTTCCCATCCAAATGACCGCGAAACTGATCGTTGTTCGAAATGTCGACGTCAAGGATTCCGATGCTGGTTGAGGCAACTAGAGGAGTGCTCTCAAAATGCGGTGATACGACGAAGGGTTTCTTTTTAGCGGTATACGTGCAAACTTGTGTCTTTTTAGGGTTGAACTGGACTAAATTTAATCTGCCCGAGTCCGAAATTTTGTCTAACAAAATCTCGACTTAAGACACAAATTTGTTCCGGTACTCTTCGACGTGTTCCCGAGAAATATTGGGAGGGCCGGTATATAGGGCATCACCAGTACTGTCGTCTGCATAGCAATGGATGTTACTAACTTGTAACAAATCATTGATATGCAGAAGAAACAGGGTTGGCGATAGCGCACAGCCTTGTGGGACACCAGCGTTCACAGACTTTGAGTCCTTGATGCTCCGATCTGTGAGAAAACTAGTGACACAAATACAAAATTTCTCGGGAAGCCCATATGACAGAAGCTTCGAGAGAAGAGCTTTGTGCCATACTCGATCAAAGGCTTTCGCTATGTCCCAACTAACTGCCAGGGCCTCACCCTTGCTCTCTTCAGCCTCTGCCCATCGATGAGTGAGGTACACAAGAAGATCACCAACTGAGCGACCCCGACGGAACCCGTACTCATGGTCACTAATCATCTGGTGCTCTTCCAAGTACCTCAAGAGCTGACAGTTTACAATAGACTCCATTATTTTTGAGAACAAGAAAGTGATGGTGATCGGACTGTAGTTGCCCGGGTTTGAGCGGTCGCCTTTCTTAGGGATCGGGAGCACCAAAGCTGTCTTCCAAGTCATCGGAACGACGCCTTGAGAGTAGGAGTACCGAAAAAGACGCGTTGGAACCGGTGCCAACTCGGGAACACACATCCTCAGCACAAGAGAGGGGACAACATCGGGTCCACTCGACTTCTGGATGTCCAGGGAGAGGAGTGCTTTTCGCACTAAGCTCTGAAAAAACCGGATGTCCGGCATAGAGCACTCACTGCACGGGATGGTCGGCGGTGAGTTCCCCCTGTCATCGAGAGTCGAGTCGGACGCAAAAAGAGAACCTAGAAGATCGACTTTCTCTTTTGCGTCATGGAGCAGTAAGTTGTCCTCCCTGTGCAGAGATGGTAGTGATGGCTGACTGAAATTCCCTTGGACAGCCTTGGCGAGGAACCAGAACGCACGAGTTCCCGAAGGAAGACGAACTAGTTTCTCACAAATTCTGCCAATGTGCTCGGACTTTGCCGCAGAAATTACTCTTTTGAAGGAACTGACGGCGAGTTATACTCCTTTAAAACGCTAGTTTTTGAATCCCGCAACGCCGATGCTTTAACCCTGGCCCGGTAGCACTGCCGCTTTCGGCGAGATGCCATTCTTCAGGTGCCAACAAACCAAGGCTTTGATCTACCACCGATGGCCACCACAGAGGAAGGAACGAAGAGTTCCATTCCTTAGAGCCCACTTTGGGCACTTTACACCGAATCAGGCAGTGGTCCGATGAAACCAAAGAGGCATTGACGGAGACCACATAACCGTCCGGATGAGAAGTCAGCAGAAGATCCAGCAGGGAAGGTGTATGATCCTCGACATCCGGAACCCGCGTTGGCGAAGTAACCAGTTGAGTCAGATCATATGCTTAGGCAAAGTCAAAAATAGATCTCGTGGATAGATTCAGCGTGGTGGACGTTGAAGTCACCGAGTACCACGATGACTGCGGATGGTATCTGCTGTAGCACGAAATCTGCAGCCATTTGGATGTGGTCGATGAGTCGGGTCAGTTTCGGCGTTACCGCTGTGGGACCTATACAGGCACCCATAGACGCGAGGGTGGTCGTCGCTGACTATGCGTAGCCAAAGGGTGGACAGGTCCCTACCTGGTGTTACAACCTACCAAGGCTGCCGAGGTGTTGAGAACATATACCCTCTCTGACGTATACACAAACCCCGGCCCGTGGCGCAAAATAATGTTCAAGCTTGTACCCCGGGTAGGAAAGATAGGAGGTATCCGATGGAGAGAATACCTGCATCTCGGTAAGAAAAAGCAAGGTCGGCTTTGCCGTCTGCAGATAGTATTGGACGGCATCTAGATTGGAGTGTAGTCCCCTGATATTGCAGAGATCCATGGCAAGTGTGGGAAGGAGTGCTGAAGGTTTTTGCTATGTTTTCCTCGGACAGTATGGGAACAGAGCAGAACTTTGCCCGTGATACTTCCCCAGTTGAGCCGGCCCATTCATGCAATAACAAAAGCTGATGTGTGATCATTGTTAAGGTAAGGTTACTTTGTATTTTCTACAAGCTACATATTGCAATACCATGATAAACTTCCTAAACATGCTTAGTTTGGCCAGTCACCTTCCTTGTAAATAATAAATATAAATATCTTCACGCAATTATCAATACAGGTGTAAACAGAGGTCTAGTGTCTGTCTACCCCTGTAATGGGAATTGCATGAAGATATATATATAAACAGAGGTCTAGTCTAGACAATTAAGTCCCTTCGACCCACTTTCCGCCAAAGATATTTTCGGGACAATGTGACTGGTGGTGAGCCTGTCTCCGTCTTTATGTCTTTGAAAACCCATTGGAATGAGCCTGCCACCTGGGGATTGAACTCAGGTCACTTGACTAGAAATTCCGACCACCCAACCACTCGGCTATTGTGACCTTCCTTAGGTTATACAATTTGTCTGCTTAACCTTTAACACTTTGGTTCTTGACCATCTCTGAATGCTACTATGATCCCTGTTATACTTAAGTATGACTATAATCATACACCATACGTTTTTGATTACAGCATGAAGTGTCCAATTTTGCCAGTCCTCTTCATTCCCAAAATACTTTAATCCCTCAACTTGGACTTCAGGGCACTGGTTAAATCACTGACGGTCAAGATGGCCCGCATATCCAATTAGTTTTACTACCGAGAGTTTCACACAACCATTAAATATATTTATTTAACTTTAACAGTCTGTAATAGTCTCCAGCAAGATATATTGCTGTCACATAAGAAATTGCCATTACTGCCAAGCAAATTATTGTATCTACTTCATTTACAGATTTAAAATTAAAATTTGAGATTAAATACTAGAACCTACGCATTGCAAGGCTGTGTGGTAATGGTGTAAGAATTGGCACTCCCTTTCTTCCCGTGGCTGTCGTAAGAGGCGACTAAGGAAGAAAGCCTAGAATATCCTAATGGCAACCAATAGATGGCAGAATAAACATCTCTAAAAATATCAGACAAAAATGATCAGACCGAAGATGGGCAGCAGCGTTTTCGGAGCAAAATGTCTCATACTGCATCTGCTTGCCGAGCATGGTGATTATGACAAATCTTCCCTATGGGAGAAGCCTATGTCCTGCAGTGGACTTTAAAGATAATATAATAATATTTTTTATGTTAGGTTGTATAAGTACTGTGACTTTAGATTGAAACACCACAAAAAAAAATAAGAAAGGAATATAGATGTAGAAAAAATTTAACTTATTAAAGATTGAAATTAATTGATTTAATTTAGTTACCTATATTAATAATTGTTTTCATGCACAGTAATTATTCATTTGCCATTTGCATTACAACATTTTACAAGCACTATAACTCACATATCATATTTTTGGTTTCTTGGGTAGAGAGCCAAAAGCAGAAATCACTGTTCCTTTAGTACCGGTCACATTACTGGTCAATGGTTGCTGCACTAAGCCAGGTTGCTTGATATTTGGCTTCCCTGCAACATTAGGGGCAGCTTGATCCCACTTTGACTTCCTCTTCTTCTCATCGTCACTCTCGGGTTTCTTCGCTACACCTGAAATAAAATCAATCTTAGCCATTTTCTCCTTTTTCTCCTTCTCCCGTCTATCCATTTCAACTTTTTGAACACGAGCCAACTCATCATAGTATGACTCCTTGCCCCATTTCAATGGATCATATATTTCAGGTGGGTAATTTGTGTCTAATTCATTTATGTCACAAAATTGTATAAGCTTCTCATAAATACTTGGGTTCCTAAAATTTTTTTTATCCTGAATAATCTTGTTCATGTCTAAACCTTCATTCACCATTCTACTGTAAAATTTAGCTATTGTTTCTTGTAGTTCTTTGGGACATTTTCCTGGTGGCTCTGGTGGTATAGTCACACCATCCTGAGAATCATCTGGGTCAGATCTGGGAACTGCATCGTCCGTATCCGTTTCCATAGATAATCTCCTCATATCGTCTTGATTTTCAGCACTAGGAGACGACGGATCCTCATCAGAAACCACCGTATCGTCATTATAGGAAACTAATCTTCTTTTAGGGGAAACAGGTACTAATGATGGTTTAAACGAATCTACCACATGACGTGGGCTTGTAGGTTCCGATTGGGTAACTTTAAGTTGTTCTTTTTCCGGTGTTTGCTGCCCATCTTCCATATCCTCCTCACCTTCGGAGTCCGTGTAAGTAGCTGTTAGAGATGCAAGAGCTTGTGAAGCCATATTGATATTTTTTATCTACTTCTACAACTTTTAATTGAATGTGATAAGTTTTTTATGGATAAAATTTAATTGAACATCGTGTTTAAAATATTTTTAACTAGTTTTTTTGTCAACATATAAAAGACAGGAGTTCCACAATGTCAATGACATAACCAAAGAGTATATAATCACTATGTTTGCATGACATCGCAGAAAATTGTCTTGATCAAAGAATATAATCACTAGTCTTGATTGTTGTTCATAAATATTTATTTACAGAAAAATTATGTTAATATTTACAATACTTATTAACTATAAACTATTATAATCGTAGAGCCCTATTCCTCGTGGCATGGTACCAAGAACGCTGGCTGCATTTCCACGTAGAATGGCTAGACTTAACCGTTGAGCGAGAAAAGAACCAGCTCTCTTGTCACCAGCGGCAACGATAAGTCGCGGATACAATTCCTTTAGAAACTGCATCGCGCGGGGACCCCACGGACCGATTGTCTCTACGGCAAATGGAACAAATATATAGTCTCCTTTCAAAGATTCATATTTACGCCATTTACCCGATTCAGCTGCCTCTGATGCCGCCCCGGCCCTTATCGAAGTACCCTTGATATGAGAGGCCGCTAATGTATCGACGCAAGTTGCGTCCCACACAAGAGCTTTGCCTCTCTCCCAAGGGACTAAAGTCAAGCCGTCGGGTCTCTTACCGTCCTCCCTAAATATTCCACAAGGCTCTAATACCGATGGAATATTTATGGAAACAAGAGCCATTCGGATGACCTCATTCAAGGAACCGTGACGAAATAGTCTGCCGGCACTTTTTTGGCATGAAAGTCCGTGGAGGCCTAACTCGTCGACGTCGCTGCCACAAGGACTCCGATGTGGTTGACAAATCGATACTCCCAATCGTATTCCTACAGCTATACGTAAACTTTCGTTATCTAGTAATGTACCAAGGTTACTTGATGATAAAGCATGTAGCCAGTAACTGGATTCCTTTGTCGAAACACCTAGAAAGCGGGCGCGGTCTCTGTCACATTGAAAATTGTTCAGTAAGCATTTCTGCACATTCTGAACCAACGGGATATCCCACCGTTTTTGTGAGTTAGGTTCCAGTGGAATATCCTCACCGGGACAGAGACGTAACCATGCTTCTCTTGCCTCGGTAGCAAAGGTCAAGTCCAAATCATTCTTAAGAATTTTACGTGACAAATCATGAACACTGTGTAACAAGGCAAGGAAAGCCGGCAGCGCAATATTTAAAACCTCTCTTATTCCGATACCTCCAAATCTAACAGGTAAAGTAGCTTGAGTCCAGCTAGATGAGACTAAAGATAAATTTAGAATTTTTTCCAAAGCTATTTTGAAATTAAGGTCAATTTGTTTTAAAAAAATCAGAACATTTCCATGCTGGACTCGAGCGGAGTAAATAAGTAAATTTAGGAACAAGAACGCAATATTTTAAAATAGTAAGCGCTATATGAGAATTTAGAATAAACAGTTTATTAACATGTTCCAAAAATTTATCAAATTTTACTTTCAAAAGAGGTTTCATACTTTCTATAAATAACGACGCTCCAAGGAGGAAGTCAAGTCTTAATTTCTGCTGATTGTTCTTTTTTAAGCAAAGCCCTCTAACCAATAAGCGGTTGTTTAGTTCAACAGTTCAAGCAAGGGCATTTAAACTTTTGAGTAGGGTTCGGAAGTAGTTAGTTTTACATACATTCAATCATGCCTATATCCCGTAGGGGTAGGCAGAGACCTCTTCCTTCCACTTGATACGATCCTTACATACTTGTTTCGCTTCGTCCACCTTCATTGTTCCCTTCATACAAGTTAGTTTTAGAATCATACATATCCAAAGTAACGTTAATAGAAATTTCTTGTTTATTCCTGACTACAGCAATATTATACTCTAATCTAATTTTAACGAATGAAAACGTGGAAATATCAAATCTGAATCTTTGGTACCAAATTGAATACTCTTTATATTAAAAATATTTTTTTCATGTTCAGTTCAGGTTGTGAAAATAGTTTGTAATTAGTAATATCTATAAATATAAAATATTGCTTTGCATAACGGAACGTGGATCAAATTGGATTAACAACTGTGATGTGACAAGAGTAATTTGACAAGTTGTAATTGTAATAAGGGGTAATGGGGTGGTGGATATTAAGCTTATAAGGAAAGTAATTTCACTTCCACTCATATGTTATGAAATAGTGTTAAAGTTCCTTTAATCATCGTCATTGTGGCCATCTAGATCCAAGCGACAATGGCGACTCAGCCGAGTGATAACACCGAGTTTCCGCCAGAGATAATCTTAAAACCCTTGGCTCTCATCGGTCTCTCTGGACTTGATACCGTAAACAACGCCATACATAAAGCAATATGGGATGCGTTTTCCAATAACAGACGACCGGATCGCGCATCTGTACGTTTCAAGTTACTTAATAACACGTTTGAATTTCCCGTAGTCAAACCTAAAAGAAATTCCTATGAATGGTACATACCGAAAGGGATTCTTAAAAAGAATTGGATTAACAAAAGAGTAAACCTAATCCCGGCTGTGGTGGTAATATTTTATGACATGGAATGGAATGATCCTCAGTGGAACGAAAAGATTATTGAATGTGCATCCCGTGTACAGTCCATCCGCGCAGCGGTTGAGGGTCACACGACCAGAGTCGCTGTCGTAGTCGTGCAGAGTGGGCTAGCGCCACCCCCCTCAGAATATATGCTTGGGGCTGAGAGGGCTCAGGCTCTGTGTGCTGCTTGTGAAATACAATCAAAATCATTGTTTGTTCTACCACATAGTGATCATCTGATGGGCTACATAATTCGCCTTGAAAATGCTTTTTATGACATTGCACAGAATTATTATCATCATGAAACTAAAAACATTAAGCAGCATAGGGACCACCTCAATAAAACTACTCATCAGTATTTATTTGTTCGACACCAATTCAAATTGGGTTATTTGAACGAGTTAAAGCAAGACCTAAGCACAGCTCACAAGCATTACATGCATGCATACAACAACCTGTTAGAAACAAGAACCGTTGATACAAACATGCACGAGATCAGAACTGTGGGTGGGTACATAAATTACAAATTGTGTAAACTTCTCTTTGCATTGAATCTGCCAAGAGATGCAATTGCTCAGCTGAAATCTCATGTAGAGCGTTACAAGAGCAGAGTTGGTCCTACAGAGCTTCTATTTGAACATTATGCTTGGATAGCAAGACAGTATAGTGCTTTTGGAGAGCTGTTTGATGAAGCAATCCGTGCCGGTCTACCTGCCATACAATCCCAACATCCTGGCTTTTATTATCAGCAAGCTTCCCAGTTCACAGTTATGAGAAGACAAGCTATGAGGTCTGTCTGCAATGATGCTTCACAATATCCACCACCACCTGACCCATTAGAGGGTATAGTAGAGTACTATGGTCAACGACCGTGGAGGCCAGGAAGGCTAAGCGCAGATCCCCATGACCCACAGAAGGAACAGGCAGCTATTTTAGCTTTACAGTATAATGAGAGAACCTTCAACCATTCAACAGTGATCATTAGCTTTTTAGGTAGTGCTATATCTCAATTCAAAACATTTCACTCTCCTCGCATGAGGAAGCAGCTGGTGGTTGAGATGGCAAATGAATATTATTATTGTGCTGACTATGGTAAAGCTTTAACTCTTTTAACACACATGTTATGGGATTATAGGAGAGAGAAATGGTGGTTTCTGGCATCTCATGTTTTGAATAGAGCATTACAATGTGCATATTTGTCTGCAAAAATACAGGATTACATCCAACTTTCAGTGGAAGCACTATCTAAAAATATTCAGGTGCCAAATAATGATAAAGATAGAATTTTCCGAAATATTATGTCAGTACTCAATCTCAACATTCCCTCCCCAGAGCCTGACTTACCAGATTCATCAGAAAGTAAGGCTTTAGAATTGTGGCAAATGGCTGTAGAAAAAGAACCATTCACAATCGCAATTGACATGGTCAATATCTCTAGTTTCTTAGAAGTTAAATCCAAATTTAAGCAATCGAGGTACAGAATAGATGAAACTATTGAGATAGAAATATATGTACGCTTGACATATGTCAACATTGGTTTAAAGAATGTGGAAACTTGATTAATATAGTATGAATTGAATTAATACATACATATGTATGTATGTATGTATGTATGTATGTATATATATATATATATATATATATATATATATATATATATATATATATATATATATATATATATATATATATATATATATATATATATATATATATATATATATATATATATATATATATATATATATATATATATATTTATGTATATATATACAGTGATTTACACTGACAAATCGCTATGTTAAGGGTAATATATTTTGTTCATAATTAACAAAGACAATAATAAGGCTTTATGTTTGATTTAATATCCAGCAACAATTACTATTTACCAAAACCTTTTGGTCATTGTTTTATATGCTATTTGAAATCTTATTGCTTATTTCTGGAACTAATCAATAGATAATTATATAAATCAGCTATCACATCGAGCCAAACATGGGTATATATACATAAATACCATTGGATATTTAGTGTGACAGTCAATACCACTGCTAGACAAGTCTCCAATTAGAATTATTTGCTATTAGATTGTAGTTACTGACACCAGACACTTTACTCTTGCAGCCCACCACTTTTTTTTTGAATTATGTTACAATATACATCCTTTAATTACTGGCAACACTACCCCACCCAGATTAAAAGCTACTGTGCTAAGTGAAAATGCAAAACAAGAAGTAGTAAAAGCAATGTTTGATAAGATATTTCCTCAGAATATATTTGTTATGCCTAAGTACAATAAATAAATATATAAATTGTATTCAACTGTTAATCATTCGGTTTTTATTAAAATTTGTAAATAATTATGAACAAAAGATGTAATTGTATTGTAGTTACCTTGTAATTAATTTAATAATAAATTCAGTTATTTGTTATCAAGTTTTTAATTCTTTTTGTTGATACACCCATGAATATGACTAAGTTTTTTTAATAGTATTGAAACGTTGAGATATAATGAGTTTAACTGGAGACAATTGGTCAGTTGCAAAAAAAAAGGAATGTTATTTATAAAAACTTTATTGATACATTTTCAATTTAATCCTTACGCAATTCAAACTTCTCTTCTTGAATTCCATCGGCAGTTATAATTAGAATATAAATACAATCACCAGTGTAGATGTCTCTTTCTGCTGCACTGATGAAGACATCTTTTAGTAAAGCAAGGGCCCTTTCTTTGGGTACAGGAGCTTCTGTCACATTCTGCATGTTCTTCAATCCTATCTGGTTATCAAGCAGTGGTTGAAGTTGTGCCCCCGCTGATCCACCGGCGCGGTAATTTGAACGTTCACAATGCCCTATGGGATCATAGCTGTAGACACATCCCTTACCGTCAGCATCCAAGCCAGCGAGAACATTTGAAACATAGTAAGGGAAGAATCGCTTATAATATAACATTGTTGAAAGCATTTGTGCGACGGCGGGTGTCGTCATGGCTTTATTGTGTTCATGTTCGTACATCTGCATACGCGCCTGCAACAGCCGCGTCAGAGTTAGGGTGTCGCACCAGCATCCAGTTGCACCAAGGACAGTACGATCGGAGAGTTTAAACAGTTTCTTCTGCTCCCTCGTATAAATGGAGAAGCCAGTGCTCAATCGGGTGTCCGCACCAATCACCGCGTAATCTTCACCGGCGATGGCGACGACGCTTCCGCCGTTGTCCGCATAAGGTTCAAAACGAACCTGCTTAGCGCCGGGCACCGCGTATTCAGGAAAATTGCTGTTAACATTCATCATGTCTCTTGAAGATAATTAACAATGAAATAATAAAATAATTTTACTAAGGCGATGGAGTGACATGCAGAATTTCAAAAAATCACATTTGTCAGTCAGTCCTAATTGACATCATAATGTTTGTTTTTTTATTATTCGCTCAGGAGATCAGGCAAGGGAACTAAGCCATACAGCCTAGACGTGATAATGACCTTGACGTAGATATTCTTTACTTAGGCTAATGGGCTATATTATTTGAACAACAGTGTTAACTAACTGCCATTAAAGAGCTTAATTTAAGAATTTAATATATAATAGTTTTTAGTTAATAAGTATTGTAAAAATTAACAAAAGTTTTTTTATGTAAATAAAATATTGAATTTGTTTTGTATATTTAAAAAAAAAAGAATTCAATAATTATTGTTGCTCGCAAAATTATTAATTTAAGAATATCAACTTTATTACGATTATAAGCAAAGAGAATATAACCACTACGTTAATCGAAGTTCGATTTGCCCATACTGAGAGTTTGTCTTATGATAATCATCGAAAATTTTAAACGTAGTGTTCCCAAAACCAACCCTCATTGGCTTAACGTGTGCGGCGATAATTTTTTATTTTCGACTTGTCCAAGTTCATCATAATACCAACCCGATGATCTTACATACATACATACATATCATCACGCCTCTTTCCCGTAGGGGTAGGCAGAGACCACTTCTTTCCACTTGCTACGATCCTTACATACTTGTTTCGCTTCGTCCACTTTCATTATTCCCTTCATACATTCTCTTCGATTCAGGGTACTCTTGACCTGGCCTTTTTTCAGGACGTCCCTGATTTGGTCTTGAAACGTCCGCCTAGGTCTTCCCTTCCTACACTTCCATTCACACTCGCCTTATATGCTTTTTCGTCAATCGTTCTTCATTCATTCTCTCGACATGGCCAAACCATCTCAGCATACCTTTCTCAATTTTAGTCACTACATCTTCTTTCAGACCACAACGTTTCCTTATTTCACCATTCCTTATCCTGTCGCTCAGTTTAACTCCTAACATACTTCTTAATGCTCTCATCTCAACTGCATTTACTCTGCTTTCATGTTTCTTCTGCCATACCCAACTTTCACTTCCGTACATGAGTGTCGGAACCAAAACTCCCCTATGCACAGCCAAACGAGCCTTGTTAGACACCATCCGACTGCTCATAAAGGGTGCAAAGCTCCATTCACCATGTTTCCTGCATTCACTCTTCTTTCAATATCACTCTCACACTTTCCATCTCTTGTGAACTTTGAACCCAGATACACAAACTCATTCACCTGTTCAATTTGTTCATCTCCAATCACTATATTGCAGTCTGTCATGACCTCATCTCTTTCAAACACCATTACTTTCGTCTTCTTTACATTCATCTTCATCCCCTTCCTAACAAAATCTTCACTCATAGCAGTTACCATCTCCTGCATCTCCTCGGCTGAAGACGCAAGTAATACTTGATCATCAGCATAGAAAACATTTGACGAGTAACTCATTCATTCTCAACCCACTTTCATTCTCTTTTAAATCTGTCAAGCAATTGTCCATAAACAGATTAAACAGCCACGGTGACGCTACACATCCCTGTCTAACACCTTTTCGATATTAAACCATTCAGTGTACGCCCCGTTTATCCTTACACAAGCACAGGAATCCCTATAAAGAGATTGCAATGCTCGTATGAGGATACTGCTGACACCTTTCACGGACAATGCTGACCACAATTCATTCCTCACCACTCTATCATAGGCCTTTTCTAAATCCACGAACGTGCAATAGACCTTCTGGTTTTAGCCAGACACTTTTCGGCTATGCACCGCAAGAAAAACCTGATCCGTACACCCCATTCCTTTCTAAATCCCGCTTGTGCATCCCATACTTTTTCGTCCGTTTCATTCACAACCCTTTCAATCAACACTTTCGCATACAATTTACCGACGACGCTGAGAAGGCTTATACCGCGGTAATTTACGCAGTCCTGCCGTGACCCCTTTCCCTTATATAATGGCACGATTACGGCTTTGCACCAGTCTCCCGGTACTTGCCCATTTTGCCAGCACATATTGAAAAGGCGGTACAGCTGACTAGCCACTAAGCCCTGTCCAGTCCTCAGCATCTCGACGGTAATCCTATCATATCCGGCAGCCTTACCAAATCTCATACTTTTCAACGCTTTTACTATTTCATCCACGCTTATCTCACTGTCATCAACATTTATATTAACCATGGAAGGTGCTGGGTGTTGTACCTGCACTTCCTCTCTTTCAAATAAACATTCAAAATACTCTTTCCATCTCTTTAACACATATTCTTCTCCTTTTATAATGCTCCCATCTTGACTCCTGATTGTATTCAGCTCCGAGGTAGAGGTTTTCCTCTGGCTGTATTGACAGGTTTCAGAAAAACTTGATGTTTGACTGGAAATCTTCAGTAAAACCTCCTATCAAAATCATCCTTTTGTTCTTCTTTCTTTCTAGTCACAACATCTTTCGCAGCTGATTTGAATCTTTTATACTTCTTTCTCGCTTCCTTTATCTCGTCATTCGTCGCCTTTTGAAGTTTTGGTTAGCTTTTGTTGCTAACCAATCCAACCACCTTTCTTCTTTTCTTGCACAGCCTTTTGTACATCTTTATCCATCCACACATTATACTTCTTTCTTCCTTTCCTCCGTTTAGCTACTCCGCATACCTCAACAGCAACATTCACGACTCCTTTCTTAAATGTCTCCCACAAATCTTCAATCACACATATCTCTTCTATGCCTTTAAAACTTTCTATCAGTTTCTCTACATACTCGTCTTTCTTATTCTTTTCTTGTAGATTTTCCACTTTTATTCTGTCCAAAACACTCGTAGGCTCGGCTCCTCGGTGTCGCCACCGTTTAAAGATGCCATGTATTCGGGCTATGACCAGGAAGTGGTCTGTGTCAAGGCCTACACCGCGGTATGCTCGAGTGTCTAGCAGGTTTTCCTCAATCTTTGATCCACAATAACAAAATCAATTATACTTCTAGACTCACCCTCAATTCTTGTATACAAATGGATCTTTTGTGATCAAACATTGTATTGGCCACGCACAGATTCCATTCAAGCATACTTCAAGTAGGCTTCTCCCATTTTCGTTCACTCTCTCGTCCCCAAATGTACCCAGTACTCCTTCATACCCATCACGCTTTACTCCAACCCACCCATTAAAGTCCCCTAACATCACGATCCGTTCATTTTCTCCGCATTTATTCAAGACCTCTCTCATGCTATCCCAAAATTCCTCTCTCTCTTTTGGGCTTTTAATGACCCACCCTCGCAGATCCGTCGGTGCATAAACCCCAAGGATAAACAAGCGGGTGAGTCCAACTTTAACCTAACCCAGAGGAGTCTTGGGCTTACACATTCATGCTCTATCACACATTCAACTATTCGAGAGGAAAGAATCACACCAACTCCTGACAGCCTCAGCTGGTTTGGGGACTCCCGACCAGTATGCCGTGTAGGGACCATGAACCGTGGTGTCACATCCTTTCCTCTTGGTTTCGTTCACGCACAGGATATCTATACATCGTTCGTCCATCATCTGACATACTTCATCTACCTTACCATCCATTCCTCCTCTTACATTCAACGTAGCAAAGCGGCTCTCCATGGGCCGCTTTTCCTTCCTGAGAAACGAGACGTGATGGGTGGCGAACCACATCGCCGCCATTTTGGTAAGTAAAATTCACCATTGCGTTCCCACGAGTAGCAAGGAAAGGTTTGTCCACCCAGCAGAGCCCCGCATGCCAGGGTAAGGCTAGCCTAATTCTGGGTCGCCCGGTCCCAGGGCAGTGTGGCACGCTAACGACTAGGCTTGCCCCTAGCCATGCATCCATCCGCACGGCAGACGTTGGATTGGCGGAGAGAATAGGAGTAAGGAAAGGGAAGTATAGGTTGTGAGAAAGGAAGATTGGTAAGTTAAGGTGGGAATTAGGAAGGTAGGATATTACCGCCCAGGAAGGCAAGGGATAGGACAGTAATAGCTAGGGAAGCCGGGGTCGCATGCCGTATACCATTCCACAACTACCGGACAGGTAAGTTAGGATGAGTATCCTGACTGAAGATGTGTCATATGTATTACTAAACAATTGGTTTTTGCTAGTCGCTAGCTAATCGATGTACCCTTAGAAGTAATATAAAAAAATGAATAGGCTGTAAAGTAATGAGCTCGTCACCTATAATTGAGGATAAAAAATAAATAATACTAATAATAAGTAATACTCCTTGCATTGATGTATATTATATCTGTGTATATTACATACTTCCACGTCACGTTTTTGTCTCTGGTTGGAGTCATATTTTATTAAAGAAGCGAAAAGCCGGTCGGGAAGTTTGGAATAAAATGTCTTCTCCAACATCTGTGATTCCTAAACTCTATCAAGAATACACAAGCAAAACTCCAAAAAAGTTAAAGATAATTGATGCATATTTACTTTATGTGTTTTTGACCGCTGTAATACAATTTGTGTACTGTTGTCTTGTTGGAACATTTCCATTCAACTCTTTCTTGAGTGGATTTATTTCTACTGTCAGCTCGTTTGTACTCGGTGGTAAGATAATTCGAATTATATCATATACCTGAATATATAATAACATATACCAACAAATGGTAGTTTTCGTCTATACACTTTTATTTTTTTCTAAACCTCTGCAAGAAATAGGTGTTAAGAGTTTACATGTGTATTTATCTATGGTATTGTACCTCACAAATAAATTAACCAATTTTATTGTGGTATTTTCTGCTTGAAAGCCGATGCGATTGAGATGGTTATTTGCCTTAATTTAAGAGAATATTCAGACATTACAAGATCGAGTTTCTTTTTAAATATCAATTCTACATTACTTCCACCGTCTAGATGTTGCACTGAAAAATAACTAACAGGTGAAAGAATGTCTGTTAGAATTTTTTCTTGGATACCAGTGTGTCATGTATAATTGCATTATTTTTTTGGAAGAATTTGTCTTTACAACCTATAATAAGTCCTCTGTTGCACATTGGTCTCCCCCAAAGTATTATATTGTGCAGGTATTCCTACACTATGTCTGCCTGTGTAGGAATGTGAATAGATAATTTTTTCTGTAACAGTTATCAGTTCTATGAGCTATCTGGTCAGTCTATTGACACTTCATCATGTTGAATCTCGAGCTTATGTGTCCTGGTTGTGCTGTGTATGTCTTTGCAAAGGATTCTAGCATGCAAAGAAACACTGAGTATAGCCTGATAAGCAACTTTTGAGTGTCCACATTAAGTCTGCAATGAAGGATCATATCTTAGATTAGTATGTGTAACATGCATCTATTTAAGAGCTCTTTATTTTTAAATCGAAATAGATGTGGCTTTAAATGTGCCTTAGGAAAATGAGGATAAGGTTTATTTGGGGACATCTTCCTCCATTATTTCTATAGTAAGTCATGATAGCCGGTTGGCTAACAACTCTTCATTTGAACCTAACGATTTATCTTGTACTTTATTTCAGTGTGCTTACGGCTACAAGTGAATCCAGAAAATAAGAATGAATTCCAAGGTCTGAGTGCAGAGCGTGGATTTGCTGATTTCATATTTGCTCATCTGGTCCTGCACATTGTCATAATTAACTTCATAGGTTGAATTTTATTCAGTTTTATCACTTATTTTTTAAATAAAGATGTAAGTTTATATTCTATAACATTGTTTAATTTACCTTCTTAAACCATAAATGTCGGTGACAGGCTCACCACACTAAAGGAATAAATTGTCTTACTACCTCAGTATTGGGAAATGTATGATAACTTTAGGTATTTGACCTTTGTCAACATTGGTTTAAAGAATGTGGAAACTTGATTAATATAGTATGAATTGAATTAATACATACATATGTATGTATGTATGTATGTATATATATATATATATATATATATATATATATATATATATATATATATTTATGTATATATATACAGTGATTTACACTGACAAATCGCTATGTTAAGGGTAATATATTTTGTTCATAATTAACAAAGACAATAATAAGGCTTTATGTTTGATTTAATATCCAGCAACAATTACTATTTACCAAAACCTTTTGGTCATTGTTTTATATGCTATTTGAAATCTTATTGCTTATTTCTGGAACTAATCAATAGATAGTTATATAAATCAGCTATTACATCGAGCCAAACATGGGTTTATATACATAAATACCATTGGATATTTAGTGTGACAGTCAATACCACTGCTAGACAAGTCTCCAATTACAATTATTTGCTATTAGATTGTAGTACCTGACACCATGCACCTTACTATTGCTGTCCGCCACTTTCTTGATTTTGGTTCAGTATTTTTGAAACGGTTACCAAATTTTTAAGAAGTTTAAAAGTTTTGAAAATTTAGCAAAGTTTGGGCTGGTGAGTGTAAATAGCTGCAACAATAAGTTGAAAAAAGAAATTATATTATATATTTAGGTTTAATTAAAACACCATAAAGGTTAAAACTTTTATTCTGACTAGTCTTCAATCAATTAAGTCTAACAATATAGTACTATATTTAAATTACATTGAATAGTTAAAAAGAGTAACATTAGGAAAGCAAAAAATAAGTACATATCAAAATGAGGACTGCTGATACAAAACACAAAGTAGGGAAACAACAAAGACATTCTTATAATAGATCTATGAACATATTGCATATGTTTTATAACTAAGATAGCTGCAAATCAAAACGATAAATGAAATAATATATTGGAAACAGTAAAAATGCCTTAGTGCCGAGCACTTCCAGCAAAGTTTCACACTTGTATTGCAATTGGAGACAAGTTATGTTGCAGTAGTGAAATATATAGACTTCTTTTCTTCTTCCTGCCCTTACCCCATGCTATGTGGGGTCGGCACAACATGTCTTCTTCCACTCCTCTATTTCCCGCCATGTCAATAGTCACTCCTTTCTTTCTCATGTCTTCTTTCACACAATCCATCCATCGTTTTTTTGGTCTCCCCATAGCTCTTCGTCCATCCACATTGATCTCTAACATTCTTTTGCCTATATTACATTCTTCCCTCCTCATTACATGCCCGAACCATGCTAACCTACCACTCTTCATTTTCTCTGTCACTGGTGCTACTTTCAAGCTTCCCCTTATATACTCATTCTTTATGAGATCTTTTCTAGTCACTCCACACATCCATCTCAACATTCTCATCTCGGCAGCATGCACTCTTCTTTCATCCGTCACTTTCGTTGCCCAGCACTCTGATCCACAGTGAAATATATAGACTGTATTTACAAAACATTAAAATTTCTTTTTGCTAAAATTAAAGTGTCTATCTGCCATCAATAAAAATCATCATGTTAAACAGTCAATAAAAGCATAGAAGTATTAATTAGTGGTACAGAATATATAACAGGCTCAAGCCTAAATAGTTTGTATAAATTATTTAAAAAAAAATTGTATTGTAATTGAACATTAAAAAACAAATTATACAGAATATGTGGCATTCAGAATCTATTTTGTTCTAATAAATAAAATATGTGCAAAGCTGGAAATGATGTTAATAGATAAATACCAAAATTACATGTAACATTTAGAGAAAAACCATACTATAGAGACCCTGCTTTATCTGACTGATAGAATGACTTACCCCATGCTTCTGTTATAGTGCCAGTTCACATATTGTGAACTATTTTCACTCATATTTAATTGTCTTTTAATGAAATAAAACTATAAAAAATTTAACAAGAATATATTAAATAAAGAAAATAAAATGATAAGAGATAATTATGAGATAATAAAAAAAAAACTGCAACTATAAGAGCCATGTGTTGTACATGAGATGGATATGAATTAACTCAATACAATTAATTTGACATTTATTTCTTAACATACAGATTGCTTTTAACTGTGTACAAAAAAATTCAATTTGAAAATATAATATAACACATTCCCTGTGATAAAGAACAAAATCATATTTAAAATAACTTAAAATGTACTTTGGACCAGTATCTGGAGGGAGGGATTGTTTAAAATGGACTAACAATTATCATTCATATTGGGCCACTATTAATGACAAGAATTTTATATTAAGGGTTTTTTAATACAACTTTTTTTCTTTAAATTTTTTTGGGCCAAATATTTTTGGTAGCCAACTGCAAATGTGACATCAATATATAGACACTTATAACATATATATCTTACATAGTAGCAATTAGAAAAATACACTCTTCAAGATATGATACAAAAATAATTCCCTTGCTGCTAGTGTATAGTAAGGCAATTATGAAGAACTTACAGAAACATCTTATTCAAATTGCATGACATTAGTGGATACACAAATATGCATAAAGATGTTGTGTTCTGCCTCCACTCATAGTTTGGCTATTTAGAGACAAGTTAAACATAACACAAACTAATTTCCGCTACTATATACCTAGTGTATTTCTGTGTTTATATCACAAGTAACAAAATGTTTCTATGAATTTTTTTTAGAAAACGACGAATTATTTGTTACTATATCACTGGAGTGGGGAAACTTATACACAATTTATCTATTACATAAAAATAATTTCAAGCAATATAAGATAATTTAGTCTTAGATCTACATACATTACTCTCTATATCTCTCACTTAGTTTCTCTCGCTTTCACATGGCATTACATCATTATTGAGTCAGTCAAAAGGAACAAACAATCTTATACAGGCGATGGAGTTATAGGCAATACTCGACAAGATATTATATAGAAAGGTTTTTATATTCATGTAGTTTCAGTTCACAAGTTTACTGAAATTGAACTTTGAATGCAGAAACCTTAACTTTTTTATAACCTTCTAGACATATTTTTGTAGCATTAACCTATATTAAATGCGCCTGTCAAACCCAAAATATTTTAAATTAAATATTTGTCTCTAAATTATGAGCTAATACAGTATTACTGCATGTTTACAACAATGCTTACTTACATGCCTAAATGCCATCTTTGACATTTACAACATACAAAGGCTATCTATTTTAAGGAGACATTATTACAGACAGTATGAATTATCAATGCTTATAGTTGTTGAGACAACTATATTGAAAAAATGACATCCCTCAAATATTATTATACATATAATTATAATAAAGGATTTCTCTTATAGTTTTTTGCAAGTACAGAGAAAAAATCTTAATCCATTGGATAGATTTCAAAGATTTTCAGCCAAACTTACTGATGGAATTCATAAATCACATATCTCATAGTATAATAAAAAAGAATCCAGATCCACAATCGTCGCATAACCAGTTTGGTTAGATAAGTACGGAGCGATCAGTGATATGCAACTTACCAAGTCGTACGAATAGCACATTCCTTGCTGTCCATCACTCGAGGCACTGATTCAGCGGGGCACGACACAACGGTTCGCGGCCACAATGTCAGTTCGCGGCCGCGTGCGTGTGCGCGTGCAGCGTGACGCGCCGCATGATGCTGCGGAACACTCAGCTGCGCGGCGCGCCCTGCTGCAGCAGCTGCGGCTGCTGCTGCTGCCCGTGCTGTAGCTGCAGCTGCGATTGCTGCTGCTGTCCGTGCTGCAGCTGCTGGCGGCGCTGCAGGTAGCGGCGGCGCGCGGCCGCTACCAGCTGCTCCTTGCGCCGCTGCAGCATGCTCTCCCGCTCCGCCGCGCTCCTCGAGAACTGAACCGCCAGCATCTCTTCATCCACACTAATGCAGTTTTGTGTTCATATGTTAATAACGAATTACATCGCATGTCATACAAATTTACTACTATACATGATAGTGATGCAATAAAATGCTAACTAATAAAGTAAAAAAAGAAAATTTTTCCTATGATCGTCATAAAGTGTTTAAACTTAGTATTAAAAAGTTAATTTAATTATCTTATATTTGTTGTTTCCAAACTTATGACAATTATTTTTACCAACACTCTAAACTAGTGCAATAGTAAATGTATGAAACTCACTCATTGAAATCAGTGGAAGTCGAAGCATTTTCATTGATGGAATCTATAGTGTCACTTGCAGAATTTGTGAAGGCACCTTCATCAGTGGTGACATTTGTGGTTGCATTGGTCATTAAAGATGATGACTCTGGTATGCTAGAAGAAGGCTCGTCTGTACAAATATATTATTTATTTATTTATATATTCTTATTATACACCACAATTTAAGAAATAACACAGTGAACAACAAAATAGTATGAAATGAGGCCTTTTACTTAAAAGCACTTTCTTCCAGACAACCTTGATATAAAGTAAAGGAGGTTAAAGTATACCATGTTTAAAACTCTTATGAAATATTAATATAGATACTAAATTCTTAAACAAAAAGGGGTTCACTTTTGCAGTTCTTCTTCTTAGTATTAAAATTAAAAAATTCTGTATTGTTCTCATCATGCACCAGAATACAAAATTTGTTACACTACTATTGGTGGCAGAATTAGGTAAGTATGTAAATAGAAAAGTGGTAGTGGTAGAGAGTTTAACAGAGGAGCCACGCATCAGCTTTTGTTGTTGCATGAATGGGCCGGCTCGACCGGGGAAATACCATGACCTCACCGAATACCGGCGTGAAGTGGAAGTCTATCAACTTCTGCGTTTCGTCTGGTGAGTGCAGGTAACCGGTGGCCCACACACCCCCTGTTCTGTGTTATGCAGCAGGCCGCACTCCCCCACAATCCTCAAATGCTCGTGTACTTGAGTATTTATGTGTCCGCGGCGGCTACCTGCGTGTGAGCGCGTTGTGTATGTACGTATGTATGTATGTATATATGTGTCGGCGGCGGGTACCTGCGTGTGTGCGCGTTGTGTGTGTACGTATGTATGTATGTATGTGTGTGTGGGCGGTGGGTACCTGCGTGCGCGGGCTGCAGCAGGCCGGCCAGGATGTTGTCGACGGTGAGCGCGGCGGAGCGCGTGCGCGCCAGGTCGCGCGCCAGCGTGCCCGCGTCGAACTGCGGGAACACCTGCTGCACCTGCACCGCCGTGCCCGCCCATCGTCACTCGCACTTCTATTTCACTCGCGATATTATATACATATAACTTACGCCAACACCCTTTATAGATCTAGCCCTCGTCCTAACCATAACAGCCGGCAATGACGTACCATACACGGTTAATTGCAACGACGAAAAATTTCTAAATTTTTCGACTTGTAATTCAATTTCAATCCATTGCATTCTAACAGAACAATAAATAACTGGTTATCTCTCTGTTTCTAAACCAATTAATTTATTTTAAAACGAGTCAGTACAAAACTATCCACAGATTAGAATGCACCAAAGAGTAGTCAATATTGAGAATCGATTTTTAATTTAAATAATTTTGTAAAATATTTTGATATCTTTTGTTATCTACCTTTTACGTATAATTTAATAGTGGATACTATGAATCTATATTATAAAAAGTTAAAAATATATTTTTGTTCAAAATATCTTATCTGAAATAATTTTTCCAATGATCAATCTTTTAGTATTATAGTATGATAATTGCAAGAGCCTCTAATTCGATTCTTGAGACATTTTCATAAAACATGATGTTCTCTTGCTTTTTTATTATTATAAAGTCTCCAATGTTTATTCACATTCATTGTGACATGCAGAGATTTTAAAATTTTATACGGGATGCAATCTAATTCTTCATTCGAATCCCAATTTGAATCAACAAGACATGCGATTTCGAATAACTGCCGCGATCGACATTCGCGTAGTGTAGTACTACTGCAGTACCGGCGCGGGTCGCTGTGTACCTGTCTGGCCATGGCGGCGAGCTGCGCGGCGGGCGGCGGCTCGGCGCGCACGCGGCTCACCTCCACCGAGAAGCTCGGCAGCCACGACACGTAGCGCGACCCTGCACGCAACACACGCCATTCATTCATTCGTTCCTTCATCACGACACTGCTCTCCTGGTTAGGTTACCGAGTTAGCCTGTGCTGTAGGGCTGCACCTCATTAATACAGGACACACTTTATCTACAGGATGTTTATTGTACCTCCGCTGTTTCTAATTTCATAATATTAAGTACAACAATACATATATTGCTCAGATCAGAGCGCGCGTCATTCATATGTGTTTTTGTCCCTATGTATGTATACAGGTTACTCAGTAATCTAGCTAGTATACCAGTAGAATCCCCATATATTATTATAATAACGGTTAAATCTGCCGAGTGTATGGTACAAGTAAAATTTAATTAAATATTGTACATCAAACATAAAAATCAGAGAGGAACTTTAAATAAGACAAAATTACAATAGGCGGCCCTATTATATCATCTAATTATTATATTATATATTAAACATTTTGATCAGTGTCCGAATAGAACTTATTTGAGATTGAAGTGTCGAGCCTATAACCGTCCAACCGTCCAGCCGTCCAACCGTCCAGCCGTCCAACCGTCCAACCGTCCAACCGTCCAACCGTCCAGCCGTCCAACGACACAGAACGAATGTAGAAACAGTTCGATCAGTCTCCTGGTTCGACCACTTTATAGATAATGATGCTTGTTCTGACGGAGAAGTAAATGCTTAACGCTTATTGCTGTACTTACTACTAGCAACAATTATCCCAAATAGATCACAATTTTCTGTTTATTAATTTTCTAATAAAAGACACAAATGCGTCTATCCGCGTAAAGTAAATGTTCGTGCCATTCCCACGTGCGATAAGAGCAAACAAATGATACTTTTCATAATATAATTCAAATACAAAAATGGCGTCACGTAATTACGCAATGAAAGTCAAAGTATAACAAACAGTTCTGTAGAAATCCTATTCTCTAGTATTGTATTTCGAAAATCTCGACAAAGGCTTTATAATGTTAAAAAGTACGTAAGTATATAGGTCTATGATCAGCAAACGTTGCTAATAAAAACACAACTTACAGTTATTATTTATGAGATTATACCAAAATATGAAAACATGGTACTTACCGTGTTTTCATACTGCAGAAAAACTGTTTAATGTGTGGTATATACTTATATACCACACATTAAATTAAATTATGCACGCTATTAATGCACGCTTTGGATAGCCTTAAAATATTAATCATAATTTACTTGCTAGTAAAGTCCGAAGAGTCGTTCTATTTTAGTGTTCAAGGACAATGATCTTAAATATATATATATATATATATATATATATATATATATATATATATATATATATATATATATATATATATATATACATATATATATATATATATATATATATATATATATATATATATATATATATATATATATATATATATATATATATATATATATATTATAATTTACTTGCTAGTAAAGTTCGAAGAGTCGTTCTATTTAAGTGTTCAAGGACAATGATCAGCCCAGGCCTGTGTATTTTTATCTATAAATAAAGACACTCAGCACACGGGGAAAGCATATCGATGCTCGTGAATAATTTAGTAAAATTATTATATCATATTATTTCAGGTTGGGATTATTTTCTTTCTTCGGCATATTCATAAGAGATTCAAATAGGACAGACATTTAGTTATGATTCCTCGAATAAATTGTTTCTTCGTTTCAAACATACCTGTTAAATCCCATTCCAGAATGCCCAATCGCAAAAGCAAAAGTAGAACAACACTAGTGAGTATAGAGAATAATACAATGTAGAGAAAGATCCGCTGTTTCATTTAATGCATGGTGCATAGGTTCGAGTTTTATACCACCGGAGATTTTGTTGCGCGTTTTCTTAGACAGACATTTTGACATTGAGTGACGTTTATATTATATACTTTTAATGTTACGATTACAAAGGATAAACAATAAATTAACTAAAAGTCAAAGATTTTTTGAAATAATTACCAAAGAGTTTAAAATACCAATTTTTACTTTTAACTTGAACAAGAAGGAGAGTTATTTTCCGATTTTATAAAGGCATGATGCCACGTATCGTAATACTACTACCAGCCTCCTTTCTTTTTGACAAAGACAAAGTCTTTACTGTTTACGACAAAGTCTAACGGGAGATACCTTTGTCCTGCAATAGTGTTTTATTGGCTTTTAAATAAGAGCTAAGTATGAATGTTATTTTTAAGGAATTGTTTAAAGAATGACTGTCTATTTTTTAAAACTTTTTGGTCCAAATAGTTTTTCTCTTTATTGTGAGAATGACAAGGTGGCATTAGGTAAAGTATACGTAACAAATGTCTGGATTAAAGTATCTTTGAATTGTTCGGAAAGAGACTCACAAGTTTCTCCATTTATAAAAGGTTCGAACCACTCGGTTTTATGCTAAATATAATTATGCAAATGCTAAAATAAATATTGTTCCCAATTCAGCTGCAGATGCTCATAGTAAAACATGATGTTCATGAATGCAGACTGATAACAAGACTGGTCTAATTATCGATCCTTGAGGGACACCCGTTTTTATGCAGCGTTTCGTCAGGTTAATCCTACTAAAATCACCGCTAATACTGGAGCTATATAGTGATGATTGACTCAATTATAAATATTGAAAGGCCTAACAGGTCTTCAGTTTTATTCCTATATCTGTTCCTAAATGCCCTGGTAACATGCGTTAATAGCGCATATTGCATAGATGTTTTCATAAATGTATAAATAGTAATACGACTGAGTTTTCCTACAACTGAGAAAAAGTTAAGTCACGATAGCCGAGTGGTTGGGTGGTCGGAATTTCGAGTCAATAGACCCGAGTTCGATCCCCAGGTGGTTCGTACCAATGGGTTTTTCAATAACTTATGTACTAATTACATCGTTGGCTTGGACATAAAACACGGCGACAGGCTCACCACCTGTCACTTTGTTCCGAAAATATCGTCGGTGGAAGGTGGGTCGAAGGGACGTAATTGTCTAGACTAGACCTCTGTCTACCCCTGTATTGGGAATTGCGTGAAGACATTTATTTGTTTATTTTATTTGAAACAATATACTGACCGTCGAAGCGGAAGAAGTGGTTGGGCGCGGGCGTGGCGTCCGGGGCCAGCTGGGCGAGCTGCGCCAGCGGCGAGCGCGGGGCCAGCGACGCCAGCGGGGCCAGCGGGGCGAGCGGGGCCAGCGGGGCGAGCGGGGCGAGCGGGGCGAGCGGGGCGAGCGGGGCGAGCGGGGCGAGCGGGGCGAGCGGGGCGAGCGGGGCGAGCGGGGCGAGCGGGGCGAGCGGGGCGAGCGGGGCGAGCGGGGCGAGCGGGGCGAGCGGGGCGAGCGGGGCGAGCGGGGCGAGCGGGGCGAGCGGGGCGAGCGGGGCGAGCGGGGCGAGCGGGGCGAGCGGGGCGAGCGGGGCGAGCGGGGCGAGCGGGGCGAGCGGGGCGAGCGGGGCGAGCGGGGCGAGCGGGGCGAGCGGGGCGAGCGGGGCGAGCGGGGCGAGCGGGGCGAGCGGGGCGAGCGGGGCGAGCGGGGCGAGCGGGGCGAGCGGGGCGAGCGGGGCGAGCGGGGCGAGCGGGGCGAGCGGGGCGAGCGGGGCGAGCGGGGCGAGCGGGGCGAGCGGGGCGAGCGGGGCGAGCGGGGCGAGCGGGGCGAGCGGGGCGAGCGGGGCGAGCGGGGCGAGCGGGGCGAGCGGGGCGAGCGGGGCGAGCGGGGCGAGCGGGGCGAGCGGGGCGAGCGGGGCGAGCGGGGCGAGCGGGGCGAGCGGGGCGAGCGGGGCGAGCGGGGCGAGCGGGGCGAGCGGGGCGAGCGGGGCGAGCGGGGCGAGCGGGGCGAGCGGGGCGAGCGGGGCGAGCGGGGCGAGCGGGGCGAGCGGGGCGAGCGGGGCGAGCGGGGCGAGCGGGGCGAGCGGGGCGAGCGGGGCGAGCGGGGCGAGCGGGGCGAGCGGGGCGAGCGGGGCGAGCGGGGCGAGCGGGGCGAGCGGGGCGAGCGGGGCGAGCGGGGCGAGCGGGGCGAGCGGGGCGAGCGGGGCGAGCGGGGCGAGCGGGGCGAGCGGGGCGAGCGGGGCGAGCGGGGCGAGCGGGGCGAGCGGGGCGAGCGGGGCGAGCGGGGCGAGCGGGGCGAGCGGGGCGAGCGGGGCGAGCGGGGCGAGCGGGGCGAGCGGGGCGAGCGGGGCGAGCGGGGCGAGCGGGGCGAGCAAATGCTAAAATAAATATTGTTCCCAATTCAGCTGCAGATGCTCATAGTAAAACATGATGTTCATGAATGCAGACTGATAACAAGACTGGTCTAATTATCGATCCTTGAGGGACACCCGTTTTTATGCAGCGTTTCGTCAGGTTAATCCTACTAAAATCACCGCTAATACTGGAGCTATATAGTGATGATTGAATCAATTATAAATATTGAAAGGCCTAACAGGTCTTCAGTTTTATTCCTATATCTGTTCCTAAATGCCCTGGTAACATGCGTTAATAGCGCATATTGCATAGATGTTTTCATAAATGTATAAATAGTAATAGTTTTCCTACAACTGAGAAAAAGTTAAGTCACGATAGCCGAGTGGTTGGGTGGTCGGAATTTCGAGTCAATAGACCCGAGTTCGATCCCCAGGTGGTTCGTACCAATGGGTTTTTCAATAACTTATGTACTAATTACATCGTTGGCTTGGACATAAAACACGGCGACAGGCTCACCACCTGTCACTTTGTTCCGAAAATATCGTCGGTGGAAGGTGGGTCGAAGGGACTTAATTGTCTAGACTAGACCTCTGTCTACCCCTGTATTGGGAATTGCGTGAAGACATTTATTTGATTATTTTATTTGAAACAATATACTGACCGTCGAAGCGGAAGAAGTGGTTGGGCGCGGGCGTGGCGTCCGGGGCCAGCTGAGCGAGCTGCGCCAGCGGGGAGCGCGGGGCCAGCGACGCCAGCGGGGCCAGCGGGGCGAGCGGGGCCAGCGGGGCGAGCGGGGCCAGCGGGGCGAGCGGGGCGTGCGGGGCAACGCGAGCCGCGTCGGGCGCGGCGGCGGACAGCGCGCGCCGGCACGTGGGGCACGACGCGTCCTGCTGCACCCAGCGGCACAGGCACGAGCTGCGCACGCACCGCGCCGTTAGTGCTAACTGCTCACACCGCTCTCGTTACGATGCGTTCGGTACAACGGTCTACGGTCTAACGGTACTAAAGTAGACTAAGCCTTGTATGGCCATCGGTTTATAATCACATGAAACCAACTAATGAAATCTATTCCACATTCATATTCAGTTAAATCGTAGTCGTTTATGGTGATGGTGGTTTAATTATACATGCAAACAATGACCTCTACACAGCGGGATCTATGACCAGCAATTGACTGTCAGGTAATACATTTTGGAAAAATATCGACTGTTTTTTTATCTGTGTTTATCTTCACAATACTGAGCTAGACAGAAGTTAAAACAATCCTCCTTTTCACTGCAACTTCGCCAGAGCTAAATAGTTGTAGTAAAAAAATCAATTTATAATCACACAAATCAAATTTGAAATGTTACTTACTTGTGGAAAAGATGTGCGCAGGGCAACTTGCGTGCCTCTTTCATTGGTTCCCAGCAAATGGCGCAATTGTCTTCATTCTTCTCCACTTCTTCCTTGCTTGCCATCGGATAGCTGTAAATAAAATTGTCTTGAATTCATTCTAACTTTAAGTGCGATGCATACCATTGTATATCATGGTTCGTATAAAATCCATCAACAAAATACTTGTAATCAAAAAAATCTTTTAAATATTTCATTTTATTTTAAGATTGCAAAAAACCTTTGCTATGTTGGAAATATAAGTTATGTAAATTATTAAAGAGAAAAAAATCCCGCCCGACTCATTGATATTTTAAACAGTTTTTTCTTTTTAATAACAAAAAGTTCAGCATAACTTATATGCTTTAAAATCAATAAAGATTGCATATGTATATTATGATTACTTGTACTATTATATGGCCAACATAATTTAAATAGCTTTTTTATATTTTATAAATTGATATAGCCACTATACTAAACTATAAATGATTTTAGCCACAATAGTCGAGTATTTAGGTGATCGGAATTAGAATCGTGCGATCCGAGTTTGATTTCAAGAAGAAAGGTAATCAAAGCGTTTGGACATTAAATAACTCGTAATTTACCAACAAAGAAACCCATTAAACCCATTAAGTAAGTGATGTGATTCAGACGCTTAATGAGATATTCGTAGTTTTAGTGATTTCACAATGTTATCACAAGTTTACTACCCAATGAAACTGATTAAGCAAATTTTCGGTATTATTTAAAATGGAGATGAAGGCGTGTAAAAAAAAGAAGAATAAAAAATACTATTTGAAGTAGATAAATTCAAAAGGATAAAGCAAAAACGCATTGTCTGTTATATTTTGTTAAATACAGGGTAGACAGAATTCTAGATAATTAAGTCCCTTTGACCCACCTTCCATCGAAAATATATTCGGGATAACGTGACAGGTGGTGAGCCTGTCGCCGTCTTTATGTCCAAACCAGCGATGTAATTCAATCTAATCTAATCTCACTTCAATCTAATTCAATTCAATCAAATATTCATCATTTCAATTCATCAATTCAATTCAATCAAATCTTACTTCAATCTAATTCAAGTTAAATTATTTGTCACAAGACATGTTTATATTCCAGATTACATAGCGAGTGTATGAAGAAAATGTGTGAGTGGGATTGTTCGCCACTCACTTGCGGCTCATGTGGTCGGCGAGGGCTGTGTAGAGGCGGTGGCGGCGCAGGCGCGCCAGCAGCGAGTGCAGCAGGTGCCGCAGCTGCATCAGCAGCACCAGCGACGCCATCGACACTAGCGCGTTGCTGTGCACCACCATGTGCGCCACGTGCGCCAGCTCCGTCACCAGCGACAGCGCCTGCAACCAGCCGCGCGTCCGCCACTTACACTAAAATATTCTGGCGCGAGAGGCACTCAATAGTCAGCTAGATTGAAATTTATAAACTATTTGATTCTCATTTACTCTTCTACCAACGTTGTAGTGTAGTAACATGCCCATGCGATGCAAAATATAACAAGATTTAATTACGTTTATTATGAAGATGTTATAATTCACTATTTAGAGTTGACACAAGTAAAAACAGTTAGTAGTAGCCTTATCACGTTCCTTGAGGTACTCCAATCTAATTGAATTTTACAGTCATATTATTCGTACACTATATGCATAAAAATTAAAAGGTATACCTATTATTTTAATGAATACCCTCATAAAACATTTAAAATTATAGGCAAAAAAGATAATTTTGTATCTTTTCCTTAAACCTTTAATTTTTTTTTAATTATGAGTTTTGCACCCATCACTAAATTCTCTGCACAAACCAAAGGTAGACTGTGTAGAATGCCTTTAGGCATTAAGTCCACTGTTTTGTAATTTTTTTATTTATAATGTGTGCAAATAACGCTTAAATAAATAATTGGATGACTTGGTTAATTTTTTAAAATTTTAAGATCACTCTTGCTGTAGATCATAATGGAAATAAATAAATAAAAAGCTAAGCATTGAAACAGTCTGGTTACGCAGGACACTGGTCATGCAACTCACGTCGAAGACGAGATGCGTGTAGTAGGCGGCTGGGCCGGCCGCGTCCGCGTCGTGCGCGCGCAGGGCGAAGCGCGCCAGCACGTGCAGCGCCGCCACGCCCACCAGCGCGCACTGCAACATTATCGCCACGTATTGCAAACAAACATATCAGTGCCATCCCTCTTTCTTCCCACATATATAATTTTATACACGTCTAAGAAAAAAGGGTTGAAAGTCGCAATAACTACCAGCGGAATAAGCATCCTAAAAATGAGCGTGTGTTTTTCTCATTTATCATTTTTTATGTGCGTGCAAAACACACGTTTTCCATGTGCATCTTCAGAAAGGGTAACCGTCAATTGTGATTGTTTGTGTGCCACTGATAGTATATCTATTACCAATGCACGAGGTTGCGTTCAAAATTTTTTCTTCTCCAAAAATTACGAACACTTCGGTTGCCCTTGCTTTGCTGCGGATTTTGCGTCTGTGTAGCTTTCCAAGCTTTGCGCATATGTGACCGTTATGACGACCTATGTGGATGAATGACGTCCACACCCGTTTTCAACGTGTCGCCAACTTGGAGGTACCGTATTAGATTCCAGGAGGTGTCAATTCAGGAAAACCACTACCTGCATTGTCTTAACATTTTATCGTGTCAGTTGTGTACCTCGGCGGCCATGAAGGCGAAGGTGTCCCGGCCCGCGGGCAGCCCCCAGCGCACGGCGACGGCCAGCAGCGCGGCGGCGGCGCACAGGATGGCCAGCAGCAGCCCCAGCAGCCGCGCGTGCGCCCAGCGCGCAGCATGCGGCGAGGACGACAGCTGCCGCCAACAATGCGAGGTTAGCACCAGCTCACGCGCTCGAGAAATTACGAACTATCTTGTAAATTTGAGGTGACTTGAAGTTCAGTGCTAAGTAGGGTTTTAAGCGCCCGATGGGAGCTTGTGTGATTGCGTTATTGTTAAAATTGTCCTAGTTCTTTCTGCGTCCTATAAGGCTCTGCGACCTGCGTGTGAGCACCGCTGGCATAGCGGTATATACCGATACTGATGTCGATAATACTGACCCATTGACGAGATGACCGATCTCAACGACCCGTTCAATCGATCCTTCGGTACTTAACCCATAGATATTTGTTATTATAAAGTCTTACTCTGCGGTCGCTCATCGTAGAGTCTACTCGCTTGAATCCTCAAGTTTTGCCTTGTTTTGAGGCGAAACACGTGTCGCGTTTTCGGTGGTGGTATATGTTACCTGGTTTCAGTGTAGTGGTGGTGGTGCATACAGTGGAATTAGTGCACACATCTGTGGAATTAGTGCACGCATCTGTGGGAGGGAGGGTGGTGCTCTTATTCTCTTCGGACCAGGTAACATATACCTTTTTATATTTTCATGCGGAGGGTTGCGAAGTAATTTTTTCAATAACAACTTTACAATGAATTTCCGCAAAGTAACGCCTGAGTCAATTAACTACCATAGATATTTCTTACAACAGTTGAATGAAGGTAGACCTAATCATTCCCCTCGCTTCGCTCAATCGATCTCGATTCGACACATAAACACCGGCGGCTTTTTACTGGCTCGGTTAGATGATCAACGTCATCGAAACATGACTAAGAATTAAACGAAGAAGTTTATCCTAACCTGTTATAATAAACTAAATAATTCTGAAAAAAAGTTATGTGAAAAATGGATCCTATCAAATATCTTCTTTCCCATTTTTTACTATGTCACGATAGCCGAGTTGTTGGGTGGTCGGAATTTCGAGTCGAGAGACCCGAGTTCGATCCCCAGGTGGCAGTACCAATGAGTTTTTCAAAAACTTATATACGAATTTCATCGTTGGCTTGGACATATAGACGGCGACGGGCTCACCACCTGTCACGTTGTCCCGAAAATATCTTCGGTGGAAGGTGGGTCAAAGGGACTTAATTGTCTAGACTAGACCTCTGTCTACCCCTGTATTGGGAATTGCGTGAAGATATATATATATATATTTATATATATCTATCATTTTTTACTATATTGTAGTATCCCAAATAGAAGTTGTGATTATTATAGTTCTCTTTAGTCTTTACAAGTATCGTAAAAACAGTAGAATTATTTTATTGTAGTTATTTAACATTTTAAAACTACCGAGCGCAATATGTGCATGATAATTTTAATAACAATTTTAATTAATTCAGGTATCACAGTACATATGCGCGTTGTTTTGGAACACTGCAGAGCTAACTGTACTTCCAGTTCATCTAACGGCGCAATCGAAACATGCAAGGCTTTCGGCATTCCAGTCTCGATCACATTTTAATCTTGCTTACAAAACATCCCACACAGCATCCTCGTGATCTTTTTTTAAGAAATAGAACTTGTTTATTTTTCGGTTTATGAAAGCTTTACGCGCACTGTAGGAATTGGTTAAGCGGGTTTCGTGAAAGCGCTTCTTAATTATGAAATGCGCACAAAGATACGACGCCGATTAACGTGAACAATTAATTTTTTAGTTATGAACTAATGATTGTCGTTTGCGGAAATCGAACCCGTGTCATAACTTGTAGCCAGCCATGCAAATGTATACATATGTATACTAGCTGACCCCGGACACGTTGATTTGCTATATAGACTAGGCTATAGAATAGGCTGTAAAAAATAGGAGTTGATCGTAGAAGGGTTGTGTGAATTATTGAATGATGTATCATAAAAAAATAATTTTTTCTACTGTTACACTTCTCGCCGAAGCCTATTAGAGACCAACTAAGACGGCAATAGGCTCACCACCACGCTGTCTCCACATTACTTACATATAGTAAGTATGTACATTATAGGTGTACAATAAAGTATATTTCATTTTATTTCATTACTTATTCCTCACGAAGCATAGCTAGGTCACCCACTATACTATTCAATATAATAATTCATTATTTCCGTCCAACTAAACAGTACAGTAGCAGGAATGCAGATTGCATTTGCATTCCGAATCGATATTTTATACTCTCGATTTTTCACAATCGACGTATCGATTAAATGTGCTGTAAAATATTATTTTACCATATAATCGTGATGGTTCATGTTGCATGTAAAACGTTGAGCAAACTCTTCTCCAGTAACTACTCTTAATTGAATTAAGTAATCTTATCGTAGCAAACTATATACGTACTAAGAACAATGACATGAAGTCATAAAGACGCTTATTGCGACACTACAGATTACAGTCACAAATTACAATACAGTGAAAAAACAAAATTAATAAAATGAAGATAAAAGCAACAAAAAAAGAGCGTTTCACAACAACTCGTGACGTATTACCGAAACTTGCATGGTTAATTTTTTTCTATAGATCAATAAAGACTACATAAATATATAAACAGGAGTTGTTCTTCTACTTTACTCGTTTAATTTTATTATTAACATATATTCATTTTAATTAAAATAATTTTTGTAACTAATAGTTACCTACAATCATTCTAATGGAATCATTCATTCGAACAATTTGGAATCATTCGGCTTTCTGCGACCGGTTCTAAAAAATATTTATATATATATATATATCATATACATATGCCACTGCCGAACGTAGGGATCCCCCAAAAATTTCTACGAAGAACGTTTCTCAGCCACCTGCATCCATCGACTTGTCGCAACATTTTGCAAGTCGTCACAACCTCTCGTGGGGGTCTTCCCTCACTGCGTTTGCCTAAACGAGGTTGCCATTCGAGAACTTTTTCTCCCGACAACTGTCAGTTCGTCGAGCTAAGCCGGTTGCCCTTCAGCGCGCTATTGTACGTATTAACATACAATTAAACCGCAGTTTAGTACCAATAAGAACCGAGTAACTACGCGGAAATGGTCACCAGGTGTGTGTTATATCGAAAGGACAGTTATTCGAATTAGATACAAGCCCCGTTAGCATTTTTACCGGATTTATGGCGAAAGTGTCGTCTTAACTAGTTCAGTTAACTGTACAAATAGTTAAATATACTTTTTTTATATATCTTCGCTAAATGTCCCATAGTGAAGTAGGCATTAGACTAGATGATTTCCTTTCACCGGAGCTTAAGCAACAGATAGTGTTTTAATGGATCATTTTAATATTATACTTTTATTTTTTATCTATGTTTTGTGATACTGTTGTTAGCCTATGTGTGTTCTGTTGTAAGTTCCCTCGTATGTTTTTAGTATCCTTCAGTTTGCGATTTCTTTTATTTACATTTACGTACGTCAGCACAGTCACGAAACTTTTAACAAAACAAATTACTACATTTATAAATAACACATACGGATGTCGCCTCTTGGTGGAATTCCATATCTGATTCTATTCCATACTGAACGCTTGTTCTCTATTTTTTACTGTTTAACTAAAGTTGTTTGGGACTACGTGACACGTGGTGAGCCTGTTGCCGACTTATTGGCCAAGCCAACGATGCAATTTACTTACATACACCATCTGTGACTGGTAACTATTCATATTTAAGATACTAATGTTTGCCCCTAGTGGGAGAAGAACCGGCAACCCGTCCTTAGCTTCAGAGGTAGGGTCAACTAGACTAGCGTGTCGCCTACTCGTACGATTGAATTTAATACGTGTGGGAGTATTCTGTATAACAATGCTAAACAATTAACCCGCCTTGACCGCAATTAACACATTAGAATTACGTATCTTCCGGTATCTTAGCTCTGGCTCCTTCCTTAAGTTATATAACTTCCGATACATGGAAAATATGACTAAAGGCAAGAAATAAATGTATTATGTCAATTTGGTATTTATTACCGACCTATTTGGTAATTGTTTCGCAAACTAGCTCGCACACACCCACGCCCGAAAATATCTTCGGTGGAAGGTGGCTCAGAGGGTCTTAATTATCTAGACTAGACCTCTGTCTACCCTTGTATTGGGAATTGCGTAAAGATATTTGCCACACACATTATACACAATTATATATTATGTAATTCTACCTTCCACTGAAGATGTTTTCGGGACAACGTGACAGGTTTTGAGCCCGTCGCAGTCTTTTATGTCCATGCCGACGACATAATTCGTACATAGGTTTTTTTGAAAAACCCATTGGTACGAGCCTGCCACCTGGGGATCGAACTCGGGTCTCTCGACTCGATATTCCGACCACCCAACCACTCGGCTATCGTGACTATTTCCCGATAATATCTTCGGTGGAAGGCGGGTAGAAAAGGCTTAATTGTCTAGACAATAGTCTAGCCTGGACTAGACCTCTGTCTACCCCTGTATTGAGAATTGCGTGAAGATATTTATTTATTTATTATATAATTCTCACAAACTTTTTATTTTATTTTTATTTATTTGTCAATTACAAGAAAAATAAATGCACAAACAATAATTCGTTAATTATTATTAATTCTGCAGGGTGAAGACCTGGTGCCCTGAATACAAGCCAAAAGTTTTGTTTAGGCACCAGTCTCCTACAGTATGCCAATTCCCATTTACGCATGGCCAATCCCCTTTCAACGCCTTTGTTAGGACGCCCAGGAAATGTACCTCCTGCTACTAGCTTACGACCGTAGCTATGACGACGACTTCATTGTGTTATAAATACCAAAGGTACTATCCTGGTTTTTAATTTATTCATAAATTATGACGTTATATTTCATTTTTTATTAATTAACCTCATACATACATACATACATAACGGCCTGAAGTCAACTGCAGGATATGGGCCTCTCCCATAGGGAGGATTTGCCACAATCGCCACGCTTGGCAAGCGAATTGGCGATCACAGTAGCAGATCACTCGCACCTCAGACGCTGCTGTCCACCTTCGGTCTGATTACTTTGGTCTGATATATTTTTTGTTGAGATGGTTATCACGTCATCTATCGGTTGCCATAACGATATTTAAGTTTGTGTCGCTTAGTCGCCTCTTACGACACCCACGGGAAAAAAGGGAGTGGCAATATTCATTCGCTGTTACCACACAGAAAATAATTAGTCTCAATTAATCTTAATCCCTCTTTCTACAACTACGATGACGACACAAGGACGGAAGGACTGTCAGGTAAAAAGCCTTCGCCTTAACGGAAAAATAAAACATGTCTGTTCACATGCTGCCCGTTTTTTTTTAAATACATTTTAATTAACACACAATGATAAAATTTTAAATTCCAAATAACATACTAACAAGGCCACCTAAGTAACCTTAATAGCACCCCGCATTCATAATGCTATCCAGGACGTTGGCTTATACACGTACCTTGATCTTGATACCGGAGGATTTAGTTAAAAGTAACGACAGTCGTGTGGTTGGGTGATCGGAATTCCGGTCAAGAGACCCGAGTTCCATCCCCATGTGGTAGAGCAATGAACTTTTTATACACAACTTATATACGGTTTTTGATCATACAGACTGCGACAGGCTCAAATGTCGCGTTTTCCCAAAAATATCTGCCGTCGAGAGACCAGTATTGGGAATAGGGTGAAGACTTTTTTAGTTTTTTTTTTATTACAACAGGATGAAAAGCCGTCCTCCTAAAGGCAAGTGGCTACCGCAATCCATAAAGAATAGAGGAGGCTAAGACGAGACGCCCGACAGCTTACAGTTACATTGACGATCTTAAGCTTTCGCACCGAACGCAAAAAGCCCATATAACTCTGCTGTTTGACAACAGAAATGGGAATCAATGTAGTAATATCTAAGACCACATACCACAAATTTCTTCCCCCGATGAGAAAGCCCGATTTACAAATAGAAAATTGTTTTGATATCGGTACTTCGTAAATCCAAAAATATTAATATTTTTTCTATAGAAAAGGGAGGCAAACGAGCAGGTGGCTCACGTGATTACCGCCGCCCATACCGATACCGAACACCCGCAATACCAGAGGTATAGCGTATATTCCAGATGCGTTGCCGGCCTTAGAGTGCCCCCCCCCCAACTGGAGCACCCCTCGATTTGGGGGAGGTGGGGGGGCCTCCGGTTACCGGCACTCACCAGACGAAACGCAGAAGTTTGTTAGACTTCTACTTCACGCCGGTATTCTGTGAGGTCGTGGTAAGTCCCCGGTCGAGCCGGCCCATTCACGCAACAACAAAAGCTGATGCGTTGCTCTACCACTTTATTGATAAAAAATTAATATAATATAATATCGTCACGCAATATTATATTATATTCTAGTCTAGACAAATAGCCTAGTCTAGACCATAAAGTCCCTTCGACTCACCTTCTACCGAAGATATTTTCGGGACAACGTGACTGGTGGTAAGCCACCCAACCACTCGGTTATCGTGAATTATATTAACGTGGCCATATTTTATTAATAAATCTAAAAAAGCTCCTGCTAACCCTGCGCTATGGTATGGTAAAAAATGACGATTTATGTATGTAATGTATGTTACATTACATTCATCGGTCGTCATTTTTTAAACTACCACCGTCTGTTAATGAGGTTCCTCTGACGGAGAAGAAATAGACGAAAGAAACTCCGTATAACGAGTAAAAGACTCCGAGCAAAAGACATTACAATTTTAATTTCAAGTAGGCATTATACGTACATACGCACTTTAGCCGGGTGTTTGGGTGATCGAATTCGAGTAAGGCTCGTATCGTGGGTTTTTCGAAACCTATACATAATTTGTATCGTTGGCTTGAACACTAAGACCGCGACATGTTTACAATCTGTCACGTTGTCACAAATAAAATCTGATTAAATAAATGTGGGTCACAACGAGTGAACTCTCTGAACCTTAGACCACACAGTATTTAGTGTTAGTCCTTTGTTGTTGAGCTAGAAGTACGTGTACATACATAATGTTCAGCAAAAGTACACTGAAGGACATAGGCGTAAGGAGGTTTTGCCCCAATCTCCAAGCCTAGCAAGGGGATCGGCGTTCGGAGTACCAAACGCAACGCACTTCAGACACCAGACTGCTTAATTATGATACATCAATTATTTATAATTCCCGTGTCAAAAATTATGAACGGTGTTTATGACATGATAGTCATATATGATAGATAAATAGATATATAGGGACACCATTTCATTGATTGCTCTGATCGCCAATTTAAAGCACTTGTGTTATGGAAACAAAAACAACGAAGCCACAAACGAATATCACGAAATACCACAAACGAAAAAGTTGTTTTCTTCATTGACCCGTTCGGTGCTCGAACCTGGGACCTCAGAGCTCGTGACACCATCAAAACCGTTGCATGCATCGGATAGGAACGATGTTCGTTATTATAAAAATATTAATTATAACTTCTATTCGAGGTATAAAGAAAACAATTATTTACTATATATAATTATATACACTTTTCTGCGGGTATACATTTTTTGTTATGATTTTTTATTGATAAAAATAAAAAAATCTACTTTACAAAGTTATCAACTTTATTTTATTTACAATGGTTTATGAATAATAATAACCGTCATCAAGTAGACTATACCTTAGACCCTGTATAGCCATCATACCAACACTATACATAAATAATAAAAATCTAACGTTACGGACGTTCTTTCCCCGTTTAGGGAACCTCACCGCATCGTCCCGTAAGGAACTTCGTTCCAAAAATATTGAATCCAAAAAGAACTTATGGAGTAGTAAAAATTCTCTAGCTCGTACCGTTACAACGCCATCTATTGAGAATAAATGGTATGAGCGAAAACGTCCTCGCTAAAATTCATTAAACCAGCACATTATTGAATCTTATCGTCTGACATCTACTCGAGGATCATGGTCAAACTAAAATATTATTCGAAAATATTAATCTCAGGCCATCATTTGTGACGCAAACGTTTTATCAGCTCACTTATTTAGAGTCTAATGTTAAATATCTAAAAAATATGCTAATCGTGTGTTTTGTTCGACGTTCAATTGCTTTCCGAATAGATCAATGCCGTCTATCAAGCGCTATCTCGGTACTGTGCGTTGATCCGACACGCCCCCCAGTGTTTACAGTTTTCTTTCGCCATTATGGTAATTAATGTGTATACAATGGTAATATAAGCCGCTCCCCTGTCTAACTGTAATGAGTTTTATTTTTAAACAAGACGTATACATATAAATCTGTTCTAGTTTCGACGTAGTTTGGATGAAAGAAGAAAAACAGATGTAAATTTTGTTCTTTTTTTTGCTTATTTTTATCGTAGAAAAAAAATATAAGTTATAACTTTTCAAAAACAAATCTTAAAAAAATTAAGTGAACTAAAACTAATGAATGAACACAGTATATTGTATTAAAAATATATATAAAAAGTACTTATTTGTCATAGTCTCATAATCCGATCCCAACCGAGTGGTTGGGTCATGGAAATTCGGGTTAAGAGACTCGAGTTCGGTCCCCAGGTGGTAGGCACGAACCAATGACTTTTAAAAAAACTTACGTACGATCATCGATGACATTTTTTCGAACAACGACAGGCTCACCACCTGTCACGTTGTCCCAAAAAATTTCTTCGGTGAAAATTGGGTCGAACAGTCTATTGTCTACCTCTGTATTGGGACAGACATGAAGATTTTTTTTTAGTACTCAATAGTCATTAGTAGAGCGAAGCAATATTTGAACGTTTCGGTTTTTTGTCTCTCATTAAGTGGATATAACTGGGTCAGAGTACCGTATCTACTCTAACGTGTCTCGTAATGTATTTTAAATTACTTAAAAATAAAGTGTGTTCCTAATTAACACAGACATACTATGATACCATTAATTGATCGCGTTTTCTGTTTTGACTTGTGCTACGTTGTAGGAGGGTGAAAATTCTGTCCCCCAAACAGGTTCCCGCCTTTGTCGTGGTGGTAAGCTTGGCTACACCTACTGTGAATCACGAGAAGCCTATATAGCCGGCCTAATGTAGCGGTAAATAGCTAGCCCTAGGTGGCCGCTCCAAGTGAGCATGATCAGTCCACCTTCTCAGTCCACCAGCGCATGCGCATGCATTATCATATTAGAATATGTCATTGATTTTAAAATTACGAGTAATAAGTAAAGCTAAGAAAGTTACTCTTCGCTTTTTTGTGTTCTTTTTTGGGGAGTTAAAATCCATCGCCGGCTCTTACTCTCTTTAGGTGCATGATGCATCTAAAGGAAGGAAACTTCAAAAATCTCACAATGACGTCACCGTACTATTTTAATCTCCCGAAAGCGAACAACAATACGTCGTTAATCTTTTCCCATCATTGACACAACATGAATAGAGAATACACGTGTTTTTTTTTTGTGTTCATTTGTACAAGGCAACCTCAGATGTGCTACAGTGCTTTGAAAGTGCTAGAAACGTTAGAATACGACGTCGAGGAAACTGGTCTCGCTTTTTTATCCATTGTCAGTTCTTTAAACCAGTTTTTTAAATGGAATGATACTTTAGCAAATTAATCATTTATTGTTTGTAATGCCAAATGGATTATAATTCTGCATTTAATATCTACGTAGCGCGCAAATTTCCACCGCCACATCCTTTCTATCGCCGTACATACGCAATAACTGTACCTATGCATAGAGTGAATTGGATGTGACGTTTGTGTGCCGTATTGCCAGGAGTTAAGGTGGAAATCCCCGCGGCTGCACCTGCTCGCGTGTTTCGGCATTACCCAGTGGAAATTAAACATCTGGCCTGCGTGGTGCCGGCAGGCCACGTGCTTGCGGCTGATTGGAAATTTCTAGAACGGCTTTTACGTCATGCTATATAAATATCTATTTATAAAAAGTTTTATCAATTAATTTGCCCTCGTTATATCCTTTGACATATAGTCTTTAAATGCCCCTGACCTTGTGAATGTTTTATTTGGGTGAGAAAATAAAGAATCATGCCCCATTGTTGTTTGGCGGACTTCACCTGTGAGCATAAGTACTTTATCGAGAGAAACCCATCTCGTTTTTGCATAGTAACGCTAAACAAAAGGCCTTAATATATAAGTTACGAATATATAATAGTGAGTCCGGCAGCCGTAGAACAAAATTGATGGTGATAAAAAAATCATGAATTTTTTTTTAATTATCCTTTCTGAGCCACGCCAGAAAAACATACATTTAAATAAGATAGTTTCGGAGTTCATCGTGAGGAACAACGTTATGTGCCATTCAAGAATTTCAAAAATATTTGACTGATTTTCACGTTTTTTTTTAATGCGAGTTTTGCTGAGGTGTCAAAGATAGGACAGTTTTTTTTCTGTCCCCTATTCGTTTTTTAAAATCCAAGGCCGGACTACGTCTGCGCGCCCGCTAGACTGTCTTTATTGTTATTATTAAATTATCGTCGTGCTATATTTGGTCCACGAATAAACGAATTTCCTTCTCAAATACTTTAAAATAGGGCCTGCAGAGGAACTCTTGTCACATTATGAATTAATGTCCTGTTTAGTTTTAGTTTGCCAAGAGGAATAAGTGTCGAGTCGATCCTGTGCTCAAATCTCAGAGTGAGCAGATATTGTGTTTATCTTTGACAAACAACGAAGTGAAAATATATAATCCTCGAGATGAGAGGTCGGTGACTTGTTACGGCGCTTTAGTAAAGGACATATTTGTTAAGATGTCTTATCCCATTTAATTTGGTGTCGGCTCTCCTCGAAACTCTTCGCAATATGTTTCGATTCTCAGTCTTCGAGTCATTCACTTGAGTATGCTTTGGGTCCTTTTTGATACTCAAATAGTCTGTATTGTAAATATAAAAATAAACATTTTGTTTTTGCAAATAAAGTGTCGAAAGAAAATAAGAAACTAAATGAAACGTATTTACCAACGCATTTATACGCATATGTACGTAAGTACATACATAATGGCCTGTGACAGTCCACAGACGGACGGAAGTTATGCCTTTCGGGAGGGTCTATCGCAACTATATCCCTGGTGAATTTACTTTTAGTCCGTAATCCAATCACACCAGCTGTTTTCTACTTTGATTCGTCCAAAAGCGAACCGTACCTTAGAGCTTGACTTTGTCAACCAGCGTGTACGGCACTCGACCAGAAGTGCAGTGTCTCTTTCCGGTTATATCATATAATTCCCATGCCGTATCCCTGCCTCACCGTGTAGACGCAAGGGCGTCGCTTGACTTCGTCTCTTAAAATGTCATTATTCAATGAACAATTGTTTCTCAAGTCACGATAGTCTAGTGCATGGGTGATCGGCATTCAAGTCTAGAAGACCCGGGTTCGATCCCCAGGTACCAGTGGTTTTTTTTTTTCAGAATACTTATGTACGATTTATATTGTTGGCTTGGACTTGACGACGTCGACGGGCTCACAAACTGTCACGTTGTCCCAAAAATACATATACGATGGAAGGTGGGTCGAAATGACTTAATTGTCTACCGCTGTATTGGAAATTACATTAACATTAACATTTTCTTTTTTTTTTTTTTCAAAGTCAACCTCATAACAAGGTTGTTTACCTCCTATTTAATCTGTGGAATTAATGTCCCTAAAAAAACCAACACAGACAATGTAATGCATCTCATACATTATAATTTCGGATCGCCATGTCCGTTACATCGATGTTAAAGAACAAAAATCCATTGTTTCACAGTTCCTTCACTTTGTAGTCTCGCAAGCTGTGTATGTGTGCATTGCTAATGTAAAAAATATCGCTTATTTTTGTTTTGTTTGTCCCCACCACCCGTTAAAACAATACAGCGGGCGTTGTCCTCTGGTTTGTCCGTTACAAGACAGATTTCTCGTCGGTATATAGTGTTTTAACATTATTTACGTCTGTCTTTATTATTTTTCAGAATAAGAAGCAGAAAATTTTTAAATAAATACATACATAGATCAAGATATAAATACATACATAGATTTTAAATAAATACATACATAGAGGAACAACATCACATACATTGCTCTGATCCCAAGTCAGCAGCTTAAATACTTGTATTATGGAATTAGAAACATCCAGAACCGATAAAATGTAGACAAAGTGTTACACATAAACATGCACGACTCGCGTAATAACATATTAATATCTACTCCTAGCGAGATTCGAACCTGTAACCCCAACTTCTAGGGCAGAGTCACTAACAACTAGGCTACCGAGTCACAGTAGTACATACTATAACATATTCTCGCTCATTATTCATTAGTGACTTTCTCGGGCTGACTCACCGATTCGGTAATGCGGTTTATATTAGGTTGCTAAGCAAGAAAATTACACGACGAATTAAATCACGATATGAACAAGCCTTGTTAAATTCATTACCTACTTATACACGTAGTTTCTATTTTATATTAGACGGTCAACGTGACTAACTGTCACGTTGTCCCATAAAATGTTTTTGGTGGAAGGTGGGAAAAAGACTTAATAGTATAGATCTCTGATCTCTGTGAAATATTTTGTCATTAGTAAAGCGAAGCACTATTTTAACCGCCAAGTTAGCGATGGCAGTACCAGAAACGTCGCATTTTCGACATTGCTCATTGGCGACCTGCTTAATTTTCATCTGCTATTGCTAATTAAATTCATCGCCTCTTACGACACCCACGGGAAAAAGGGAGGAGGTAAACCACCTCTGTCGACGAGTAGCGTGCTCGCCGGTTTTCAACCACTTTTTCTACATTGTCGCGGGTACGGGTTTTTGTGATGCCTTCGTGATTTCTGATTCCACAATACAAGTGCTTAAGCTGCTTACTTTAGGATCAGAGCAATGATTCGGTGGAAGGGTAGAAAGGACTTAACTGTGTAGAGCTCTGTCTTTAATTATTTATTATTTGCTGTAGTCGATAGCCGAGTGGTTGGTTGGTCGGAATTTCTTAAAAAGTGACTTAATTGTCTAGATAAGAACTCTGCCTACCCCTGTATTGAGAATTGCGTGAAGATATATTTAGTGTAGTAATTTATTTATAATTAAGTAAAAGTGAGGAGCACAGGTAGTTCGATGAAAAATCGTTTTAATGTTTTCCTCAGGCATTCAGCCTTCTTCTATACACGTCAGCGTTTCTGACTTGTAACGTAATGGTGACTCGGCAACATAACACTAAAACACATAAATAAAACGCGTCCTAGCTGATTACTGTACCTACTAATTTCTCACCAGCGATTATTCATCGAGTTCCTCTTCGCCTGTTTTAACGCATCGAACTAATTTCCATATCAATTGTCACTGTCACTACAAGATAGGAGTTCGTAATAGTCTCGTTAAAGCTCTTATTGCCTTCTTGTCGAGTAGTGTAACTACTAGTGTGCGTTAGAACATATATACAGACACAGGGACAACATCATATAAATTGCTCAGTTCTCAAAGTAAGCAGCTTAAGCACTTGTATTATGGAATCAGAAACAACGCATGTACCACAAACACCCGAACCAGAAAAAAATGTAAAAAAAGTGTTTCCCGTATTGACCAGACCGGGAATCGTACCCGGTGCCAAAGAGCCGTCAACACCATGAAAAGCGATGTGACGCCACACAACTATGGAGATCCATTTCCGATTTAACGTTTAACTTAGCGGCCTGTAGTCCACTGTAAGACAGGCTTCTCCCGCGAGGAGGTTTAGCTATAATCGTCACGTTAGGCAAGTGGTTCGGCGATCGAAGCATCGGACACTTCGAACCTGAGACCACTCGTCGTAGGTTTGCTCAATTATTTCAGGCATTTTTAAGAGATGGTTAACGTGCTCCATGGCAGTAAGTAATGACAATTAGTCGCCTCTTACGACACCCACGGGAAGAAAGCGGTGGTATTCTTTTTACGCCGATACCGCACGGCAACTTAACTGACAACAGTAACTGGCAATTATCAACTATCAAAAGTAGCACGTGTCTATTCGGGATCAGCTTTCTTCATTTCGAATTTGACGTAAATCTGTTTTGTTGTTACACCGCAAACAATTATTAAACTTTCCTTGTAATATTCCATTTGTGTGGAATATTACAACTGTTTGCGAAGTCAATTTTTTTTTGCTTATCTGTCTGTGAATTTATTTATTTTATTAAGAATAAAATGTCAAACTAATAATTAGGAAAATTATATTTTCGGTTTTCGAAAACCTTGAATATACAATGAAGATTTGAGTATCAAGCAGACATAAAAACTAGATAGACAAACACAAGCTGTATTTATGAAGGTATTTTTGTATAGGATTTCAGACTTGACAAAAATATAGATTTAGTAAATGGTAGGACTATATGGGAATATACGCACCGTATACACATCGTACGCGGCGACGGATAGAAAACCTTTGAAAAAAGCTATCGAGCGACGGCAGGTTAACTATCTCGAAAAATATCCGACGATAATCGTGCAGACCTGTGATAGGCAGTAGCGTTAAATGCGCGAGGTGCCTCGTACTGGCAAATCCTCTTATAGACTTCCGGAGACTGTGGCTAAGGGCATAAAATTCAATACTCAAACAACAACATTGTATAGAATGTGTTCTGTTTCGTCACGGGGCGACCTATAGATGGCTAATACATTAGATGGTACTCACGTATTCGAAGCGGTCCTTGCACAGCTGCCCCAGCAGATGCAGGCAGCCGACGAGCGTGAACCACGAGCACCACAGCAGCACCTCGTCCATGTACTGCACGTTGACTACGCCGAACACGAAGATGAACTTGTAGAAGAGGTAGTTCCAGAACTTGTCCTTCACGCGCTGCGCCTCCGCCACGCGCAGCCGCCCGAACACCAGCCGCTGCACCGCGAACCCCAGCACCGCCAGCGTGCAGTACGCCATGTTTATCACCGACTGCAACGAACGCATTCGCGTTACATTTCGACGCGACGTTACACGCAAAAATATGTTACGCATGTACATTTTGTATCTGCATAGTGTGTTGTTTCACGACCTCCGTGGAAAATAATTTTTTCTGCATTGTGCTGGGTCTGGGTGTTTGTGATACAAGTGCTACTTGCTTTGAGATCAGAGCAATGTACGAGTATGTAAGGTTGTACGAGTATGGAGGTATAGGCATTGTAGTCCTTTAGACCCACATTGCATCGCTGCATATTTTGTACAATGTGACAGGTGGTGAGCTTGTCATCGTTCTAGTATCCAAGCCAAGAACACAAATTGTTAAGTACAAAGCCTTTGAAGCAAAGGTATCATCGACACGGGTTTCTGTTTCCAACTCCGTTCACCGTCATCTCAGAGAAAGTTTAAATGAACTTTACGTACAATAAATAATAAATAAATAAATATCTTCACGCAATTCCCAAAACAGGGGTAGACAGAAGTCTAGTCTAGACAATTAAGTCCACCACCCACCACCGCCGAAGATATTTTCAACGTTACATACAAAATAATTACTTATTACAAAATTAATTAAATCTTCATCGTGATCATGCGTAGCAGGGTCACCTGGTCACTATGTATTTACGCCAAGGGCATTTGCATCGTTTTAAAAGCATAAAAAAATACAATTGGAAAATTATAAATGTGCACCGGACAATTGGTAAACAAGAAGAGAAGAAAAAAACACTCAAAAATGCTAAATTTTCGGTACTGAAATACGGAATTTGTGAATTGTTCGTCGAATACGTCAATAAGAGAGTGGTTGAATGATCGGAGTTCGAGTCAAGACATCCGGGTTTGATCCCCAGGTGGGAGACGCGTACCAATGAGTTTTTTTCAAAACGTATGTACGATTTATATAGTTGGCTTGGACATAAAGACGGTAATAGGCTCATCTCACCACCAGTTACGATGTCACAAAAATTTCTTCGGTGAAAGGTGGGTCTAAAGGACTTAGTTGTCTGAACCTCCGTCTACTCGGCTACCGTGACTACAAATACAACAGTATAGATAAAGTGAATATTAAAAGTGTAATATATACATATGAAAGTTTACTTTTTCATGCATTGGCTAGTCTCGAAATTACCTACACCTACGAGTATAAAGATGAAACTTGGATACTAGAAAACTTCCCAAGGGATAGAATGGAGGTAGAAGTTTGTGTGGAACTCATCTTTCAACTCCACTTATCCTTTCACTCACTTTTATTTCTGGACATAGACGAGTGAAAATTGTACTGTAATTTACATTACAATTTTCATCATTTTCGGAATAACATCCTGACGTGGTTAGCATGGGGATATGTACATCGTATTTATTTTTAAATTATACATGCGGGTTATGGTCATACGGCTTCTGATTATCTCATTTACAAATGCTAATTATGTACGTTAGTCGTCGTTACGTGATCCACGCGGGAGAAGCCGCATGCGGAAGCTAGTTTTAACATATTCCGGAAATATGTTCGAAGCATTATTTTGAAAGACAATTCGTGTATACGAACGTGACCGGACTCCTGATGCGGTGTCTCGTTCGCATGACGGTGCGCGATTTTTTTCTGCCCAAGTAACAAACACTCAACGTATTCATCTCAGGGTATTAATCGGCGTCGTACCGACAACTGTCGTTAAAAGCTTCGATTGATCAAGTTAATGCATTATGACGTTTTACGTGCGAGTCTCTATCAGGTGTACTCGATGGCAAGTGATTACGATGACGCATCGCCCGAAACACACCAGAGATGCTGCCAGATACGTTGGCCTTCTTAAGGATTTTTTTTTTCATAGATTTTAAGAAATTTTCCCTTTACACGACCTTAACTCTCAACTTAGTCTATTTGGAACAACTTGACAGGTTATGATCCGACGACGTATTAGTGTTCAAGCCAACGGTATATACTTATGTAGATAAACATCCACGAATAGAGGACAAAGATTGAAATTGACTCGTAGTAGGAATTTATACAAGTGTAATATCTAAGTTGATCTGCTTCTTGAGTGGAAGCAAAGTGGTTGACAGAATTACAGTTGGTTTATTCAAGGAAACTAGCTAATTCATATAAACAAGACAAGATCCTAATCAGGGCGGTTGAGGGAGGTCTACAAAATATTACACTAGTACTAATATAAGATAGTAACAATCCCTGAATAAGTAATAAATGATACCTATTACGTTAATGTACCCAGTTGATGAGAAATCTACGAGGCGAGCAAAATGGATATAACATTAAAAATTGAAGGGGATTGTAAGCATTTCTTTGCTCAATTGTAAGTAGTATAGATAGAATTATTTCACTTAAGAATTATTCACTACTTAATAGGAAAAAAAAACAACCAGACAATAAAAGTTCCACTTAATAAAATGAATCACATCGAAATAATCTAAATTTGAGTAAACTACAGCAATGAGGAAAACATAGCTGAAATATTTCTCTAATAACAATAACAGTTTACTTTGAATAACACGGCGGGACAGTACCGAATGGGATGTCAGATGGCCGGGAAATCAGGGAATGTCTCATCCATCGACTTCCCGCAACATTTGCAAGTCGTCACTCCATCTCGTGGGGGGTGTTATGTGACTATATTATATACTACTTATCTTGTCTTTTAGTAAATTTGAAAATCTTTACGCCAGTTTTGCGGTTAAAGCATGTGAAGAGACAGTCGTCGTCTCGGTGTCCAAGTTAACGATGCTGTTCGTACATAAGTTTACGACGAACGAGCTTTCATCCTGAGGCTCCCACTTACTGCTTCAAATCCCGGTTGACCGGTCAACCTACCACCTCGATATCGCGGTTATATAAAATTTTATAAAGACTGTTAATGTAAAAAAATATCTTCACGCCATTCCCAATACAGGGGTAGACCAGATGTCTAGACAATAAAGTCCTATCGACCCACCTTTCACCGAAAATATTTTTGGGACATCGTGACAGGTGGTGAGCCCGTCGCCGTCTTAATGTCCAAGCCTGCGATATAATTTGTACATAAGTTTTTGAAAAACCTATTGGTACGAGCTTGCCACCTGGGTCTCTTAACTCCAATTCCGACCACTCAACCACTCGGCCATCGTGACTCTATATTAATGTTATTCGTTTAATATTAATGTAAATTTTAATAATAATGTTATTCGTTTTATTTATTAGCTCTGTCGTGCAAACGTTTTTTTTTTCTTATTTACTTATTTACCAAACTGCTCCGAGTGTGTGTTTGCAAGTTATAGCAAAATGACTTGATGGATTTTAATTTATATGACGTCACGAGATATTTGTCTTCATCGTGTCAATAACAATAGGTTTAGGTTTATAGTTTATTTCCTATTATTAGAACAAAGTTCATTTCCACAGGAAAACTTAGATATTGACACGCCTTAAAAAGCCGTGAAAATCCAAAAAAGATTTTTCATGAAATATTTGAACTGGGAGGCTGTTATTTAGTAGTGCTCTTCGTACTGTGTAGTTTTTAAGCGATGCTTATTGGTTCTGGCCTTTCGTACATTCATACGTTGTATAAACTTTATATCAAGCATATCAGCCTCATAATGAGGTACCTAGCCTAAACAAACAGATCACAGGTGTTCACGTTTCCTTCATTCCCACAATATCTGCTACTGCGACCGCCAATCCGCTTGGCAAACCCTCCTTTACTAAGTGTTGTGCCAAGTCAGTTTTATTTTATTAGTGCAACAGCTTTTCAGTAAAAAAAAACAACTTTTTGGTGTATTGTATCCTTATTATAATGGCAATTAAAAATAAAAATTTATCAACTACGAAGCGTTTCGCGATTTCGATCGTACTGTACCGATTTCTATTTTCATTCGTTATCTTGTTTACAATGTGCGAAGATGCTTTGGAATAATTCCAATTGATAAGCGCGCTGACGCTTACGTTTTTATAACATTATTAATAGAACGTGCAATTATTTCAGAGTGGTGACGAACTTGTTCAACTTATCTTCTCTTAATTTTACGACGCAGTAATTTTGTGCATATATTTGTGTTGATTTCTAATGCATTTAAATTGCCTGCATTCATTTTTTGCTGTACTCTATCCATTCGACGGCATTAGAAACAATAAATATTTTGAATACGACGGCATTTAAATAAATTAAGATTTTGAAAAAGTTTTAATTTTTTTTTCAAAATTTCGATCTGATTGAGAGCATAGCTTATAGCCTATACAAGATAGGGGAATCCACGCTTGGAAATCTTATCCTCCACGCTCCTTTATTGCAGGCTTCTATTTGCCTATAATAATCAATACTGCGGCGAACCATACATATTGTTGTATTTGGATAAGACACATTTGTATTTACATTTTCTTAATTAATTCCATAACAATTGAATTGCACAATTATTGCGTTCTTGCCGCGCCGCGCACTCGGTACAGGAAATATTTTATTATCTAACTAGCGACATCAATAACATCGATTAGATGAATCGACTGTTAGATAATGACGCTGGCCATTAGCAGCGAGGTCGTTTTGTTATGATTGATTGTTCCAAGTACACTTTCTTTAACAAATTCAAGATGTAGGTAGTTGGTAACTATAGATTTCTGAAATAAGCTGTGGATCGAAAGGACCATATTCTCGAGACCCTGCTCCAGTAATGGAATGAGTGCACACATTAAAAATTCAATAAATTCTAAAAGCTACTTGGGTGGCTAAGTTTCTCATGTTGTCCACAGATGTGCCTTTAATATCTATAACTTTGGATGTCGCGAATCAAGCTCAAGATTCGTTCTAATTTACAAATGTCCCAATGCTTTCGTCGGTGTTTATTGAACGCAACTCGGATAACTATTTTTCTCTCGTTTAATCGATTAAAACGATTTATTTTGTGTATATGAAGGAATGAAATAAATATGAAGGAGTGTTTGTGCACAACATTCAAAAAGGTATATATATAGATACAATAATTAAAAAGGATGTCCACGAAAGCGTTTTGAAAAGGCCTACTATAAAATTGATGAATATATCTAGGACCAAGATGTGTAGAAATAGCTCATTCTGTGCCCTTGCAATTCCTTTGCTGCGGGTACTTGTTAAACTTACAGATGTATAAGTTATTTACATTATATTTTTCGCTATCGGCATGACTTATTGATTATATTGTGAAATGTAAATAAGAGAGTTGAGTACAATATTTAATTGGTCTGTTTTTTATTTCAACAGTTCTATATTTTTGATTCGATGGGGTATTCCCTAAAAAGCTTTCGAATAAGGAAGGTGCTAACACAAGCGCATATGACTGTCTGTAATTGTTTCTTCTAAGAGCCATAACAATGTACTTTCTTTTAATATTTTTAAACAGAAGACGAGAACAATATAAGTTATTTGTTTTCAATTCCATTTTTATTGCTTTCTAAAGCATTTTAGTCATGCTGGATTTTTTGTTATTAAATTTATAACGTAAGCCGTAAGAGAAAGGGAGCTTTAAATTTTCAACTGATGTGTGTGTGACACGTTGACTTGAAGGTTAGAGCGTTGACACTGTACGGCAGAAGTCGCGGGTTGGAAACCCGTTGTTTGATGACTTTTTTTTTAATTTTCTCATAAAATAAAAGTATTTTTATTTATGGTAAAAGTAAATACTTACCAAAAATATATGTTATATACAGACAAGACTAAAATTGTGGCAGATGGGGAGACGGATCATGGCGTAATTTTAAATAAAATTTTCATTTAAACGACTTGTCAAAGGAGAAATCCGTCAAGATTCGAGAAATTTTAGGACTACACATATCTAAAAATCCGTTACAAAGTAGAAAAGTGTTTATCAGATACCTGCTTACCACTAAACTATGAAAAGCGTGAAGATAAGAAATATAAAAATGAAATGTAATATTTGTTTTTAATGAACTTCGTTAGCGTCCTGTACAATTTGAAGTAAACAAGGCGTTTATATAATTCAGTGAGTCAAGGTTGGCGAAGGTTAAGGGCCAGTGCGACTCAGCTTGCACATTTTTACATAACAGAACGCGATGGTCGTTGAGTTTCAATTTATTAAATAAATAAAATAAATAAATATCTAATAAAATAATTCCCAATAGATCTAGACTAGACCTCTGTCTACCACTGTAGACAGAGGTCTAGTCTAGACAATTAAGTCCCTTCAACCCACCTTCCACCGAAGATATTTTCGGGACTACGTGACAGGTGGTGAACCCGTCGCCGTTTTTATGTCCACGCCAACGATATAATTCGTACATAAGTTTTGGAAAAACCCATTGGTACGAGCCCGCCACCTGGGGATCGAACTCGGATCTCTTGACACGAAATTCCGACCACCCAACCACTCGGCTATCGTGACTTTTTTTTTCCAATTTATTATATGTAGAAATAGTAGGTTATGCGCAGTTTCGCGTAGATTAGAATTTAACTTATTGTTTCGTTTTTTAAACATAAAAAACTACTAAAACTAAGTTATATCATGTTTACAGAATCCAGTACTTTTTCTTTAACTATGGGATTCGAGTGACGAGTGGACTACCAGTCCACCGGACGATAAGTAACATCAGCCAATGTACATCTACGAACAACTTTAATTGTAGAAGGTTCCAGATATTTATCAACTAAAGAGGCGGAAATAGGACGCATTCTATCTTAGTCATGTTGTTCTTAATAATCCAAAGCATGTGTAATTTGCAAACTGGAACAAAACAGTTTTTACATTGCTATTGTTAGTAGCAACCCAGAGGTTATTTATATGGAGGGTGTCCACCAATATGAAACTGTAGCTAACATAGCTTAGTTGCTTCAAAGTGTTGTGAGCTCCGATACTTCGAAAAAAGTACATAAAGAATTGCACAAAAGAATGATAAATCTGTCCTTTTAACGATACTATGTATTTATGAAATACAAAGAAACGTTTGTCGTTCCGTTTCACTTTTACAGATGATATTCGGATATGGAAATAGCCTTGAGATTATAGAAAGTAGCTTTAGTAAATGGACGCGTTTCAAAATATTCGGAAACAAAATTATCTTGACGTTAATTAATTAAGCCGACCTCGCTCCAGCTTTGTTTCGAGTTTTATACGAACTACATGATATGACATTTGATGTAGATAATTTTATTCCGCGATCGAATCCTAAGATATATGTATACAGATCGTGTATTACTGTAAGCAACATTTATGTGGCGATCAAAACTTATAGAAATTTTCGCAAGGCTAAGGTTTAATTTAAACACTAAAGAAAAAAATAAGATGTTTACATTATGAGGAATACATGAAATTTTTATTTGCAACATTAACATATAATTTTGGCAAAAAGAATAGTACTAGGGTACTTTATAATTAATACGCCTCAATATGTTATTACTATTATATAGTAAATACATATATAGATAGGCACAAAATCACATACATTGCTCTGATCCTAAAGAACTTGTGATATGGGAATCAGAAACAACGAAGGCATCACAAACACCCAGATCGAAGAAAATGTAGAAAGTGATTTATCTACATTGACCTGACCGGGAATCGAATACCAAACCTCGAGATGGCGACACCTTGAAAACCGGTGTCTACGCCACTTATCCACGGAGGTCGTCAGCATTATTATATCCATTTTCAGTGCCTTTCTAAGAACAAATAGATAGTAATAGATTATATACATTCATTCAATTAATTACATTTGACAGAACTGACCCACTGTATTGATAAAATGCTGCTAAAATACTCTGTGGCAAACGAAATCTAACAACAACAAAAATATATACAAAATGTTGATGGACCCATGGGTGGTGGTGGTAAAGTGTACGTAATGTAGTGGTGGATGAAGTGCGCTGCTTCGGGAGTGTTGTTCATGAGCCGTACATCCCTGCAAGCAATTGATGTCTCTCACAATCGTCTATTGTTATCTAATAATACCACACAAATCACGGTCTTATTTTTAACTAACAATTGATTATGTCACGAATTACACAATTTAATAAATATCATACTTCACATGTTGTTGTTGTTGTTGTTGTATACATGTGTATACAGAGTGAATCAAAGTTTAAATCACAATTGGTTGTTTTTTTGAAACGTTTCATTAAAACTAATACCTCCAGCAGTACTCTAAAAGAAATAGTATAAGCACCCGTCACTTCTAGAGCCACCTACTTTTCACCCAGGTTAATAGATACTGATTATTTGAAAGACACAAACATTTGAAGTATGGTATTTATTAAATTGTGTAATTCGTGACATAATCAATTGTTTGTTAAAAAGAGGAGCATGGTATGTGTGGTATAGTATAGATAACGATATATCTCTCAGTTGTTCATAGACATTGTTCATAAGTGCAGCAATCAATTCTGCCTTCATTAAAATAGAGTGTAATTAAGACTTTACGTGCAAATTAAAATTTTTCAATTAGATATATACGTGTAGACTTAAAATCAGTACAATATTAATGATTTGAAAAGTAAATTTGTTTTCATAAAAGACTGATGTGTCTACATTACATAAAGAAAACAACAGAACTATGTTTACATTTGCCTTCTAGATAGTCCCAATTAACATTAACACCTCGGTAAACAATGAGAAAAATAATGATAAAAGCAAACCAAATTTGCCAAGTGCTGTAAGACAAAACTGTTTTACATGTTGGTACAAAACAAGTTGATTAATGTCGTTATATAAAGTACACGTTCGACCGTATGCAAGCAACAAAGTTGTTATCAAAGTATGTACTCAATTGGCTTGAAATTTTATTGCGTGCTAGATTATACTAGCAATAACCTGAAATTTATTCTTCTGTATTTACGTCAACACGATCTCAGGCATAAGGCAGCTTAGATAGGTCCAACGAATAGGTCAATAACATTGCTGCTAGGTGCCGAGTAGGAGTTTTTAATTAACAATAAAGTTGTTATTGTTATATAAGTTGTAACTAAAAAAAACCGGTGAACGGTAAATTGCAGTTGAATAAGTGCATCCATCTGTGGGAGGGAGGGTTGTTGTACTTCTCTTCGGACCGGATTACATATACCCTTTATTATATTTTTGCATGCGGAATGGTGCAACGTAATTGTTTAATAATAATTTTACTATAATTAATTGCCGCAAAGTAACGCTCGAGTCTATTAACAATCCTAATATTTTTATTTTATTAAAATATAAAATATCTTCCCACGCCATTCCCATACTGGGGTAGATAGAGGTTTAGACAATTAAGTCTTTTCGACCCACCTTCCACCGAAGATATTTTTGGGACAACGTGACAGGTGGTGAGCCCGTCTTATTACATATACTTTATTTAATTAGTATTGAAGATGCCAAATACGAGTAGATGAATAAGCTCTCCTTCCTTCCTTGTATCTCGAGCCTCGATATACACTGAGAGCGGGCCCCAGTGGGTCCTGGTCCCGAATTATTTTAACACCAAAGTTCTTTAACATTAGCATAAGGTAGAGCCGTAGAAGACGTAGTCAGGATGTACCATAACCTGTAGTACTTATGTACTGCAGGATACAGTACATCTGGCTTATCAACCTGTCAAATTCCAACATAGGACTCGGGACAATGTAGTATTTGTCCATATTACAAACTTTTTTATTGTACCATATTAAAAACTTGTTATTACTATAGTTATATATGAGAATAACATTTATCCCGAAAGACTGAATGTAGTTAATCAAACACGACTAAAACTTTAACTGTTTTAACTTACGTAACGTTTCTTCCTTTTGTTACAGATGTAGAACGAATGACAAATACAAGACTTGATAATTTATAGTAATACATCATATTTCACCGGCGTTACTTACAGTTACAGTTACACTTACAGTACAATATGATAATGACCCTCGCACGAAGTTGCTTCAGAGTTCTATACAGCCTATTTTGGCACTTATAGATGGAAACAGTCATAACAACAACTTATGTAATTCTATCATTGATTTATTAATAAAAATCCCTGTAATAATATCCTTATTTGTTTATAAATTATACCTATTCACTTAAACTACATTATATTCTTGACATTAGTTTTTTTTCGTGATCGTATTAGGATCGTGACACATGGCGATCTGTTCTCTCTGCCTACCCCGTCAGGGACTGTGCGTGAAAATAGATAATAATAATTATATTTTTATTAACATAACTGATTCGATATTACTATGTACGTAGAATGTTAATGATTAAACTTATTGATGGTAGTATTTAACAAATATTTACGTCATGTTAACTAGCTTAAAAACTAAATATGTTGTTTTCTGATGAAGTTACAAGAAGCCAGCCGCGGACCCCTACGGTACACCGCCAGCGGAGGAAGGTCGGCGCGTGGCACTGAGCGCAACCGGTCTAGGTCGAATACCGCGCGAACGACATATTGAAATTGCTTCGTCGTACTTCGCCGGTGAAAGGAATGATAAAACGCGCGCATCCTCGCTGTAACGTGGCGCTTTAATGTATATTTTTTTCTTAATCAGTATTGATTGACGTGTGATATACCACCACAACCTTAACCAGGAGCCGTTCTTACCGTGGGCGTCGTAAGAAGGGACTAAGGTGCATGACTCACAGAAAAGTATAAAACTCACGATTATGGTCCTTGTGATTCAATTTAAATTCACTTGTACTAATTCCTCAATTTAATTATTTACTTTTATATTATTATCTTGTTGTAAATCTTTGATAATTATCTACCGGTCAAGTATTTAAAGATTGTTACTTGATAGTTTTTTGGAAGTATTCTTACACAGTCTACGGTTCACAGTCTTTATAAATAAGTTTATATGTACATGTGTTTAGCAACTAAGTATTAAGTAGCTTTATTATCTCATCGCCGCGCCTTATAGAGCGTTTTGTTTCAATTTATCACATTAACACAATTATGCTGTTCACTCCTTTTATGATTTAAAATCTAAGTTTGTTTGGAGTTTCCCGCCGGCCTGCTGTAACAGCGTTATAGATTTGAATGTTGTCCCAGTAAGAATAACAACGTCATTTAACGTATTAAAAACTTTCGTGAGACATTATTAATCAAAAATGTTAATAACGGCTAAACGCAGGTTATAATGATCGTTGTAAGTAACGACTAGTTTCGGGCCAGTGCATATAGAGACCTTAGAAAATGTTAGTGTTGGTCTACTTCAACACCTTTTTCATGTAAACATTCGCGCTATATACTTTCTTCGCCATTAGATCTTCACTCATTCGCTCTACACGCCCAAACCATCCAGCACGCCCTTATCAATTGTAGTGATAAGATCAGCTTTCAAACCTGCCATATTGCGAATGTATTTTTTTAAATATTGTGTCCGTTTTGCACTACATTCGGAGATATATCATATCTCCTTTATATTAACATCAGAGTACAATTCTCGAAGGTATGCAATGTTCGCACCTTCACAATTCGCGACAATGGCTTACATATCGAGGAAAATAGAGTCACTATATCTAGAGCACAACTGTCACGGCGTTATCGGTTACGTGAGTAGCATAATGTGTGAGGAGTGACATGCACACCGGTTTATATGGCATCGACAGCTCCGTGATCCCGGGTTCAAACTCCGAACGGGTCAACGTAGAAAACACTGTTTGGGTCTTCGCGTGTCTGGGTGGTTGTGGTACGTTCGTTGTTTACGATTCCGATGTCCCTACCTATGTATGTATAAGTGTGAACCGAGATATAGTCATTGTTATATTTTTAGTAGTTAGTCACGATAGTCACGTGGTTTGGTGATTGGAATTCGGGTCAATTCGGACGATTTATATCGTTGCCTTGGACACCAAGAAGGCGACAGACGCATCACCTGACACGTCGTCACAAAAAATGTCGTCGGTGGCAAAGTGGGACAAACGACTTCTGTCTACTCCAGTATTGGAAATGGCGTAAAGATGTCCGTCCATCGTCGTCACGTGTGATAAGTGATAAGAAAATATCAATACAAGATACGACAGGGCGCAGCGCCAGGTCGCGCGCCCCCGCTACCAAACGTTTCTATAAACAAACACATTCCGTGCGAAGTCAACAAAACACTCTCGCAATTTTACTTTTTCATGTAACACTTCACTTTCTAATCCTTTATAATGGCCAGTAACGTAGGCCTCCCCCGTATAATATCTTTAGACATTAGGAGCTTAGTAGTAGCGGACGATTGAGGAAACATCGACATCCTGCATCGCACTGTTGAAGTTCTAACTATTTTACGCATATACTCGTAAACGAGTACTGATAGCACACTGGTGGAGACGTCTTCCCCATTTATTCAGGTTATAATCATGCATTGATGGTGTTTGGCAGGCTTTACGCTTAGTCTTCAACGACGCCCACGAGTTGCTAAACTTACTTACTTTTTTCTTTACAGCTTATTAAAAGTCCACCGTTGATCATTGGCTTCCCCCAAAATTTGCTAACGAGCACAGTCCTGGACCACCTTCATCTATCGATTTCCCGCCACAAACTTACCAAATTACTGATATAAAATTAATTAAATCTGGAGATATAGTAGTGCTCAATGAGTAGTGCTTATTAGAATGTTTGTAACTACCTCATAAGTTTATTATTTTCCTTTGTAATCTTTCCTCTGATTTTCTTTCTTCTGTGGTGTACAATAAAGCATAAATAAAATAAATGTATCATTTAAATTAGTAAGTTAAATATCGGTGGAAGGTGGGTCGGAGGGACTTAATTGTCTGGACCTCTGTCTACCCCTGTATTTGAAATTGCGGGAAGATATTTATTTGTTATTTATTTATAGTAAGCAAAAAGTCGTTATTGTATTTGTGTTCTTTTTGAAAGCGGATCAATTTATAAAACAGGGTTTATAATTACCTGTCTATTATATCGTTGGCTTGGACATAAAGACGGCGACAGGCTCACCATCGGTCACGATGTCCAAAAAAATATCTTCGGTGAAAGTTGAGTTGAAAGGCGAATGGCGTGAAGATATATTTTTTTTATTATTGAATGTTCAAATCGATTCATACGTCAATTACAAAACAAAGGAGCAACGACGAAAAAAAACTTTAACCTTACTAATATATTGCATAAGCGAGGAGTGCAACACATAGTTCATTACAAACAGCATGAAACAACTCGGTTGTTTATAAAATCACGTGCTTATCGAAACATTCGCGCTTCGTAATACAACAATATCATTTGTACGTGCTTACGTCTCACGGACCTATCGTAAACAATTCTCTGAGACATTATCTATACATATAAATAAAATTGGAGTGTCTGTTTCTAATATAGAAATAACCGTTTTTTATTTCATGTATATGAATATATACGGTACATACACCAAAATAACATTTTTTTTTACAATTTTTGCCTATCTGTTGGTCTTGTTATTCCGTCTAATCTCTGAAACGGCTGGACCAATTTTAACAAGACTTTCACTGACAGATAGGCTACTTTTATTTTAGAAACATAATAAGGGTTCCCGCGTTAAGTGTTAAACTGCCGGCAAATTTGCGGGGGACAGCTGGTTTTACATAGGTCGTGATGAGTATATGGTTTAATTTAAAACAGCATTGGACCGTACTTGCGTGATTAGGTAGGTTTAAAATCTCGAAACGGCGCTCTTCTAAACTTATGTAAGAACCTGCTAATTAACAGACAAAAGTGCGTTGAACATATTAATAGGATTATCATAAAAAATAACACGGGTCTATTGCCTTTGTGCTTTGATGAATCATAAACCAGTCTCGCTTTCGTTGGCGCGATACCGGATCATATACCGCCACGTTCGGATTCTCAAGAAGCTGACTAGCTTCTTAAGAATCTGAACGTGGCGCCATCGACAGAGGCGGCTTTTCATATCTTCACGCTTTTCCCAATACTGGGGTAGACATAGGTCTAGATAATTAATTAATTTGGACCGATTTCTTACGAAGCTATTTATTTGTGTTAAAGTGACAGGTGGTGATCCTCTCACCGTCTTAATGTCCAAACCAACGATATAATTCGTACATAAGTTTTGAAAAGTCCCATTGGTACGAGCTTGCCGTCTGTAAATCGAACGAGGGCCTCTTAACACGATTTCCAATCACCCAACCACTCGGCTATCGTTGTGTGAGAAGCATCGTATTCTCACACAATGCGTCAGGAACCACATAAACTAGTTAAGAATAAGAGAAAGTTCCACTGATTTTACGAAGGTCGGATAAAAATACGCGAACAAATCTTGTCTAGTACAATTCGACGAACGTTCTAGACTGTTGTGCGAGTCTGCGACACTGTACGTCAGTGAGCACGGGTCTCATTTGGCATCTGAATCGATTGCATTGCATCATATGTCTGTGAGGGCCACAAAAGAAAATAAATGCGTAATTTTTTATTTAACACATGCTGATATGTCGCATGCGCCGTATGGTTACCGCGTATGAATATAACACCCGACCAGACAGCATATTTAGGGTTCGAACCCCACACATTCCTCACTCATGTTTCCCCCCATTTGTGTGATGGATAGGAGTGTTTGTACTCAAGTCTTTATATGTATATATTAATGTTTATTTATGTAAGTATTTATATGTTTAGGTATATCATATCGTTGGCTTGGACATAAAGACAGCGACGGGGACGACGGCACTACCAGTCACGTGGTCCCTAAATAGGCTTCAGTGAAAAGTCAGTTGAAATTAATTCATTGTACACACTTCCGCCTACCACAGTATTGGGAAACTGCGTGAAAATAAATAAATATCTTCAACCCATTTTAAAAACAGGAGTAGACATAGGTCAAGACAGTTAAGTTCTTTCGACCCACTTTTTCACCGAAGACTTTTGAGACAACGTGACGTAGCCCGTCGCCGTCTTTTACGACCAAGTCAACGATATAAATCCTATAAAAGTTTTGAAAAAGCCCATTAATACGAGCCTTGGGGATTGATCTCGGGTATCTTTTATCGAATTCCGATCACCTGAACACTCACCTATCGTAACACTTTAAAAAAAGCCTTAAAAATCGAAGTGTGGTGTCCAAGACCAAGGCAACTTCGGGCCGGCCATCCCTACAAAGTAAGAAAGGTTGTTTTGGTTTTGGAGCCGGATTGATGGGGCCGGAGAGAACTCTCTTATTCTTCCTGCCAAAAAAAGAGGTCTTCATAGGTGTAGGGAGTGTCTTAGACGTCTAGGGTGTAGGCACGCTATGTTGGTCTTGAAATTATCACAAATTTTTCAAGTCAACTTCCGCGAATTCTGGCGACCCTGCTACGCTACCAGATTTCTACAATAACAGGCAAATAAAAGCTAAGTATAAAAGTGATTCCTTGCTTTATCCTAAAACCTCGAAAACATAACGTTCTTGAAAAACACGTTATTTGTAAAGTGATTTCAAAATACGTTCAAACAAATAGTACTCATGGTAAACGACTATACACGTGATAACCTTCTCACTTCTTAGTTTGTATTTAAAATTTCAAAAATTAATAAAAAATATACATATTATTTTTAAATCACCATGCCGAGTTGGTTGGATTATCGGAGTTCGAGTCAAGAACGTCTTCAAAGATGTTTCGAGCCAATTGGTTTTTTAAACTTATGTACGACTTATATGGTTGGCGTGGATTATACAGCGACAGGCTCACCACCTGCCATTTTGTCCTAAAAAAACATTTTCGGTGAAAGGTGGATCGAATGTACATAATTATCTTGACCTCTGTCTACTCCAGTATCGCGACTGGCGTGAAGACACACTGTCTCCTAATAGGCATACCTTTCGATAAATAAAATCATTCAAGTGTCAAAAATTTAGTTTAACATTTAGAGAACGGACTTCGAAACATGACGTCGCAAGTTTGAGTCCGCCAACCTACTATTATTGTGAACTCCTCCATACACAAGCATCTCAGCTTGGAACGGTAAACACATATTGTATTTAACATCATAGCACTTTTCGCAATACTGGAGTAGACAGAGGACACCTTTCTGCCTCACGTTATTTTCATTAGATATATATTTTATACGATCTAATCGATTTCATCCTGCTATTTTCACATTAGGATTGTAAGTCTACTAGCGCGGAGTGTGACATAAGTGTAAATGACTTAATCTCTTTAAAAACCTTCACATTGTACGTGTCTGCGTATTGTGCGCAACAGGCCGGTGACGCGCTCGCCGGCCGCGGACATTTCCAATGCTACCGCCATTGTGTATTCTGCAGGATATTCAGTTATTAGTCTGCGCCTCTCTATATATGTCTCTTTATATGTCTTAGTCTGCGCCTCTCTATCAGCCATGCCGGTGATAAACTTCCAACAGTTTTCTCCCTCTCTCTCTTTGAACGTCTGTCCTTTCTGTGCTCCGCTTTGTGGGAAGGATGTCAGGACAACTCAAATTTACAATGTGATAGTCCCCATTTATCATGTTAGCACAAATAAGCTTAGGTGGAAAATAGGCCGAAAGGACTACAATGTCTTGACTTCTACCTACTCCAGTATGGGAAATTGCATGAAGATTTCTGAAGAAGTCTGGTGAGTGAGATCGGTCGTCTCTGGCACGTCTATTAGGTGTATGTTTGTATTGTTTAGATAGTTGAATAAATCACTGTGGTCTAGTTCTGTATAATTCATTTATTATCACGCACTATCTCCGTTTGGGGTAGCCGAAAGTAATAATTCGCCAAAGGAGCGAGCGAGATTTTCAGTTTATATACCATTTATTTGATATCGTTGACCACAAATAAATAATACATACACAGGATGATTTGCCATAGTCGCCACGCTCGGCAAGCGGATCGGCGATCGCAGTATCAGACCACTCGCACATCAGATGCTGCTGCCCATCTACGGTATGATAATTATATGATATATACACTGAAAGACCCCTATACGTGGGTCCACAGATGCCTAGTCTATTAAGTCTTTTCGACCTACCTGCCATCGAAGAAATTTTTAAAAAAGTTTTTTTTTTATCTTCACGCAATTCCCAATGCAGGGGTAGACAGAGGTCTAGCCTAGACAATTAAGTCCCTTCGACTCACCTTCCACTGAAGATATTTTCCGCACAACGTGACAAGTGGTGAGCCCGGCGCCGTCTTTATGTCCAAGCCAAAGATAATAATACATAAGTTTTTGAAAATCCCATTGGTACGAGTCTGCTAACTGTGGATCGAACTCGGGTCTATTGACTCGAATTTCCGACCACCCAACCACTCGGCTATCGTGACTTAATAAAAATTAATTAAATTCTTTTAACTATAATGTAATACATTAATTTAATTAATTACATGAGTAATTCCAAATTTTCCACATATTTTTGTATAAATGATATCAGTAATGAAAAAAAAACGCAGTCTTAATTACGTTGCATTGTAAGTGGCACAGCTTAGTCGAGCATGTTCTGTTATTCCACGGAGCTACCCGGCAGCTTGCGTGACTGCAGCGAACGCTCCGCTTTTATATTCGTGGGAAGCGCGGAAAAAACAAACTTCCCTAACGAACTCTATCCCCACCACTGAAGTAACTAAGTAATTAAATTCGTAACTAAAGAAAAATACGCTCTCTTTCTCTCAGAGGTCTAAACAATAAAGTCCTTTCGAGCCACCTTTCACCGAAGACCTTTTTTTTTTAGGACCACCCTAAAAGTGGCGAACCGGTCGCCGTCTTTATGTTCAAGGCAACGATATAAATCGTACATAAGAAAAAAAACCCATTGGTTCGAAACTCTGGTCTCTTTACCCGATCACTCTAACCACTCGTCTATGTGACTAGTCATCGATAATTATTTTATTTCCGAAAATGTGGCGGTCACAATGTTGTCAAGTCATGCAAGAGGAGTATTACACATTTTGCCATTAACGTCCTAAAATTTGTCTTTACTTGACGGGCTGTTAAAGTTCACTGCAGGTCATGCGCCTATCCCTATTCTATTGGTAACCCCTAACGCATTGGTTACATCTAGCCCTTACGTGATACTTGATAACGCTTAGTAAGTTCTTCACAGAAGCTGCTGCCAGTCTCCGGTTTGCCTTAATTCTGGTTCGGTATTTTCTCGATGGATACCCAGCTATCTATCGGTAGCCATTGACATTTTCATGGCATCTCCTTCATTCATCTCTTAAGATTCTTACTCGGACACCACGCCACATGGCGGTGTCCTTACGAAATCCTTTGCACCGTCATAAAATTTAAATAAGAGAACGCGCAATTGATAATAAAACGTTAAAAGCGTTCGACTGCAGGGCAACAGTTACGTGAACGGACTCACGGAGAAAGCAGAGATGAAACTGTTGCGTAACTCGCGAAAGTTGCCCGAGAGGCGCAGAGCGCGCTAAGGTACATACCTTACCGAGGAGACACGCTCTAAGAAGAAAGGCTCGCCCGGCGCCACAACTTGTGATTATGGTAGTTAATTCATTTAAAATAATATTAGAAACCTCATGCAATATGATACGGATTGTTTTTTTCATTCGACGACTAGTTTTCAACGTTTTATTGTTAGTTAGTTTTCAATGAGTTAACTGCAACTCACCACAATCTGCAATGAGCACCAGTCCCACAAATGTGGAACAAATGTTTTATAATCGTTAAAACTGAATGTGAAATTTAATAAAATAAGAAGAAAACAAATGTTTTATTATTATTATTAATAAAGTGTTGCCTACTCTACTCTGCAATCTCTAGCGGATTCTATTGTCGGGCGGGTCAATGTAGAACTACTTTTCTAAACTGTCTCGGCTGTGGTAGTCTGTGGTACATTCGTTGTTTACGATTCCATAACACCAGTGCTATAGAACTTTTACTAGTCACGATAGCCGAGTGGTTGGCAGATAGAAATTCGAGTAAAGAGACCCGACTTCGATCCAAGACTCGTACCTGTGGGATTTTTCAAAAACTTATGTACGAATTACGTAAGTTTTTGAGAAACCTCCACCACACCGTGACCAGACCACAATCGACGACGTGACATGTCCCAAAAATGATTTCGGTAGAAGGTGGGTCGAAACGACTTAATTGTCTACACCTCTGTCTACCCCTATATTGGTAATGGCATGAAGATATTTAAAAAAACTACACGATATTGTGAGTCTCCAGTACCCAGTATCGGGGCTGCATGAAAATACAATTATCAAATAGAAGCTTATCGTTTCCTTCTTGCAATTAAGTATAAAACAAATTAAGTATAAAACAAATTAAGTATAAAACAAATTAAGTATAAAACAAATTAAGTATAAAACAAATTAAGTATAAAACAAATTAAGTATAAAACAAATTAAACGGTAATTATCGTAAAATAAACGAGTGGATCATTAACGTTGACAAGATATCTACCTATTGAGCGCGAGCGCAGCGACACTTAGAACATTCTCGCATAAAAAAAGCGGCCAAGGCAGTGCAGCGTTGATTATAAAAATCTAGCTAGTTAAATAATTCCTCTGAATACGTAACGGCGAATTAAAGCCCAAAACAGGACTAAGGCCTCGCCGGTAACAGTCTAAGATCCGAGTTGTGAAATTAGTGCACTCATAGAGTGTTTGCTAAAAATCAAAATTTTAAACATTTTATGATTCCTAATATACGAGGATATAAGTATCCTTCCCGGTCAGGGACTGCGCGTGAAGATAAGTCTTCACGCGCAGTCGCTGACGGGGAAGCCAGAAATTGAGATTGCCAAGTGTCACGTTCAATCAAATCAATTCAAAATTCATTATTTTCTTCATACACGCACGTCTGGGCACCCGAGTACTCTTAACCCACTCCTCTTCGTGAAATTTGCTCACAGTTGGTTGAATTTTGAATTCGAAAATGCTATCTCGTCAACAGGGCAAATCATTTTATTTACCCACACCAAACATTTATAAAATATCTGTATAGAGCTATGGAAAAATACATGGCTATTAAAACTATTTCAACGGCATGGAATAAAAAATAGCGCAAGTGAGATCACTTCTGCGCAATACAGGCGTATATAAATAAAACCAATTAGTAATATACTAGCGTTGTTGGACGCATATTAGGGCATATATTGTAGAACTGGGAACCAGGGATAACGAACCTTTAAGAGAAGATATTAACTTTCTTATGCAATTTTATTGATCTTTAAAGCATATAAGTGATGCTGAACTGAATGTAATTAAATTAGAGATTTTTTTATTTAAAAAAATGAACTGGCATAGTGCGAGCGTTGCCACGGTACGGCAGCGATCGCGGGTTCGAAACCCGCCCGTGTCAGTTGATATTTTTAAATTTCTCTTTAATTTAATTATGATAACAGCTTTATCGATCGATTCCTATCATCGATTATTATCACAATTTACTTGGATATCTTTAGGATCGAAGAAACGTGCAATACGTAACTAATTTGTACTACAAATTAAACTATGGAAATAATTGGTGACGATATTATTCCTGCAAGAATTGTTTCACTTCATTGTCAACAAGGAGAACGTAAATAGCAGACGTGGCGCTGCCAAATTCCCGCACAGAATGGCACTTTTGGGCAAAACCCATGAGAGACTTATGCCAAAACATCACGAATCGCAATGTCTTCTAATATAATAACAACAACAAAGTGTAATAAAAACAAATTTGCCTTATCCTCCGATAAGGCAAATTTGTTTTTATTGTTATTTTAATTCATACTCGTAAAAAATAAATATGATAAATTAATAGATACGTACATAGATACAACTTCACACACATTGCTCTGAACCCAAAGTAAGCAGCTAAAACACTTGTGTTATGGAATCGGAAACAACGAAGAAACCACAAACATCTAGACCTGAGAAAATGTAGAAAAAGTGGTTTTTCTACATTGGGCCTTCCGGGAATCGAACCTGGGACCTAAGAGATGACGACACCTTGAAAACCGGTGTAATGTGCCACTCGTCCACGGAGGTCAAAACTGTTTTTACCTTCGTGGTTGCAGACTGTTAACAGATATTTTTTATATTTGTTATCTCCTAAGTAAGTCGTATGTGAACCCATTGCCAAAATTATTTTATTGTTTGAAAGGGTACGCTTCCAGTTGTCCCATGCTCCCATTGTCACCATGTCAAAGATCAAGAACATTTCGCGAATTTCATAATAATTTTGAGTATTTCACCTCTTTCGTGATGAAATTAAGATGTTTGTATCTATGAGTCATCATATAAGAGTACTGAACTGGTAATAGGAGTCACTGGACGAAGAAGGCATAACAAGACATAACAGCGATATAGCAGCCTCTCTTAACTGAATATAATTCTAATGCCATTACCTAATTATAATGCAATTCTTTTTTGTGCACTTTTGAAGGTAGTTAAATTTAAAATTACGTCAATTTTTATCTTTAGCTTGGTCGTAAGCTAAAGATAAAAATCGTACATAACTGTTAAAAAACCCATTGGTACGAGCCTTCGTTCTTGGGAGAGAACTCAAGTCTCATGATTCGAGTCGAATTCCAATCCTAGATTGTATGGTGACTAACATAACATCTCTCCTCTCTCTCTCTCTCTCTAACATCTCTATGATATAGGTATTTATTTATTTATTCTTTATTGCACCTTAAAACTCTAAGGAACATAGGCGAATATTATGCTAAAAGCATTCTCTGCCATTCGATATAAAGAAGCAAACGTGAGGAAACCTGTCCGTCTAAGAAATAATAATAGAAATAATAGTTTTTTCGAGGACGTGTAAAGTGCGCCAACACACGCGGGTGCTAATATCTCTCAAATGTTTAAGGCTCTTGCCCGACAGTGACATTGACTTGCTGCTACTTTACTTTACTTTACTTTGAGTGATATATCAATTGTCATGTATCTGTGAGTAAATTACCCATGTAATACGTTCGGTCATTCCTTATTATTCATATTCAATACATACATAGCGGCCTGACTGCAGGCAATAGCACACTAGGACACAGGCCTCTCTCCTAAAGGATGTTGTGCCACGATCTGACTCGCGAGTACCAGACACCACGGACCTTAGACGCAGCTGCCACCGGCCCGGTGAGACTTAGTCTGGTATTTTTTAACATGTTTATTCCGCCATCTGTCGGCAACCATTGGTATATTCCTCGAATATAATATTTCAATGAACCGTCGATCTTTTTTCGATGCCAAACAAGGCAAGGGCGAATCACACTAAACGTTCCGAGTGCAGAAAATCGCGGCCAAGGTCGTCCCCTTCCCCCCACTGCCTCGAAATCTTTTGTTATTGCAAGTGAAAACCGTGTCGATTGGCTTTTATTCACTAGAAAATAACCGATACGAACTCGATACTCGGTATGAAGTGCACTGTGACTCGAGTCGCATACGTACCAGGTTTTGACCGTCATGGATCAGAACAATGTATGTGGAGTTGTCAAAATTTGAAATTTAGAATTTTAAGACAATGAACGCTTTTTAAAAAAAAAACAACAAAAAGTGTCGCATGCCTATTAGTGTGATACAATTTTTTTTCGTAGTTTATCAAGATACGTTAGGTTACTCACGTACGTATTTTAGCGCTGAAAACGTGACAAACTGGTTCCCAGACAGAAACATTTAATATATGTATATCGACTACTCAAATAATGGTAATGAAAGTGACCATTATCCAACACATTATAACACAATAAACTTATTCAAACTTAACTACTAATTTATTATTTTACTATATATTTTTACTATATTTATAAAAATAAATAAATATCTTCACGCAATTCCCAATACAGGGGTAGGTCAAGTCTGGACAATTAAGTCCCTTTGACCCACCTTCCATCGAAGATATTTTCGGGACAACGTGACAGGTGGTGAGCCCGTCGCCGCCTTTATGTCCAAGCCAACGATGAAATTTGTACATAAGTTTTTTGAAAAACTCATTGGTACTGCCATCTGGGGATCGAACTCGGGTCTCTCGACTCGAAATTCCGACCACCCAACAACTCGGCTATCGTGACTATTACTATATTTACTAGTATATTTATAATTTTACTAATTCATAACACTACTAATTCTACAATTCCATTAATTTTTCTCTGAATAAATTAACGTAAAAAAGGTAATTATAATAATAAATATTGAATATTTAGAAAGAAATCATTAAATTAAAATTAAATATCTTCAAGCCATTCCCAATACAGGAGTTGACAGAGGTCTAGATAATTAAGTCCTTTCGACCCACCTTCCAACGAAGACGAGCCTTGGAATACGAACCGGGTCTTTTGACTCGAATTCCGGGTATTGTTCGAATACCGGGGTGGTCGGAATTCGAGTTAAGAGACCACTCGATTACTTGGCCGTCGTGACTTTTTAAAATTATAATTACTGATTAGTACCTTTTAATTATGACTTTTTGAAACATTGAGATTATTGATTTATTAATTAAATTTGTAAATATTGAATAGTACTGATTTTCGTAAATCACTGGTTGGATACACTGAAAAAAGCATGACAATTTTTTTTTCATGGAAATAAATGGCTTTGGCTGAACGTGCTGCAGTTCTCAGCTTAACTTTGACACATTTGAAATATACCATTTATGTTGATTATTGGTAAACTCCTTGTTTCTATTTTCTTATTTCTTTTTTATTCGAAACAATGCTGTGCCTTCGTGTGAATTGGATGTAAACCCAAAAGTAAAAGAAAAAGAAAATTTGAGTTTCGGTCAATTCATCGATATTATAACCAACAGTTATAACCGCAATTGATTGTATCAGTTTTTAAAAAACATTAAGAAAATATTACTCAGTGGACATTTTTAAACGATAGATGAAAATGCGTATCTAGTTAAAAGCCGTAATGATAACCACGATAGTTTTAATATGTAATTACTTTCTAATTAAGACGATAGTAGAGAGGAGGTGAAACAAACATGATAACCCCATCCGCAACTTACTCGGCACACTCGAGGAGTAACTCATTTCAAAATAATATAAAAAATAATTCAACCACTTCAGTAAAAGCTGTCAGAACCCCTATGAACTTAAGCTTGTCACAGTAAAAACTTAACGAAATAAATATATATGTAAATATAGTGGCATAAGAATTATTTAAGTGACGAAAGAGAGCAACTTAAAACTCCTTGTATTTCGTGACAGGTGGTGATCCTGTCGCCGTCTTTACGGCAAAGCCACGATATAAATCATATATAAGATTTTTAAAAAACTCATTGATACGAGCCCACCACCTGAGGATTGAAGTCGGGTCTCTTTTTTGCGATCACCTAACCACTCGATTTTCGTGAAAAGTCACATGGTATCGCGCCTCAGCTGCGAGTAGCCGGCGTTATTAGAACAATCTCGCGCATAAATGTCCATGAACCCACCGGCGCCGGACAACCAAGGCAATAGCTGGCCAGACTTGCCTACTTAGTCCGCAATCCTGAATTCACGCAATAGAATTAAAGTACCACTAATGAGCGTTATATGAATTATGAATGAAAATGAATATGATACCTAGTAAGCTATTAAATTAATAACAATTTAAATATTTTCGAAGTGCAAAAAGACAAAGTTTAGACAACAGAAGAATTTTTCTATATTTTATAGAATAGGGAGGCAAACGAGCAGGTGGCTCACGTGATGGTTGCCGGCCTTTGAGAAAGGTATAGGCTCCTTTTCTTGACGGTCCCTAAGTAGTAGTCGTAGCAGAAAATTCCGCGAAAAAAGCACTGTGGTCGAATGCCAAGCATCAAGATGGTGGTGGTGGAGTGTTTAACTGTGCCGTAAGGTACGTTGGTGAAATTCAGCGGCTGGGATTAATTCACCCACTACATTCTACTGCAAGAATAGCATCCAAAGTATGTTGTAAAATAAATCGATGTACAAATCAAAATATTTAAGATATGACAAATCGTAAAATAAAAAGAAAAATATAAAAATACAGTAAAATAATAATTTCATACATGACAACTTCATAAATATCCTAAATTCAGATTACATAGCACAAGTGCTTTTGCTATATACTTTGCAATTTTAGCTGTCAAAGTTTCTATGTTATGATGTTTTGTACTCATATTTACTACACAGCACAAATGGACCCTGTGGATCTTTCACAATCTCGCAAACTCTTTTCTAGAAAATAACTTTGCCTCAGTCATTTCTGATTTATTAAATTACGTAAATCAAATTTCAATTAAGACCCTGCATGAATTCCCACATATTCATAAACATAATAGTAAGTGTAGCAGTTAACTAATGAACGTTGTAATGTATAAATGGGTATATAGGCAGAATACGTGACTTCTACAATGATGATTTTTTCTGTGATTGTTCTTAGAAGGAAATACAAGTTTATGTTATGGTATAACAAATACCAAGAGATACTCAGAGTGCAGAGTTTTATTTGCGAAAGGAATTTTTAAGCTATATGTTATAGTAATAATATAAATGATCAAGTAAAAATAAAATCAATCATAACATGCTAATAATACATAAAAGGTACAGGTACATTATTTTCCTGTTGCTCTACAAATTGACAACCATAATAACTTAACCGACAGACTAGAATTATTAGATTAACCGTCAGACTAAAAATACATTAATGCAATAAGGAAGTGGTTCTAAACTGCTATCATAAATTTTTGGTCCTTACAACCTCATTCAATGACATTTCCATTCTTGACATTACACACACATATATGTACATTAATGCAAAATTATTACCTTACCTTTTTTATTACCTTATCATGACTAAACAACTGCTCTGATTATTATGAAATTATTACAGAAAGGAAGCTGAGCTTCCGAGAAGAGTATATCCAGAAGAGATTGGATGGAATTCACAAATTCCATGATTTATCTTCAATAGGACATTTTTATATTTACAGGACCCTTGCCTACAGACCAAATGCCTCTTTATAGATATGCCCCTACCTCCTAACATAGAAACATATCAGAAAAATATGACCAAAACCATTCTAATTTATTTAAAAATTACTCTTTAAAAGTATATAAGTAACTAAGGTAACATAACATAAGTATATATATGTAAGATTATATACTAGTACAAGATAGCAATAACAATAAGAAATTACACCAGAAATCAGAGTACTTTGGTACAAGATGTTGTGTCAGATTCATCAACATATGAGTTACTTTCCTACTATAAGTAATGATTCTAGGGGACACCAAACATATGAATCAGTGACTTATTTAAATTTTTCATGATAACCTTATTATTGTCCCAAGGTTAATAACAATTATTATAATATAGCTCAAGGTATAAATTTAATAATAATTTCATTATATATACAATCTCAATAAAAAAAATATTGTTAGCTTGGACATAAAATGGCGATGTCCCAAAAATATCTTCAGTGGAAGGTGGGTCGAAGCGACTTAATTGTCTAGACTAGACAGAGGTCTACTCCTGTCTTGGGAATCGCGTAAAGATATTTATTTATTTATTCAAAAAACAGGAGCACACACACTGACACCGTTTTGAAACTGTACACATATATATCTATGTTTTAACTAATACTACAAACATTTCATAAAGTGTTGTCAAATCCAATCAAAACAGAAGAAATAAATAAAAATTATTAATAGAACGAAATTCATATAAAATTCCTGTGTATACACAAGCATATAAGGAAATAAAGGAAGATGAATTTATTTTACAGACTATCATTTTTTCCCAAAATAGGATTTAGCAAAATATGGGTTGAAGTGGCTATAATTGTGAAGACCTCTGACTACCCCAGTATAGGTAATATATGATAATTAAAAAGTACCTTCAGTTTCATTTATTTTTACAATCATTTTTTTTTGTAGCCAAGGGTAAAAGATTGCCTAATATACAAACTATCCAGCTTTACACTGGCCATAAGAAAATAACATGTTTATAGAAAACATGCAAGCTTGTCATTTCTTTCTGTCCCTCTGTCACATCAAAAATCATCATCACTCCTGAAGGCTTAGATGTGGTAGAGTGTGTGTAGAATAGTGTATGTAATTTATTGCTCCTATATGAAGGTGCCTCTAGGGAAAAAAGGAGCCTTAAAATTGAATAAAATATAATTATATACCTTCATGTAATTTATATTACGCACACAAATATTTATATTATTTAATAGGTCACGATAGCCGAGTTGTTGGGTGGTCGGAATTTCAAGTCGAGAGACCCAAGTTCGATCCCCAGGTGGCAGTACCAATGAGTTTTTCAAAAACTTAGGTACGAATTTCATCGTTGGCTTGGACATAAAGGCGGCGACGGGCTCACCACCTATCACGTTGTCCCGAAAATATCTTCGGTGGAAGGTGGGTCAAAGGGACTTAATTGTCTAGACTTGACCTCTGTCTACCCCTGTATTGGGAATTGCGTGAAGATATTTATTTATTATTATTTATTTTACACAAATATTTTATCATTGTTCAAAGAATATTTTTTGTTGTAATATACCTTACTCTACAGGTATTTTATGCTAAATACTTACAAGAAGTTGCAGATCAGAAACTGGCTGAAAGTCATTGAAAAATATTTTAATGGTTATGCAAATGTTTAAAAATGATGCTGATGGAAAATAATGCAATTGGTTAAAAATTTTTTTAGTTATATTGCCTCTAATATAATTTAATAATTGCTCAAAAATACACACTACTAATATATTTTCTGTAATTTACATAATAAAAAACTTTTATTCAAGTACTTACCATGATAATGTGAAATTTCAATATTGAATATGGAAACAAGCACTCACCCACATACAAAGTGGCTCCTGCATCATGAAGGTCATCACTTCAATGAACTGCTCGGTCAAATTCCTGGTGTCGTTGACGGTATCCGGCGGCGCCAGCACCGCAGGAGTCGTCCCTGCTGATTCCTCATCAATCGCAGCAACAACGGCTTCTTGCCGTTGCAAAGTCGTATTTGTCTTCCAGTTCGGGTCATTCGTTACATTCACAGCGTAATACACGGCAACCGAAAGTAGCAACACACTGCCTGTCGTATAAACCTTGAGGTTCGGCAAGGGCAACCTGTCTACTAGAGTCACAGGCATCTTGGAAAATTTACAGACTTACACAATAAACAATCAGGAATATTTCACTGCAGATTAAAACTTATTGACATTAATGTGTAACATTAAATAAAACGCGATGTTAAATAACACAAGCGACAGACGATATACGACAACACATTATCAAATCAACGGCAGTAATGAAGGAAAACAAACCACACATTTATTTGTATTTTACAAAGTGACAGTACATTCACAATAATCAATGTCAGTGTAGCGTATATAACGTAGTGATTATATACTCTTTGGTAACGTAGTTTAATCAAGGTGTACGAAGCAAAGAACACAGATAATTATTGTATATTTGTAGTTTTTCGAGGGCAAAGAATATATATATTCTGTGAAGTACAGAGCAATGAGTACATTATTACAGTGTTCATAGACTAAATAATATAAAGGTACGCCTTTATAGCTTTTTTGAAAAGTGCAAAAAATATGTTTACTTTTCAAATTTAGGAGAAGGTTTATGACACAAAGTACATTTATACATGGATCATAAAACAGCTGATTTACTGCAGTATTTGCTATCTTTGTGTTAGAATAAACAGTTTTACGCTAGCCAGCGATCCTATCACTTGTTCCCTTCTGTCCTTATATTTAACAGATGTCTGCATACTCAGTAAAGACTTCAGCATTCAACGCGTAACAAGTATTTAGAAGTATCAAATCAAATCATTTATTTATCGATATAAGTAACATACTTTACGTCCATCGATCTTAATTTCTTAAACTTTTAAACTCTTTATACGGATCAACAAATAGTAAACATAATACGTACTTATAAGTAATGTGGTCATAAAAAAACTATGTAATTGCGTTACCAACACCATAATTCACGAATTACTCAAATTTATTAATTATTACTTATAGTGTTCAATATAAATTTTCTAAAAAAAAATGGAAACCTTAAATCTCATACGAGTGTAATACTAAAAAATAGGAAAATAGAACATATAATAAAGTATACTAGGAATACGATTAGGAGCATCGATTTGTCAACCACATCGATGTCCTTGTGGCAGCGACGTCGACGAGTTAGGCCTCCACGGACTTTCATGCCAAGAGACAATCGGTCCGTGGGGTCCCCGCGTGATGCAGTTTCTGAAGCAATTGTATCCGCGACTTATCGTTGCCGCTGGTGACAAGAGGGCTGGTTCTTTTCTCGCTCTACGGTTAAGTCTGGCCATTCAACGTGGAAATGCAGCCAGCGTTCTTGGTACCATGCCACGAGGAATAGGACTCTACGATTATAGTAGTTTAGTTAATAAGTATTTAGTTAATAAGTATTGTAAATATTAACATAATTTTTTATGTAAATAAATATTTATGAAAAAATTAAGTATTGTTTAGAAAAGACTTTAAAGTGATTAATAAAATGCAAATTTAATTTAGATAACATCCAACTTTTACATAATTATAAAACGAATAATTAAACTAAAGTATTATTTAGTTACATGCAATAAATAATTAGTTGCTTAGATGTTTAACGCATGTTACAGAGTAGTGCTCAAAATTTTATTTTCAAATATTATTAATTTTTCTTTGACATTTTTGAGCAATTCCGTTTAAATGCGTGTAGACATTATGTCTAAAGAAGAACAATATCTGGAATGAGTATAGGTATCAGTATCTGAATATACTATTTCAATATACGTACAACATAAGAAATATGGATAACGGGTTATTTTTCTTTTCTTAGTGAATGTAATGGATTTAAATTTACTCAGATTAAGATTTTCTCTATTATTTTTACAATATTCTGTTAACCTATTCAGATCAGCCTGAAATTTACACTGATCATCGTAGCTACCCAATGTATCATATATTTTAAGATCATCAGCGTATACCAAAAGGTAATTATTAAAAAACTGTAAATATCGTTATGATTTACGCAAATTACGGATTTTCGGATTTTTTCGAGTATTTAATTTGTTTTTACAAACTATTTTTATTTCCCGACGTTTCGAATGCTATACAGCACAGTGATACGAAGGTCACGGGGGGACGTGACCACGGATGCTTGTAAACACTAATTAAAAACGCGATAAAATCAAAAGTAAAGCAAAAGGCTTCTTTCAAATATTTGAGAGATATAAATATCAACATCGGAGATCAAATATTAGAGCAGGGAAAACGTCCATCACGCTATTCTAGTACGTGTTGGCGGATTTCATATGTCCTCGAAAGGCTATGCTTCCACACGATTAATGTTTTCTTTACCATTAAGCACGTGGTAAATTTAACACTTAAAATTTATTTTAAAAATACTGTTGCCCCAGGCACCTGAACCTAAGTTACTCATTTGTAAAATAAGCATCTTGATCACGATTCTCGCACTAAGATAAAAACAAGTTATACTGTTAGGTTAGGGTAGGTAAAAAAATTATACTAAGATTCTGGTATTTGAAATGGACGAAGAAAGAACGAAGTGTGAAATATGAGTATAAGGAATGTCTAAAACAGGTGAATGCCATTGTATACATATACTTAGGCAGTGCTTTTAACCGGGAAGGAAGATGTGATATAGATGTGGACAGGCATGTCACTGCCGGAAACAAGGTCAACGGTGCCCTGACTGCGTTAGTTCAAAGGCAAGGCGTAATGAAAAATGCACGCCTTGCGATACATAACGCAGTGCTGGTACTGACTTTGTTACATGGCAGCGAAACTTGGGTATGCCAGAAGAACCATAAAAGCAGGTTGAATGCAGTAGAGATGCGATCTCTTCGTAAAATGTGTTGAGTTACCTTGGCCGACCAAAAGCGAAACGAAGAGATTCGCGACATGGTAGGTTTGAAAGATGACCTTATCATTAAAATTGATAAGGGCGTGCTTCGATGGTTTGGTAAACGCGAATGAGAATGAAGAAAATGATGAATTTGAAAGAAGCGAAAGAGGTATGTTAGGATCATGACACTTGGCGATCTGTTTACTCTGGCTACCCCGTCAGGGATTATGCGTGAAGATAAATAAATAAATGAATATACTGTTCCCACGGTAGCGACACTATAACTTAATTTCATGCAGAGTAGAAGAACTGTATTATGTGTACGCAAAGTAGTCTGTGGCTATTACATTATATATTTCGACATCATCGTTTTCAAATCAAATGTCAATGTCAACGTCAACAATCTTGAAAACATAAAAAACTTATTTATACTCCCACAATTTTTATGATATATCTTAAAGTATAAAATTAATCGTATTTATAAAAATGTCTGAAAGAGACTATGCGCCGTTAAGTACAGCATGCGTCCGTGGATTATGTGACAAACTCTATGAGAAAAGAAAGTTTGCAGGAGTCGAAATTGAAAAGTACGAAAGTTTATTGATATAATTTTCAAATATGTTCAAGTCATATAAATATTATTTGTTATTACATAATATATTATTAAAATGTATTTATATTAGAACATATAAATATGTATGTATCTATTAATAAAACTAAATATATGATCTAAGGTTGTATATTAGGTTTATTACTAATGACTTAGTTACCAGCCTGCTGAAGTTTATTGTAGAATTTCGCTCTTGATTTTTATAATGGTTTTCTCTTTTCCAGGATGGTGAAAGACTTTAATGATGCAAACAACACTAGTCAGATTAAGAAACTGATACGAGTATTAGGACAAGACTTAATGTCTTCTACCAATCCAAATGTGAAGAATGGGGCTCTGATGGGCCTTTCCTCTGTTGCTGTTGGCTTAGGCAAGGTATGTACTGTGTGTTATTATATCTGTTCCACTTGTGTCTTTTATATATAATATGGGCCTGTTAAAGTGCACTGTAGAAAAAAAGTGAAAAGGATGAGCTTGAGATGAATGTTACAATTTGTTATCAGTTACATTTCTTGTTATCAGTTAGATTGCACACTTGACACAACACACTTTTGCACACAACACACTTTGCATTTAGTTGCTGCAGCATGTCTCAGGTCTGATTAATGTTATTTGGTGTGTTTTTTTGAGAGGGTTATCTCTCCATCCTATCTTGATACCCATTTTTATTTTAAAATTGTTGAATGTTACTATAATAGATACTATATGTAACAGAAGTAGTGGTATCATTTTATAATGTGGATGGGAATAATTTTACCAAATTGCTGGTTTTGGCTAAGCAATGCAAAGCAAAAGATAATCAAAATGTGGTCTATTTGAACCTTGTTCCTATCAGAATGAATGGTTTAGGTAGATTTTTATTTTCAATATACATCAAGCAAATGTTTGACAAGACAATTAAGTGCTTACACTCACCTTTCACCGAAGAAATTGTTTGGGACAATGTTGTGGACAATTGCTTTCAGTTTTGGTCATTAAATTAAATCTCATTGCGTATTTTGCGTACGGGCGGGAATGACTAAGTGTATCCAAGCTGTCTTAACTCCATAAAGAATCCCAGCAGCTTCTTAAATTTTCCGGTGACCTAGGAACTTAGCGCCAAGTTGCTTAGTCCCGTGCTCCATTGGACACAATAAGAGGTTGTTCGTCGCCATCTTGTCGTAATGCACGCGCGCTCGACACCGAGGGCTGTGGGGCAGCGCGTGTGACGGGCCGGGGCGCACTGCGCAGGGCAGCGCGGCGCACCTGGGCGAGCTGCTGCACCCGATCGTGGCGTGCGTGAGCGAGGGCGAGTCGCGCGTGCGCTACCTGGCGGCGGAGGCGCTGTTCAACGTGCTGAAGGTGGCGCGCGGCGCGGCGCTGCCGCACTTCGCGCTGCTGTTCGACGCGCTGGCGCGGCTGGCCGCGGACCCCGAGCCGCAGGTGCGCCAGGGCGCCGAGCTGCTCGACCGCCTCGTCAAGGTAGGCCGCAGCTCCACAGTGTCTCGATTGTTTGGGCGCATTGTGCTAGGTCTTATTATTTATTTATTTACATGCTTGATTATATTTCAATTATGTTAATAGGTATATGTGCCTTGTGATAACTGCCTTAAAAATAGGAGAAATGGCCTGTGAATACCCTAATGACGGCAGGAATGTGGTGCGGAACGATAGACATCACAAAGTATGCCCCAGTAAAAATTACGCAACTAACGATGTTAGTAATTACCCTGGCTTAGAAGCGGTGAGTGGTGGTGATAGACTCGAATTCCGCTAGGGTCAAATATTTATGTGATGATGATATGAAGATTTTTTTAATACATTGTATTTAGATGAGAAGCTTGTGGTACTCCAACAATAAAAAGAGGATGTAGATTTAAATTCGTTACTAATCTCTCTACGATTACAATTAATTTAAGAAAATATTTTCTGTCTTATACAGCTTATTTCAGGTTGTAACGTATGAACTAATATATTATCAAATTTGTGAAAAACTTAGCTCAAATCCGTATTGACGCTGTGTGCGATTTCTTCATGTGCAATGTAGCTCACATTACAATCAAAGTTATGTCATAGCTACACAGCCAAAATTAATTCGACTTAAACGAGCACGTACGGCGGTTCCGTTGTAAAGTGCAAACTGAGTGCGCACGCGCACGGCGCCGCCCGGCAGTGAGTGCGCACGGTGTGCGGTAACGTGGCGGGTGTCGCAGGACATCGTGACGGAGAGCGGCGAGTTCGACGTGAGCGCGTTCGTGCCGCTGCTGCGCGCGCGGCTGTACGCGCGCGGCGCGTGCGCGCGGCAGTTCGCGGCCGGCTGGGTGTCGGCGCTGGACGCGCTGCCCGCGCTGCCGCTGCTGCCGCACCTGCGCGACCTGCTCGACCCCATGCTGCACATGCTCGACGAGCCGCACCCCGAGATCCGGCGTCTGTACGTGCCGCGACATCTTCCTAACATATATTTTGCACCGCTTTTAAAGTCGCATAGTCGTTAAGCGACGGCTTTTAACACTTCACGAATGGGTCGCAGCCCCAAAAGGTGTTTCATTTTCAAAAGGAGTTTGTTATCAAACTCCTCAGTTAAAGACAATTATTTGAAATGAAAGTGTGTTAGCAAAGCCCTCAGTTAAAGAACGTTTTTCACTGCACTGCAATTTGATTATCTTTGGACTCTTTAAAATTGATATGCAATGTGCTATCTAGATTAATATCAAAAATATGATTAAGATACGAGCTGTTGATCAATATTAAACCTTTTTGTAACCCAGGTGGGAACTGCAGCTGAACGAATTTTTGAGAAGCATAAAAAAGGACCCGTCACAAGTTGATTTTCAATCAATGATCAACATACTAATTACGCATGCACAGTCCACAGAAGAATTGGTACAGGTTCGTCACAGTTATACTTTAAATGTTAATCTTTTAACCCTGAGTCCTGATTGATGTTACATTTTTATTTTATTATTAATTGAATTGTAGTGTGATTATAGAAATGATCCAAAAAGTCTCACATATTTAATATGTTATTTTTTGCACATTCGTATATTGTTCAAAATCCAGACTTCACTAAATAACCGGCGTGAAAAAAGGCATTAGGCTACGTTTGGTAAATATCCTGCAAAACCTACAGCTCCTATGATGTTGCGGCTGTACGTGGGCATCTATACATTTTTACCATCTGCTGAAAGACATCTCTTTCTTATGCTCTTTTACCGTAATTTCCTGTAAATGTATCACCATATTTATGTTAAAAAGCATCCGGATTTTGTACTATTGAAGTGTTATTCTTTCAGTTAACCGCCATTACGTGGATTAAGGAGTTCGTGGAGCTAGCGGGGCCGAGCATGTTGCCGTACGCGTCCGGCATATTGTGCGCCGTGCTGCCGTGTCTCGCCTACTCCGACGAAGCCAGGAAAAGTATCCTTTACAAACGCGCGAATTTTAGATTCCGATAGTGAATAAAAAATTATTCTGTCAAGTGTTTGTTGCTTACGTGTTTAAAAATATCTTCACACTATTCCCAATACTGGGCCAAACAATTTAGTACTTTCGACCCACCACTCACCGAAGACATTTTTTGGGACAACGTGACGGCTGGTGAAACTATCCAACCGCACCTATGTTTGTCCCGCTCTCTCTTCGCTCCTGCACCCACTCACTTTCCACCTGCTTCCGCTCCCGTAACTCTATATACAATTTCAAATACATAATGAATAATTTTACATGAGTTCATTATGTATTTGAAATTGTTATGACAACATTAACATCACATCATTAAAGTCACGATAGCCGAGTGGTTGGGTGGTCGGAATTTCGAGTCAAGAGACCCGAGTTCGATCCTCAAGCGGCCGTACCAATGGGTTTTTCTAAAAAAAACCTATGTAAAATTATATCGTTGGCTTGGACATAAAGCCGGCGACAGGCTCACCACCTGTCACGTTGTCCCGAAAACATCTTCATTGGAAGGTGGGTCGGAGGGACTTAAATGTCTAGACTTGACCTCTGTCTACCCCTGTATTGGGAATTGCGTGAAGATATTATCTATTTTTTTTATTTATATTTTCTAACATTAACATCATAAATTGTCTAGGTACATTCGTTACATGAATAAGACAAAGCGAAACCTTACCTATATACAGCCTTAGCTCCGTCGTGCAGATATACGCGAAACTGCAGCTACAGTTAACTTTCAACTTACCAAACTTGTCGCGCCGAGCTCGCCTGAGCCCACGCCTCGTCCTGAAGGAGCGGAGAAACCAAGCGTGGATAGAACACGGGAAGAGACCGAAGCTTCCGATGTGGATGAGACTCTGAACAAAGAGGGGAAATTGAATCTGGAAGCCGTAGTGAGGGTACTCACACAGATGCTTCACCACAGCTCCGTCCACACTAAAGTTGCTGCATTAGAGTGGATCCTGCATCTGTATAATAAATTGCCTAATGAGGTATGTGATTGTCTAAGAATGTTTGTTGTCTGTGTGCGCGTGATGTCTTATTTGTGTGCGTCTGTAATTTAGCGACCGTAGCCGAGTGGTTAGGTGTTCTGAATTTGTCAAGTCAAGTTTTCGAGTTCAATTCCCAGGTGGAAAGCTTGTCATCGTCCATTGGTATTTTAAAAACAAAAGTAAGATTTATATTGTCGGTTTGGACATAAAGACTACCAGGCTCAACAGTGAATGGTGGGATGAAGGGTTACATGCCTTCTGACCTCTGTCTACCCCAGTATTATGAAGGGTGTGAAAATACTTATTTATCTATAATCTATTGTTTGGCGAAAGCAATCTTGAGCTTCAACCGTTGGCACCAAAAAGAGTCGGCAACTGACGCAGCATTTTATCAGTGGTAGAGCCACGCACCAGCTTTTGTTGTTGCATGAATGGACCGGCTCGACCGGGGAAGTACCACGACCTCACAGAATACCGGCGTGAAGTAGAAGTCTAACAAACTTCTACGTTTCGTCTCCTGAGTGCAGGTAACCGGTGGCCTACATCTTCCGCAAAGGCCGGCAACGCATCTGCTATGCCTCTGGTGTTGCGGTTGTTCATGGGCGGCGATAATCACTTACCATCACGTGAGCCACCTGCTATAAAGAAAGCGTCCCGACACAGATGTACGCGCAGACGGAGGCGGTGTTCGCGCGCGCCGTTGGCTGCCTCAGCGACGCGTCCGACGACGTGGTGCGTCGCGCGCTCGCCGTGCTCGCCGAGATCTGCTCCTGCACCGGTACACGCACTCGCACGCACGCACACACACACACGCGCGCACGCACGCACACACACACACGCGCGCACGCACGCTCGCACACACGTACGCTCGCACGCACACACGCACGTACGCTCGCACGCACGCACACACGCACATACGCACGTACACACGCACGCAGTCACCCACGCACACACGTACGCACCCTCTAATCTACGCAAACTCGTCACACTGTCACCGTACTCACTGCGCACACACGTACCACTCGCACCTACACACGCACACGTAACCAACGTGTGCTTTTACTTTTCTTCAGTGTTCACAATACTTTTCACATTTGCAGGTGATTTGGAGTCCAGTCCCTACTATTATAAATTCCTACAGGCTCTGTTAAAGCTGCTCGCAGCAGACGAGAACTTGTTAGAAGATAGAGGGCCTTTCATAATAAGGCAAGTTAGACGACATTGTGAACTTAAACTTGCTAAGTTTATTAGTAATGAATAATAGATGTGTTTCAGGCAACTATGCGTGCTGTTGAACGCTGAGGATATATACAAAGCACTCTCCAAGATCCTACTGGACGAGAAGAACCTCCGCTTCGCCGCGACCATGGTGGACGTGTTAAATACAATTCTCCTTACAGCTGCGGAACTCTACGATTTGCGGCTGCAGTTACGTTATATGGATAAGCCGGTAAACTTCATACTTTTACTTTAGCTATCGCAGGTACAACCAAAAGTGATGACACATATTTTTGTTTAAAAGTAAATTTACTATTTCACCAAAGAAATATGTCACAAGTTTGTTTGGTTGATATATTTATTGCAGAAAATAATTTAAAGGTCCGACTTTTAATTATTTTCTGCAATAATTTAAATATATTGGTCGATATAGTTTTTGTTTTTTAAAACTTGAGTATGAATTGAATGTTAATTTACTCTCGATAATATAGTTTGAGTTAAGTTCTTAAGTTCCGAGCCTGGCGGCGAAATCATAAGGATGTCTGAGAATTGATAAAAAATATATATCGAATACATGTGAAGTAAATTTGCATTAAAGCAGAGTGGTGGACAAGCTTCCCCAAAAGATTATTGGAGAAGTTTTTTTTCGCCGACATTGAATGTTTATTGTCTGCTTTTTTTTATTAGAAGATAAATAATAATAAATACATGGACAGGGGCAACATAATATATTCATTGCTCTGATCCCAAAAGAAGAAGTTTAATTACATGTATTATGGAATCAGAAATAACGAACGCACCACAAGCACCCAGACCCGAGACACTATAGAAGGAGCCATTTTTTGTATTCATCCGTCCGGGAATCAAATCCGGGACTTCAGAGCTGGCAACGCCATGAAAACTGGTATGCATGCCTCACGTCCACGGAGGTCGTCAAAATGTAGCTAATCTCAGTTTTCTTATTAAACGATCGACTCAAAGCAATTATTATGAAGCTGAGTGTGCAACTACCGTGTGGTAACGGTGTAAGAATATTGCCACTTCCTTTCTTCCCGTGGGTGTCGTAAGAGGCGACTAAGGGAAACAGCCTGTAATATCGTTACGCCAACCGATAGATGACGGGTTAACCATCCCTGTAAACATTAGACCAAAATAATCAGATCGAAGAAGGGCAGCAGCGTCTGAGGTGCGAGTGTTCTGCTACTGCGATCGCCAATCCGCTTGCTAAGCGTGGCGATTATGGCAAAATTACCCTATTGTAGAGGCCTATGTCCCGCAGTGGACTTTAATAGGCCGTTATGTATGTATGAGTGTGCACGTTTACCCTATTGTAGAGGCCTATGTCCTGCAGTGGACTTCAATAGGCCGTTATGTATGTATGTATGTATATGTATGTATGTATGTATGTATGTCTGTATGTATGTCTGTATGTATGTATGTATGTATGTATGTATGTCTGTATGTATGTCTGTATGTATGTATGTCTGTATGTATGTATGTATGTATGTATGTATGTGTGTATGTATGTATGTATGGATGTATGTATGTACGTATGTATGTATGTATGTACCTACGGGTGCACAGGGGACGGGCGCGCTGCTGCGCGGGCTGTACCGCAGCTGGTGCCACAGCCCCGTGGCGCTGCTGGCGCTGTGCCTGCTCACGCACCACTACACGCACTGCACCACCCTCATCGCCATCTTGTATCCTTTGCCCACAGTCTACCCCCCATCTCGCGGGTGTCATTACAATTCATCTTATCTAATGTCTGTCTTATATCGTCAAAAAATTGTTCACTAATACTTTAGTCCTTGGTAAAAAGTTAATGAGCTAATAGTTTAGGTTGCGGACTGCGCAACGTAAAGTCGCAAGTTTGGCTCTGCCGTTCAAATATGGTCGTAAACCACTCCAGGCACAAGCGTTGCAGTTTAGTTGCAGTGGTTAATGTGATTACGAGTGATGTTATTTGGCATTGCTGGAATTCTTTAAAAGAAACAAAGTGTCTTCTCTAAGTTTCTTGTGTAAATTTTAAATCTATATATCTAAATAATAATAAATAATCTAGTAAATCTAAACATATAAATAAAATTGGAGTAGCTGTTTGTAACATTGAAATAACCGTTTTTACTATATAAATGTATACGTTACTTACACCAAAATATTTTTTTAAATTATTACTGTCTTTCTGTTTGTCCCCCTAATCTCTGAAACGGCTGGGCCAATTTTACGGGACTTTCACCTGACAGATAGCTAATGTTATAAGAAGTAAAATGTTCTACTTTTATTTTAGAAACATAATTAGGGTTCCGCGTTCAAAGCCGCAGGGGGCAACTAGTTTAGAATATTAAAAAAATCCGTTTACATGTATAATAAATTCACGATAACCGAGTGTTCGGGTGGTCGGAATTTCGAGTCAACAGACCCGTGTTCGATCCCCAGGTGGCTCGTACCAATGAGTTTTTCAAAAACTTATGTACGAATTACATCATTGGCTTGGACATAAAGACAGCGATAGGCTCACCACCTGTCACGTTGTCCCGAAAATATCTTCGGTGGAAGGTGGGTCAAAGGGACTTAATTGTCTAGACTGGACCTCTGTCTACCCCTGTATTGGGAATTGCGTGACGATATTTAATTATTTTATTTTGAAATGTATAATAGTTCTGTTTGAGCAACATAAATCACTCTTCCGATACAAAATCCTCTAGATCTAGATATTTATCTATAATTTAGTCTTAGCTTAATGTGTACTCGAAGGATCCTTAACTCCTAACTAAGCGGTGACTTGGAGATCACGGTAGACTTCTTGACGGAGGTGGACAAACTGGTGCAGCTCATCGAATCACCTATATTTGCATGTAAGTATGTGCTGGCACACTGCACTCCTGCACGTATTCGTTTTTATTTTATTTATTTCATTTTTATTTCTTACATTATGATTTTCAATACATTCGCCATTACAAATAATATCTTTGATAATCTAATAATTTGGTATCTTTGTATCATACATTCATACTTGATTATAATTTGTTTTTCTAAATAATGTTCGAAATAAGAATATTCCTTCCTTTGTTTTTATATATTTTTACTACTGGTTCGTAATAAGTTTGCCTAACGAAGAAGTTATTAAACAGAGAATTTTTTAGTTTTCTAGATACAATTCTTCATTCCCAATGGTTACAGTCGTTAACGTATTTATTTAATTTTATTATGATAAAAATTGTATACATTTAGTTTTATCGATATTTATTATTTACCAACGACGTATGGTTTTAAAAAATACTGAAGTATTATCAGCAAACACCACTATATCATGTTTATTCCCTAGTATGTAAGGTAAATCATTGATGTAAATGGGAAAGGGAAATAGATCGAGAAGCAAAACTTGCTTTACGCCTAGATAGTTAGCATCGACTCAGTGGAACCATTGATTACAACTCTTTGAATTCTATTATATAAATTACAACGATTTAATTAGTTCGAGTGCTACCTTTAATGCTATAATGGTGTAATTTCGAGATGAGTCTTAAATGATGAACGCAATCGAATGCCTTAAAGAGATCACCCACAGTATCGTCACAATCACAAAAAAACGCCCACAGTATCGCGGTGTAAAGCGACGCTTTTTAAAACCAAACTGGTCATTTGTTTAAATTAAATTATGGTATATATGGTTTATATGTTAATGTATACATATTTATTTATTCTTAATGCACCTTAATATACATGAAGAAACAAAGGCGGACTCAATGCTAAAAGCATTTCATTACACATATGTAGTATATATATTAATATATACGGTATTCGGGCAAAATCAAACACTCTGTCGGCATCAATCGATTTAATAACCAAAATAAAACACATAGCTGTGGGCATATTTATCTATTTAAAAAAGGCTTTCGATACTATTTCCCACACTATCTTGCTCTATAAATCCTTCGTATGGTTAGGCATATCTGGATCACCTTTTAAAATAATTCAATCTTACTTGACACATATAGAGTACAATTAGTGAAAATCGACAATTTTAAAAGTAGGCCATGTCATATTCCTTGTGGGATTCCTCAGGGGTCTGTCCTGGGTCCATTGTTATTTTTGATATACATAAATGACGTTGGTGACCGGGGATTCGTCGGTGAGGTGTCCTTATATGCTGATGACACATGCTTATTTTATTTTGGGAAGTCAAGTCACAAAATTATATTTGAGGCTCAGACTGATATGGACATACTAAATGAATGGTTTCAGTATAACTTGCTCACTGTTAATGTTTCTAAAAGTTCATACATGCATTTATCGCAAAAATTAAAAAAAATAACTCCTAGTTTCAAACCTTTAACTATAAATAATCAAGAAATTAAGCAATCAGAAACAGAAAGCTATCATGGCAAGCTCATCTAGATTATTTGCAGTCAAAAATCACATCATTTACCTTAGCCTTACGAAGATCGTCACAGTGCATCCCGCCAAAAGTTCGCACTCTTATTTATAACTCACTAGCCAAGCCTTCACTAGAATATCTAATAGAGTGTACATGGGGATGTAATTTTATTACTTGTTTAAAAGATCTCCAAAGAGCTCAAAATAAATTATTAAAAACTTTGCTCCAGCTTGACTACCATTTCCCTACTAGAGAATTATATAAGAAAACTCATACATTATCTCTTAGTCAATTATACAAATACAAAACATGCATTCTAGTTAGAAAAATACTATCAGAAACCATACACTTACAAATTACATTCAAAACTAAATCCACTCACACTACACACAAAACAAACATAAATTACAATTACCAAAAGTCAGAACCAATAAGTATGGCTTAAAAACTATACTCGTACAGCTCCAGGCCGGCAACGCATCTGCTATGCCTCTGGTATTGCGGGTGTTCATGGGCGGCTTGTTTGCTACCCTTTGCTATAAAAAAGAGCACTACTGTATAACATTCTTCCAAATGAAATACTTCATGAAAAATCCTTTTTGATTTTTAAGGTTAAAGTTAGAAAGCACTGTCAAAATTTGTAATACATATTAACATTAAGTTTTGCATCGTACAGAGTCACCACATATAGTACGCATAATTACATAATATGTCAATATTTAACTTTGATCTTAATAGGAAATAAATTCTCTCTAAACCAAAATTATAGTAACATATGCACAAGAAAATATATTTTTAAAGTCTTTGTTATGCCGAAATGGGCTTAATGTTAGTGAGGTTTCGAGTACTACCTGATTTAAACAAAGGTCTTACTTTACTATGTTTCATAAGATTAAGATTACGGTTTCACTATATGAATTTTAATGATCGTAAACGTGAGAAGATGCCTTTAGTGGCTAAAGTAATACCAAATATATTATATGTATATGACATTGGGAATTACTTTAGAAGAAAATGGATCTAAAGTAGAACCCTGCGAAATTGTCAGATAATACATCTAGAGATTTTAATAGCATTCGATTTTGGATAGTTACGCGAATGGATTCAAGCTTCCTAAAAATATGCCCAATTGCCTGGCGGCTGCGCAGATCTGCGGCTGGAGCTGCTGGGCGGGGCGCGGAGCGAGGCGCTGCGCGGCGCGCTGTTCGGGCTGCTGATGCTGCTGCCGCAGAGCGACGCCTTCCACGCGCTGCGCCACCGCCTGCACTGCGCGCCGCACCAGCGCTACCCGCTGCGGTACGTACCTGGCGGACGATACGTGCTGCAGGAACTCTCCTCCACAAGTCTGCGCTATCGGTAATCGTATATATGCATGCAATCGTGCGAACTTAGAGCGCCAATAGCCTAATGGTTTAGGGTGCGGACTGCGAAACATGACGTCGCAGGTTCGGGCCCCGCCATTCGACTATTGACGTAAACCAACTCCAGACACAAGCATAGTAGCTTAATTGAAGTGGTTAACAGGAATACTAGTAATGTTATTCGGCATTGCTAGTATTCTTTAAAAAAAAATCGTGCGAACTTCGATAGCGCGATGTAGGACGTCGATGTGTTTCCTGAATCCGACACTAGCGAGCTTCCAATGTGGAGACATAGATGTCGCCACACGTACCCGCCGCTACCGCTGCCGCAGAGCGACGTATTCCATCGCTGCGCCACTGTCTACGAGCCCGGCACTGGCAGCGGCGTCTATGGGGCAACGTGTCTGATACTGCGATCGGAATATGGGGGACTTTTGCAGGCTGCTATGACGATAATGTATGTGACAACAAATATCGTTTTAATATATAGTACATGGGTGTTCCAGCCTCGCTCGGTCAAATTCAGTAGAAGCAGTTCTTGAAACGCTTATTGTTCGCGTGTAATGGTGATCGTGAGGCGTCGTTTGCCTGCAGCGAGACGAGCGGCGGCGGCTGCCTCAGCGAGGCGGAGCTGGAGCCGCTGCTGCAGCACTTCCGCGACGTGCAGGCCGCGCACCGCCGCTACCGCCTGCTGCAGCGCCCGCACGTAGCGCGCACCGCGTAGCGCTGCGTAGCGCGCACCGATGTGCTACGCGTAGCACGCAACGCATAACGCCTACTGCGTAGTGTGCATCGCGTTATGCGTAACCTCGCACGCCCTACGCGCCCGTTGTTACTTATAACTTAAATATATATTAAACTTACTTTTTTACACCGAAATTCTGTTCAACTTTTAAAATTTATTTTTCTGTAATCAATTTGTACTTTATCATTTGGATATAGTTGTTCTATGCAAAAAATGATTTCATATTTAAATGAAATCATTTTTTTTTATAGAAAAATTTCTTATTTACCATGTAATTTACTTTTATATCATTGCGATTACGTTAGTATATGTGGGTAATAAGGCAGTTGTTTACATACAGGCCTATACTTGTTAAATTTTCTATTTATGTCATTAATAATTATGTTGGTGGTTCATCATTTGTAGTTCTAGCATACACCGCTTTTGTATTGCTATATAACATAACATACCAGACCACGCGCACCACAGACGCTGCTGCCAATCTTCGTTATGATTATTTTGGTTTGATATTTTTAGAGATGTTTATACCGCCATCTATCGGTTGCCATAATAACACTCAAGGCCGTTACCCTGTAATCGCCTCTTGCGACACCCACGAGAAGAAAACGAGTGGCAATATTCTTACGCCGTTACCACACGGCCCTTGCTACTTGCTAATAATCTTCAATTCTTTTTTGACAAATTAACTTCCGTTTACTTCCATTTGTATTCAGTAACTGTCACTTTATTATAACAGGCGACTTAAGAACCATTGACTATTGTCAATGGTTGGTCTTTTTATATTCAATACCTTATCAGAGTATACACTATTATTCATCGCTGCAAATATTGATTACACTGTGTTCATGAACCTTACTTGATATATCTTATTTATTGTAGACTTTGCACAGAACTGTGCTACTGTAAGTATTTTAAGGTATACCATGCATATATTTAAGTTTGTTAATACTATTGTAGAAATAGTCGAAAGATTGTATAAATACCTTAAGATTTTATTTATATGAAATAAATGAATTTACATTCCACTTTGTTTTTTTTTTCGTCTTGGCTTTATTAAAAATAATACAATTTGCGAGATGATTTTTACATAGTTCTTGAAACGAAAACATTTTTATTGTATAGTATTTAAGACCAGAAGATATATCTTTTCCGAATTCCAATTTTCATTATTATCAAGTTGCAGAGAAAGAACCGTAATCTCGCATAAACCGTATAAAAAAAGCTACTAATAATATTATGACGTTAATAATTGTTCAACACTTGTACACAATTCACTTTATTAATAGAATTTTAATGCAATGCAATTTCACTAAGTGACAACAAGCGCAAGTATAAATTATATAATATTATGAAGTATTAATATGCTCAGGTCCTGAGAATTACCTACATCCTCAGCAGCATCTACCAAATGCTTTGTTGATGCCTTTTTAGACGAGATCACCGTACATTTCCGTACATCACCGTTTAACAATAAAAGTACTTGGTAAGATAAAAAAGCAGTCAAACTCGTTTGTTTTATTACAAACGGATACGATTGAAATTCATGACATTATCTTGTCAATGAAATCGGAGAGTGCCCCTGGATGGGATGTTGTCCCTACCAGGTTAATTAAGTTAGCTTTGAACGAACTGGAACCTATAATAAGCCAATTGGCTAATCTCTGCTTTAATAAGTCACGATAGCCGAGTTGTTGGGTGGCCGGAATTTCGAGTCGAGAGACCCGAGTTCGATCCCCAGGTGGTAGTACCAATGAGTTTTTCAAAAACTTATGTACGAATATCGTTGGCTTGGACATAAAGGCGGCGACGGGCTCACCACCTGTCACGTTGTCCCGAAAATATCTTCGGTGGAAGGTGGGTCAAAGGGACTTAATTGTCTAGACTTGACCTCTGTCTACCCCTGTATTGGGAATTGCGTGAAGATATTTTATTTTATTTTATTTATTCTGCTTTAATAAGGGGGTTTTCTCTTTACTATTATAGCAATCCATTATTATACCAGTATACAAAAACGGCGATAAGAATGAAGTTAGTAATTACAGGCCAATATCTATCCTACCCTATGTTTCAAAAATAATTGAAAAATTAGTCAATAAAAGATTAATGAATTTTATTAACAAACATAAAATACGATTTTCAATTTGGTCTTGGACAAGACAAATCTACGGAAGATGCAATAATGTCACTTAGCTCTATAATAACTGATCAATTAGATAAAGGGGAAAAACGTCTAGCTGTGTTTTTGGAAGAAAGCTATTGTCTGTCTCATTACCGATTCTAGTACAAAAATTAGAAAACATTGCTGAAGGACTATTTGGTGGTATCATGGTGTCCCACAAGTCGTTGTCTTGGGTCCAACCCTATTTTAAATTTAATTTTTAATTTATATTAATAAACTATGTGATTTGCGGGGGAGGGGGGGCAAATTCTTTCTTATGCAGATGACATGGTAGTTTTGTTTAACGGTACTTCGAGGGACGGTGTTTGTAATAATGTTGAAGAAGGATGAATTAGCTTGCGTAAGAGCTTGGCTTAAAAATAATTTACTCACTCTTAATGTACAAAAAACAAGTTATACTTGTTTTACCATCAATAATAGAACACAACCTCACACAGGCTTTGACATAAGAATACATAAATGCTTCAACGGAAGTAATCATGGTAAGTGTTAATCAATTAACAGGCTACATTCAACAAAGTACTTTGGAGTAATGATAGACCATCGGCTTTCTTGGCACTCATATATAGAAATGGTTACCTCAAGAATTAGAAAAGTTATATGGATCTTCAAAAAAATTTGATCTTAGACATGTAGCTGCCTCTTCTCTGTATCTTCTCTACAAAATTTACATTGCTTTGGCTCAGCCTATTCTCACATACTGCATTCCAATCTGAGGTGGTAGGCTAAAGTTCTTACAGATAGAATCAGCGGGCGTTATTAAAGTTCATGTACTTTAAGCCTTTCAGATTTCCTTCCGAAAGCTTACACAAAATTTGTGACGTATTGACAGTAAGAAAATTATAAATACTGCACACAACTTTAAAGAGGCACAAAAATACACTCTGTGATCCAACTGCCGTAGAAAAAAGAAGGAAAGGCGGAGTAGTCATTACACAGAAGATAAATACTTACATCACTTGCTAGTAACCAGTATACGAACCTATCAAGTCAGCTATATAACAAAATCAACGCAAAACCGAGCATTTACAGAAGTAACCAGCATAAGGGTAACTAATTATTATTAAAATGGTTAAAAACTATGAATTATAATGATACAGAACTTCTTTTGCGGAATAGAAATTGAGATAAGTACTGATATTTCAACACACTCTCTTTCTCTCTCTATCACACACACACACACATAAAACGCGCGCGCAACTTATTAAATAAACTAGTTTTATATATATTTTTCTCTTTTTTTATGTCCATATTTAATTTGTTTAGATGAATGAGAGAAAATTTGGCTGTAGATTTTTTTTTAAAGAAACAATTGTTATAAATTATTATCCCGACCTATTTCAGCTACAGCGACGAACTATTGCGAGCGTCGTTCGTGTGCTCGCAGGTGACTGACGTAACCGATTTTTGCTCTGAATTTGCGAACACATTAACATTGAAATTAACAAGGAAATTCCTCTACAAGAATTGCAATCAGCTCTGTCGCCCTTGCTCTTGTATAGTGGGCAGAAACAAGATACTTTAAAGTCATCAGGAACACATTCTTCGTCCCACATTCGAACAGTTTCCAAATGGCTTGATGCAATTCCGAGCCACCATGCTTTAACAATTACCCAGACACATAGTCACCACCGACCGCGCTGTGTTGGTTTTTAGTTGCTGTACAGGAACGATGACCTCCTGCAGACAGTGGACTGTCCAACTTATTAATCGTGGGCAATGCAGACATCCATCTGATGTTTGCGAGGTCTGCAGCTCGGTCCACATTGAGTGAGTTGTTAAATTGTTCTCCCCAACGATTCAAATAAATCAAATTATTTATTTATCGACATAAGAATGTGTATTCGTTTATCGATAGCCATTTTTAATTTACCACCGTTTGGTAATGAGGTTCCTCTAATGGAGAAGAAACAGGCGAAAGAAACTCCGAAGGTATCCTCTTTTTTGGGCAATATTTTTCTAACAATGTAATGTATTATACAAATGTGGGGTATTATAATAACCCTTCTTATAAAGTTTTTCTTTAATCAATTTCTTAAACCTTTTAATAGACTATACTGTTAGATAGACTGACATTACTGCTAGAGTAGAGTAGGCAATCTGATGCGATTAACAGTATCAATAAGTTATCGGACCTCTTCATAAAATGCTCCTAGTTGGTTACAGGAAAGCGCACAAGAGACATTATACATTTAATAAAAACCAGTCCACATCGCGTGGTAATCTACCACTAGCGACATCTATTGTTCGCAAATAAAACTACAACACTTTATATTGATCTGTTTACATACGAAACGTGAACAATGCAATCGGCAACGATCAAACACACAAAGCACAACTTTTCGTCACTAGAAAAAGAGCCTATTGGGAAGATTCATATAATTACTGTCTCCGGCTACACTAGCGGGCACAATGTACAATGTCGTGCCGAACTATTGTCTTCATAGTAATATGTAGAGCTGTACTTACCTTTAAAACTGAAAAATAACAGTTGTTACAACTGTACGGCATCAATAATAAGCCACAGATTGACTTGATTCCTAGACAGCGGAGGCTCATCTATTGTCAAAAATGTGTGGAATTCTTCACTATGAAAACCATATATTTGTTTTATTTTATTATTTATTTACTATGAAAACCAAATATATTCTTTAAACTTATTTAATTTTTTATAACAGTACATAATGTTTGATACATTTGAATATTGATGTTTTTTACACGTTTGTAGTTTTGGAAGGAAGATCATCTTTGACATAATATTTACTTTACATAGGAATGTTTAACATCACAAAGTATTTATTGGTCGATAAATAATAAAAAAACAACTTATTCATAATTACAGAATAAATAACTTAGATTAATACAATGTCTGATTGCACAGAGTATCGCACCAATGACATTGAATGTTGTAAAGTGAATGTAGATTTATATATTCTATACTTTATTACACTGTTTATTTTTTAAAGTATTATCTCTCATTAAAAACAATATTTGCGCCATTCCCAATATAGGGGTAGACAGAGGTCTAGCCTAGAAATTTAAGCCGTTTAAACCCTCCTTCCGTCGTAGATACTTTGGGACAACCTGACAGGTGGTGAGCCCGTCGCTGTCTTTATGTCCAAGCCAATGATATAAATCGTATATAGGTTTTGAAACCTATATACTCGGCTATCGTCACTAGACATGACATAAAGTAAGTTGACGCGTCATCTAGTGGTGAACGTACATTTCTTCTCGTGTGACATATACGAACTTCATAAATTATCTATATAGTAATGTAATAATCATTTGACTGCATATTTTAAAATTACATTTTATTGACAATTTTTACCTAATAAAATTTGACTCCATATTATTATATTCCAGCAATTATTTCCAGTTCCGTTGCTAGAAATGTTGCAAAAAGTAGTGTTCGAAGTAGTCATTTGCAACATTTTCATTTATTAAACCAAAATACAAGAGGCCTTAGTGTTTGGTGTCACAATTTCATTCATATTAAACTCTTGATTCATTCCATTTTGTGTGGAGTCCAATTCTTTCGAGCTAGCGGATTCATAGATGACAGTCTTGACTCCTGAGTCTATGGACGTCACAGCCTCATCCGAACTTGTTACTGGCAAACTGTCCGTTTCCGAAAACTCCGAGTCTTCGTTTAAATCATGTGCAATGTTATTTAAAAAAGAATTTGAACTGCTCTCTGTTTCATTGTTATCAGTTTCAGTGTTGTCATCGTTTTGTGTTGTATGTTCTAGTCTATTCTCTTCTACATCATAAGTTTCATTTTCATAATTATTGTCGTTCACAAAGCTAGTGCTAACACCTACTGAAACAACATTGTGGTTTATTTTTCTATTCAAAATTATATCTTCCGTATCAAATTCATTGTGTAGTTCGTCTCTCTTGATCAGTGTTTCTTTTCTATTTTCATGAGTTGTTTGTAGATTATCGTCTCCATATTTGTTTACAAGAGACTCCATTTCAAACACGCTATCGTTAGCTATATTATTCTCGATGTAATATTTATATTCATAATTTAAGTCTCTTTTTAGGGCAGTGCGATTATTGTCTACGTATAGTATAGTGCTATTGTCATTCAATGTATCTATGTTAGCAATTAGTTTGTTTTTATAAGTGAGATCATTGTCTAGAGGAAAATCGTTCCTAGAATTATCTAAATTGCCAGTATTTTCAGAGGGCTCGTCGATTCCTGGCTTTAAGAGTGTAACATTTTTAGCTTCACTTCTTCTTATTTTAGAATAGGTGCGATCAAGCACATTTTTATCATTTGATATGTTGCAATCATTATCACGAGCAATACTATTTTCATGACTATCATACTCTTTGTTGCAATTGTGTATCGAATTTGCGAATTCGCTGTTAGCTACTGTTCTATAACTATGTGCATCGTTAGATTTAGAGTCTTTATTAATATTTCCGCAGTCACTTAGCAGCAAATGAGTAGTATTTGAATTGGGTGTGAAGTGACCTGCGGGAGAGTTATTTGGGGCGGGGCGCTAGGGGCGCAGCTGGTGCGCGAGCTGCGCCAGACGCGCCAACAGCGCCGACTGGCCGGCCAGCGCGCCCGTCAGCTCCTCCTGCGCCGCCAGCAGCGCGCGCACGCCCGCGCCACCCGCCCCAACCCCCGCGCCACCCGCCCCCGTGCCGCCCGCCCCCGCCCCCGTGCCTCCCGCCCCCGCGCCCACCCCGCCCGCACGCGGCGCGCGCTCGCGCTCCCTCTCTCGCTCCTTCTCTGTTGCCTCGCTTTTAATGTTTTGCTGGAATTAACGTGGGTAAAGCTGTACGCGATCATGACATGTCTAAGATATCTTTCAAAAATATATATATTCACGACATTACTGAGCCCTTTCGATCCACCTTCCACATTTTTTGGAACAACGACGACAAATTATGAGCCTGCCGCCGCCGTTATGTCCAAGCCAACAATATAAATCAGACACGAGTTTCGAAAAACCCCTTTGGTATGAGTCTATCTGGAGATCGAACTCGGGTCTATTGACTCGCATTCCGATCACCCAACTATAAGAATTAAATTATTTAAAAAAGTAAATTAATCCTCACAAAATAATATAATCTCATTTACACTTAGTAAGCACCTGTTGAAGCCCCTAATATCCTTTCTGTTCTCATATTTCTTACCGATAGGTTCGAGTCACCGATTGCTGCTTTCGCCTTCTGCTCTGCATCTTGCAGCCGAGCACTCAGAGCCAGCAACTTCAGTTCCGTGCTCGATATATCCTTATCCAGTATCTGCGTCTGCAGGAACACTGTTTGTGCCACCTTATACCTGCATATGTCATTAAAAAACAAGGAAAGTAAAATACGTAGCCATATAATTTCTTTAATTGTTTATTAATACTAATGTGTCTAGTCTGTTGCATGTTTGTTGAATGTCAGTGCAGTGTACGTATCTCAGCGATCAGTGTATTTTAATCAGTTTATGCAGAGTGCGAGTCTGAGCAGTGGGTGAGCGTGCGTGTGTGAGCAGTGGGTGAGCGTGCGTGTGTGAGCAGTGGGTGCAGCGTGCGTGTGTGAGCGGTGGGTGAGCGTGCGTGTGGCCAGGCAGTGGGTGAGCGTGCGTGTGGCAGGCAGTGGGTGAGCGTGCGTGTGTGAGCAGTGGGTGAGCGTGCGTGTGTGAGCAGTGGGTGAGCGTGCGTGTGTGAGCAGTGGGTGCAGCGTGCGTGTGTGAGCAGTGGGTGAGCGTGCGTGTGTGAGCAGTGGGTGAGCGTGCGTGTGTGAGCAGTGGGTGAGCGTGCGTGTGTGAGCAGTGGGTGAGCGTGCGAGTGTGAGCAGTGGGTGAGCGTGCGTGTGTGAGCAGTGGGTGAGCGTGCGTGTGTGAGCAGTGAGTGCAGCGTGCGCGTGTGCGAAGTGTGTGCAGCGTGCGTGTGTGAGCAGTGTGTGTGTGTGTGAGCAGTGTGTGTGTGTGAGCAGTGTGTGCAGCGTGCGTGTGTGAAGTGCAGTGCGCAAGCGACCCACCAGTCGGCGATGCCGTCGGCGCGCGCGCGGGCGAGCGGCGCGGCGCGCTGCAGCAGCGCCCGCAGGCGGCGCCCGGTCTCGGCGACCGTGATGCGCTCCAGCACGTGGAACTGTTCGTCGTTGTACGTGAGGGAGCGGGTGGCACGATCGCGCACTAGGTGCTGCCAGGAATCTCGCAGCCTGGTATCAAATATTAACTTCAACTTCCTATGAGTATGATTCTGCACTTCGAATTTCCCCACGAAATATTAAGGTGGTAAACATATTGAATCCATACAGATATAGATAAAAATAAATAATAAATAAATATCTTCGTGCAATTCCCAATACAGAGGTCTAGTCTACACAATTAAAACCCTTCGACCCACCTTCCACCGAAGATATTTTTGGGACTACGTAACAGGTGGTAATCCCGTCGCCGTCTTATGTCCAAGCCAACGACATAATTCGTACGTAGGTTTTAGAAAAACCCATTGGTACGAGGCCGCCACCTGGGGATCGAACTCGGGTCTCTTGACTCGAAACTCCGACCTCCCAACCACTCGGCTATCGTGACTTTTTACATGTTGATATAGATGTTATTAATACATCATAGTGATAAAAAAACGATAGCCGAATTGTTGGGTGGTCGGAATTTCGGGTCGAGAGACCCGAGTTCGATCCCCAGGTGGCAGTACCAATGAGTTTTTCAAAAACTTATGTACGAATTTCATCGTCGGCTTGGACATTAAGGCGGCGACGGGCTCACCACCTGTCACGTTGTCCCGAAAATATCTTCGGTGGAAGGTGGGTCAAAGGGACTTAATTGTCTAGACTTGACCTCTGTCTACCCCTGTATTGGGAATTGCGTGAAGATATTTATATAGATATTTATTTATTTTTATAGTGAAAAAAGTAATTGCATGTTGGCAACACTACTATAATACGAACCACCGCTACGACCACCACTACTATAGCCGACATGGGTAATCTAACACCGTTCAATTGGAAAAACACCACCGCAATCACTTCTGCTGCAGTCCAAAAAATTATTACCACTACCATCGCCAATGACACTGACATTCTGACGACTGTTGAGATCGGTAGAATTTTAAAAATTAAAAATATTAAATATCTTCACGCAATTCCCAATACAGGGGTAGACAGAGGTCAAGTCTATACAATTAAGTCCCTTTGACCCACCTTCCACCGAAGATATTTTCGGAACAACGTGACAGGTGGTGAGCCCGTCGCCGCCTTTATGTCCAAGCCAACGATGAAATTTGTACATAAGTTTTTGAAAAACTCATTGGTACTGCCACCTGGGGATCGAACTCGGGTCTCTCGACTCGAAATTCCGACCACCCAACAACTCAGCTATCGTGACTTTGGTAGAATTTTAAACAAACATATTATATTTTAAACAAGCTGATGTTGTTATCTGAGGTGATCTATTGCGGTATTAAAGAGAACCTTTATTTGTCAACAACAATCTCTCTCAGGCGGCAGTAGTCAGTAATTATATTTCTAGTTGAATCACAATACCAAATGGTGTAGTGCAAGGCCGTGTGGTTGGATGGTCGGAATTCATTTATTCAATAACAATCTTACAATTGTGTCTGAATCATCACACTTATATAGCTACCACAGACATAATGTGATAGCTACTTAAAAGAAATATAAAGAAGTCACATGCTAAAAAATAAACAGTTAAATAAATACAAATGTTAAAGAAATAATAATGTAAAAAAAATATTAAAATAAAATAATAATTACAATTCCTAGTCAGTCTTATGTTTAAAATCATTCAAAGTATAAAGACATTTATCCAATATTTTTAGTTCATTTTTAAAGATACTTTTGCTGTCAATATAAATTTAACCTAGTAATAAGTAAAGTAATAGTATACAGTAAATATAATATTTATTCTAGTAATTAACTCGTAATCGAGGCCGAGACTACAGCACCTTTATTTACAGTCTACTGTTTTATTTCGTAGGAACCTCGTTAGGAAACCAACAGTCACTTTGTCCCAAAAATATCTTCGGTGGAAAGTGGGGCAAAACGACATAATTGTATAGACTTCTGTATATCCCCGTATTGGCGTGAAAATATTAATCCTGTTTCAAATCATCTCCTCTGTTGTTACGCCGATGATATGAAAATAGCACGTGTTGATGCTGAATTGGTGCAAAAAGACCTCTCGAGATGAGAGGAGGACTGTTTAATTTAATTATACTGTATAAAATACAGTTTTATTTAACACCAACCCATCTAAATGTGCCTTAGTCACAAATTACATGGGGTTTTTCCATAATTAGAAGTTTGTTTGGCAATCATGTTTGGTTTCATCATGCGTATCATAAAGGATTTGAATGTAAACGATTAAAAAAAAACTTAAAGATTATACTACTACATAGGACCATGTGACCAAATGGTGATATTATTTCAGAGTGCTTCTCACTGCAACATTTTACAGTGGCATAGACATGACTATAGGGTCTTGTAATATTTTAATTTTCCTGGATAAAAATACGATCTGTATTTTCCCGAGAACTTTTTCTTATCTATGTTATCTATAAGGGCTCTGAAACTTAAAGAACTATCTAAAATTACACAAGTTGCTGGTTTCAGTAACTTATGAAGAATAGTATTTTCCAGATTATATATATACGCAGAATATTCTCGTTTCACATTTGATAACATTTAGCTTCAATTTATTGTGACAGCTCCATAATAAATTTTTATTTTCCACTATATTAATTTTGTTCGGCAAAGTGTAAACGTCACCTTCTTTATTTGTTGAAATAATTTAAAATCATCTGCATACATTTTAATTTTTTTGACATTTGATTAAATTAAGGAGAAAAAGCAGCATCACAAATATGCTTTAAAAATCAAGAAAATTGAGTAATTTTTTCACATTTATTAAAATTATGAAAAGTAAAGGACCTAAGTGTGAGCCTTGCAGTACTCCAGTTGGTATTATTCTGCTTCTTAAAGTACCTTTATTCTTGTGTAACTGAGATCAATTCGGTAAAAAAACATTCTCGCCAACGCAATTAAGGTCCATCATTGCCTAGCTCTGGTACTCTTTTAAACTATTATTGTACTACACAATATTTTTTTTTAATTCAAAGCCGTGCATGCGATTCACTCACATATCATATCAATTTAGTTGTAGTAGATTTATTCACCAAAAATCCACTTTGTTTGTGTTTTTTGGTGGGTAGGAGCAAAACTGTATTGACGTATTATATCTCGTTCCCAGTTTTTAAAGTTTTTAATATTATAAATTCTGCTCATTTAAGTGTATTACCTGTGATTGCATTTAACCACTAGCATTATTTTCTAGTAGTTATTCCTTTATTTGACACTCAGTCATTGCATCATTTCACTGAATTCAACATGGACTTGCTCAAGAAGTCTATTGAAGAGTTAACTCAAAACTTCACCACACGTATGAGTTTCAAATGAAAGTCAGGACATCCATCCCAGCGGCAAGACCTTCTTCCACCATAAATGCACAATTCCATACATTAAGGACATTTGTGCTGTCAGCTCTGAATCTGCAGCCGCAGTTGCAGCTTCTGTCCAGGCAGCAGGATGAGAGGGAAGTAAGGTCAAAAGGAAGATTTTAACAGTGGTAGAGCCACGCATCAGCTTTTGTTGTTGCATGAATGGGCCGGCTCGACCGGGGAAGTACCACGACCTCACATAATACCGGCGTGAAGTAGAAACGTAGAAGTTTGTTAAACACAAACTTCTACAGATCGTCTGGTGAGTGCAGGTAAACGGAGGCCCACACCTTTCTCAAAGACCGGCAACGCATTTGCTATACTTCTGGTATTACGGGTGTTCATGGGCGGCGGTAATCACTTACCATCATGTGAGCGACCTGCTCGTTTGCCTCCCTTTTCTATATAAAAAAGATGTTACTGGTTCACTGGATCCCAGGAAGCTAACGATGAGAATCCAGTCCAGTGCATATGTAAAGATTTATCTGAGCACTTAACTATTCCAGATATAATTGTGGAATCTATAGTTAGATGTCATTGTCTAGGTCGCGCAGTGAGTGAAAGAGCGCTCTTAGTCAAATGTAAATATCAGGACCTCCGAAATAAAGTTTTGGTTTTCCAAAACTAAGCTAAAGGGTAGCGGTATCACTTTATCTGAATTCTTAACAAAAGTCATAAAGCATTTGTTGCTGCTCGAAAACGCTTTGGTGTAGCACATTGTTGGTCACGAGATGGGTGCGTTGCGGTTCTTGGTCCGGGTGGCGTAGGCCACCGAGTGGTCCCCGTGACTAAAGTAAATGCCATTCCTAAACCGGTTGGTAGTGCCTCTGCAGGTTCTTCTGTCAATATTGGACCGGCGACTGCGTCATATTCAGCTGCTAAGCCCAGAGTAACTGCTAGGGCTAAAAAGGCCACTAAAAAGTAGTGTTTTCTTTTGTGAGTCTAAGAACAAACCTAAAACACTTCTGCGACGTAATTTTGGACGCATGGATATTGATAGATTTCGTGATGACGCTTGTAATATTTATTGGTCAGTGATTGAGAATACACCCAGTATTGACCAAAAAGTTGAAGTGTTCTGTTCGCTACTTATTCAACTCTATGATATTCATGCACCATTTCATCCGGTGAGACTCAAACCATTTTTTACCTGCTCCTTGGTTGTCTGATGAGCTTAAGAATTTAATTTAAAAGAAAAGTGCAGCTTTGTTAAAAGCTAAGAAAAAGAAATCAGAGGAGAACCAAAGGAAATACACCAAAATCAGGAATCGCTGCAATACATTGTGCAGACATGCACCACGCCGCTATATCCATGCATCTGATTTTCGTCCTATCTCAATCTTACCTTTCCTTTCAAAAGTCCTTGAAAAACTTATTTCCCAACAGCTTAACAGTTTTCTTCATAGGCAAAACCTGTTCAATCCGCTCCAATCCCGGTTTTTGTCCTGGGCATAGTATGGCTACTGCTTTAATCAAAATTACATGGAAAATAAACAGCTCACGGTCATGATTTAGTTCAAGGTTCAGGTCAGTTGACTTTGACATTCTGTTGAGTTATCTCCATCAGTAATTGATTGGTTTCAGAGTTAACTTAGCGGCCGTCGGCAGCGGATCCGTGTTGATGATACCTTTTCATTGTGGCGCGAAATCACTGCTGGTGTCCTTCAGGGCGGCGTGTTGTCACCTTTACTCTTTTTATTACTAACACTATCACTCATAAAGTTTCTTCTCTCAACCACATGTATGCGGACGATATCCAGATCTACACTTAGTCAACTCTCGACTGCCGATAGCAGTCGCTACATTAAATCGCGGTTTATCCGATTATCCTAGAATGGAGTAAATCATTTGGCCTTAATGTTAATCCCAAATATGAATAAACATTTAGAGATCACTTATGTCTAAATGTAATCATAACCTAACTTTTTAAGTACTTTAGCAATACACTGATCTAAATCTTGAAATGATATGTGTGTTGGTGGCTAAAAGTTGAACCGACCTGTCGACGAGCGTTTTGGCCTTGAGGTGCAGGCGCAGCTCGCTGGGGCAGGGCTCGTGCGCGGCCGCCGCGTCCCACTCCGCGCGCAGCGCCGCTGGCGACTGCCGCGCGCACAGCGCCGCCGCCGCGCCGCGCAGCGCCTCCGCCTCCGCGCACAGCGCCGCGCCGCCCAGCCCCGCCACGCACACCTGCGCACCGCGAATGTTCAGCGAGTCATTACACGTCACATGGCGCGCTGCAGTTACCTGCAGTGCAGCGCGCCATTACACGTCACACGATGCGCTGCACAGTTACCTGCAGTGCAGCGCGCCATTACACATGGTGCGCTGCAGTTACCTGCAGTGAGAGCGCGGCCGGGCGCCGGGTGCCGCTGCACAGTTACCTGCAGTGTGCGCGCGGCGGGCGCGGCCAACTGGAGCGCGCGCGCGGCCTGCGCCAGCGCATGCGCGCGCGCCGCCAGCGCGTCGGTGCGCGAGGCCAGACGCGCCAGGCGCGCGGCCAGCAGCGCGCCCCAGCGCGCCACGCAGCGCGAGCAGAGCACGGAGGCCGCGCACAGCGCTTCCACGCGCCGCTTCATCGCGTGCCCCACGCTGCACGCCGTCTGCATGCACACCGTGCCGACAGGATTTATTTCATTAAACGTGATGAAAATAAAAGGGGCTGAATGGAATACCTATTATTATTAAAGCATTGCGCTGAAACCATGTCTTGGGCGGTATTTTCCCAATTTCCTGAATCGTACTAGTTTGACACCGAAAGACATAACGGTATATATAATGTATCAAATGTATGTAATTATAGACCAGTCCATTCTTCCTGCATTTGGAAAAGTTTTTGAGTCTCTTGTGCAGAGCAAAATTTACTGCATCCAAAAAACATGAACTTTGACAAATAAATGCACTTCCTCAAACTTGATGGAAAATTTTAGTGATATTGCCAAAACTTTGTATGACGGGGAGGAATACATGCTATAAATACAGACTTCACAAAGGCTTTCGATTGAATCATCTAAATTGTGTATTTCTAAAAAAAATATCTGCGTTAGGAATTCATGGTTCTCTATTGCGTTGGGGTGCGAATCATATTTACAAAGTAGACCTCAGTTAATCACAATTAGAGGTTAAATTTCAAGAAACATAACAATAACAACTGGTATGCCGCAAAGTTCACCTCACCAGTACCTCGTTCAGGTTATCGTTTATTTTTTTATAGAATAGGGAGGCAAACGACCAGCTGGCTCACGTGATGGTAAGTGATTACCGCCGCCCATGAACACCCGCAATACCGGAGGATTAGCAGATACGTTGCCGGCCTTTGAGAAAGGTATAGGCTCTTTTCTTGAAGGTCTCTAAGTCTTATCGGTCCAGAAAAACCGCTGACGGCAGCACATTCCATAAAGTGCAAGTGCCTGGCAGAAATTCCGCGAAAACTGTATTGGAATGCTAAGCATCAAGACGGTGTTAATGGAAAATTTGACTGCACCGTAAGGTACGATGGTGAAATTCAGCGGCTGGGATTAATCCGAACAATTTCTGAGAGCACTCCCCGTAGTAGATCTTGTAAAAATGCAAAGAGTTGCAACATCTCTTCGCAAAGCCAGAGCATCTAGCCGATCAGATTGAATATGGTTGTCGACGATTAGAGCCACGCTTCGTTGGATACGGTCAAATGGAAGGAGCTGACACCGGGGTGCGTCCGCCCAGGGATGCGAACAGTACTCCATGTGCGACCGAACCTGCGCCATATAAAGTTGCAAGCGGTGGGCCGGCATGAAGTACTTTCGTGCTCTACTGAGCACGCCAAGCTTTTTAGAGGCCAATTTGGCCTTTCCTTCCAAGTGACCGTGGAATCTTTGGCGTCGACATATCGAGCAACGTTCAGTTTCGTTGCTCGATATGTCGACGCCAAGGATTCCGATTCTGGCTGAGGCAACTAGAGGAGCGCTCTCAAAATGAGGTGACACGACGAAGGGTTTCTTTTATCGGTAAACGCGCAAACTTGTATCTTTTTAGGGTTGTACTGGACTAAATTTAGTCGGTCCCAGTCCGAGATTTTGTCTAACCAAATCTCGACGTCAGACTCAAGTTTGTTCCGGTACTCGTCGACCTGTTCCCGAGAAATATTGGCACGGCCGGTGTATAGGACATCACCAGTGCTGTCGTCTGCATAGCAATGGATGTTACTAACTTGTAACAAATCATTGATATGCAGAAAAAAGAGGGTTGGCGATAGCGCACAGCCTTGTGGGACACCAGCGTTCACAGACTTTGAGTCCTTGATGCTCCGGTCTGTGAGAAAACTAGTGACTCAATTACAAAATTTCGGAAGCCCATATGACGGAAGCTTCGAGAGAAGCGATTTGTACAATACCCGATAAAAGGCTTTTGCTATGTCCAAACTAACTGCCAGGGCCTCACCCTTGCTCTCTACTACCTCCGCCTATCGATGAGTGAGGTACACAAGAAAATCAACAGCTGAGCGACCCCGACGGAAGCCCTCAAGAAAAAAAAGTACCTCAAGAGCTCACAGTTTATAATGGACTCCATTATTTCGGAGAACAAGGAAGTGATGGCGATCGGTCTGTAGTTGCCCGGATCTAAGCGGTCGCCTTTCTTACGGATCGGGTGCACCATAGCTGTCTTCCATGCCATTGGGACGACGCCTTGAGAGTAGGAGTACCAAAAAAGATGCGTTAGAACCGGTGCCAACTCTGGGGCACACATCCTCAACACAGTAGGGGGGATGATACCTTCGGGCCCACTTGACTTCTGGATGTCCAGGGAGAGGGGTGCTCTGCGCACTGAGCTCTGAAAGAAATGAATGTCCGGCATAGAACACTCACTGCACGGGATGGTCGTCGGTGGATAGCGGATGGATAAAGGCGAAGACGGGCTCACCACCTGTCACATTGTCCCGAAAATATCTTCAGTAGAAGGTGGGTCGAAGGGACTTTATCGTCTAGACTAGACCTCTATCTACCCCTGTATTGGGAATTGCGTGAAGATATTTATTTATTTATTATTATTACAGCTATCGTGGTCGTGGTACTTTATTACTAATCACCAAATTATGTGATGACTCAACTGAATGGTTAACACTCACTGAAGATACCATCGAACTCTTGCGACGGGCGGGTTTCGGTGGGCCAAGTGATAAATAATGTTTCCGATTACATACACGATACAAAGTATTTAAATAACAATCAAGAAAATATTCTTCCATTAATTCTTGATTATTATTCTAAATAATAATCAAGAATTAATGGAATGGTTCGTTCATAAAAAATTAAACCATAAACGAATCTTTTTTTACTGCTGGTTAATTTTGTTTACACTGAAACATTCTATGTTCCTCGGAACAAAATTGGCATACGGCAGAGGTCACAGAAGAAACATGAAGTATGAGGATAACTAGTTTTAGAATTATAACTATGATGTATTATTTATTTAAGTAGGCTATAAAAATATCAAAGCTCTGAATCTACTCTCCAAAAAATCTTCTGAGGAAACTGAGAAATAGTGGGAAGGTCATCTTTGAATTCACTTACCTTAATCTCCTACTGTTTTCTGATCTCCGCATCTAATTTTATGCTAATAATATAACTAATTATCACATTCCAAAATGCGACACTAATATCCAGGTTCAATAGCGAACTCATTCAACCTATAGTTGTGTCTAAATCCAAACTCTTTATTTGCCCTGAGTACATTATGTGAAGCGTGAAGTAATGTGTGAAGATGTTACAGTGATATATATGTGTGAATATCTAATACCTTCACACAATTTTAAATAGTGAATGGCAATTTAAATTTGTTTAGGTACGTTATTATAAATTATATCGCACATGGCCTTTGTTCCTTATTTTCTGCCTTTGTGTAGTATTTTTGCTTCTAATAGAAATAAAATAGGTTCCAAATGCGACCCCCAAGGTACGCTAGATTGTAATAAAGATTTTGATTTAAGTATGTACGTATAAAGATATTGCAAAGGAAGGAAGGAAATTCTGTGCATGATTAAAGGAAAAAGGAGTCCGTACAATGTAATGCCCTTTGATTCATTTAGTTTAAATAAAGCATGTTTGACTTTGTCTTCTGAAAATTTTATGGTAATTAGGTTGTTAAGTTTTTAGTTATTAGGTTATTAGTTATTATTTGCTTGCCAAGCGTGGCGATTATGACAAACCATCCCTTTGGGAGAGGCCTGCAGTGGACTTTAACAGGCCGTTATGTATGTATGTATGTAGGTTGTTAGGCACGTGACAAGTTTTAATATAAAGACTGTCAATTGCAACAGTTGTGTTGTCACTGAGATCCCAGTCTTTAGAGTAAATTGAAGAAACATTGAGTAAAATTTAAGTAACAAGAACCAAAATCTTGATTTTAGTGGTGCGCGGGATGCAAGCCAGTCACTTGGGTGTCGCCAGCTCTGATGTCCCGGGTTCGATTCCAGGACGGGTCAATATAGAAAAAACTCTTTTTACATTTTCCCTGGTCTGGGTTTTTGTGATACATTCATTGTTTCCGTTTACTATACACAAGTGTTATCATATTTTATTGAAATATTAAAATTTTAGAAAAAAATTAAAGTGAACAATAATCTTACAAATTGACAATTGCATGGCCCCGAAAATTCACAATTAGCCCTTGGGTGCCATCTTTATGTAGCGCGATGAAAACATTACCAAGTTGTGGAGAAGATGATTGGTTGAACATTAAGAGTTATACTTATTATTGTTACTTAATTCTTGTAAAGTGTTTCCGTTTGACCAGAATAACGACAACAAAGGTGACGACCTCCGTGGACGAATGGCGTAAACACTGGTTTTCTAGGTGTCGCCTTCTCGAGGTCCCGGCTTCGATTCCCGGTCGGGTCCATGTAGAAAAACCACTGTTTCTACAATTTCTCGGGTCTGGGTGTTTGTGTTTGTGGTGCCTTCGTTGTTTCCGATTTCCATATCTCAAGTGCTTTAGCATCTTACATTGGAATCGGAGCAATGTAAGTCGCTATTTATATATGGATTTATTAAAAAAGTCACGATAGCCGAGTGATTGGGTGGTCCGAATTACGAGCCGAGAGACCCGAGTTCAATCCCCAGTTGTCAGGCTCGTACCAATGGGTTTTTCAAAAACTTATGTACGAATTACATCGTTGGCTTTGCCATAAAGGCTGCGACGGGCTCACCGCCTGTCGCGTTGTCCTGAAAATATCTTCGGTGGAAGGTGGGTCGAAGGGACTTAATTGTCTAGACTAGTATTGGGAATTGCGTGATGAAATGCGTGAAGATATTTATGTATTTATTAAAAAAGTCGGTGCGCGTGATGTAGAGAGCTTGGTACCTTGGCCTGGCTGGCGTCGTTCTCCACGGAGACGATGTTGGGAAAGACGGGGAACTTGGGCACCTCGGGCTCCGGCGCCATGCTCACGTTGTTGCTGCTTTTGTTGAACAGCACGAGCGGCTCCTCCGCGCTCGTCTCCGGGTAGCTCTTGCCTGGGACGGGAGGTTTTTTTTTATTTACCCACAGCAAGGTTTTTTTTTTATTTACCCACATTAGATGTTATCTATCTGTGTCGTGGGAGAATGATTGAGGTCGAGTCTTATAGACTCGGCATTGTTGAAAAATGTTGTCAATGTTGTGGATAATCTTTGACAGTAGTGTGGAATCTGGTGTAATTCCTGATAATAATAGTATATATATTTGATGATGAAGAGAACCGAGTTTGATCCTCAGGTGTTGCGCTCGTACCAACATCGTTGGCACGTTCCAAAAATTGTGTTATGTAAAAGGTGGATCGAAAAGACTTCATTGACTGAACTTCTGTCTGCCCTGAGAATAAGTACCAATATAAATCTACTATTCTAGATGATTATGCCGCTATCTGTTGATAGCCAATTACACTTTCAAGGTCTTTTTTTACTCAACAGGTACAACACGCACGAGAATGAACGTGGGTGGTATTTTCGAATCCTGAAAATCTAATACAATTGTAACCTAAGGGTGTGTCCAAATCTGGCGAATGCTCGCAAGCATTTGGCGCACTGCACGCTTGCAGATACTGTAATCGTTTGTTGCGCCTCTTTAGCGCACCTCACGCGAGGCTCTCGCAGTGCGCGCGCGCCACTAACTTGCGTGCAAGCAGTTCCCTTCGGTTCCATATCTTTCATATTTTCAAACAATTTTCATTTGCCCACTCTATGATAATACGTATCCAGCCTTCGGCAGCAAAAAACGAACAGAGTACCTGATCGGCCGGGGAAAAGTACGCCAGATTTGGTGGCACCCCTAAAACCAAAAGCTTGCACAATGTAATACGCTCGCAAACAGTGAAAGGCTCAGCTAAGCTCACCGAGCGTGCTGTCGTCGACCTCGGACAGCAGCAGCTTGTCCTGGTAGAGCAGCACCTGCGACTCCGGCACCACGCTCGTCTGCTCGCAGATGTACGTCTGCAGGTGCTCCAGCTTCTCCTCGGGCTTCAGGAACACCTGACAACGTTGTGCGCTTATCAATAAACCTATCCACGCCATCGCTAGCAAACGAAACGCTGGAAAATCTAATTGTCTACTTATTTGTTTATTTAACACTTACTTGAAATATGGTACAGTTTTTAAGGTTTTTTTTTTTTTATAGGGAAGAGAGGCAAAGGAGCAGGTGGCTCACGTGATGGTAAGTGATTACCGCCGCCAATGAACATCCGCAAAACTAGAGGCAGAGCAGATGCGTTGCCGGCCTTTGAGAAAGGTATAGGCTCTTTTCTTGAAGGTCCCTAAGTCGTATCGGTCCGGAAAAACCGCTGACGGCAGCACATTCCATAAAGTGCAAATGCGTGGCAGAAAATTAAAAAAAAAAAAATAGTATTCCACATACTTCGTCTGTAGTGGCATGTAATGTACACGTAAGCATGATTAGATATTTATAAATATAAATTTATAGTCTGCTAATAATTTATAATTGTACAAATTGTGACTAAGAGTTGTTACACTGAACAGACTCAGTGTTACATCCGACCTACCGTCAAAGATGTGGCGATATACGGTGAAAAATCCTAACTGCCAGCATTTATTATCATTATGAAAATCATCAATTGAAAGAGAATGCTATGAGAAAGAATGTTTCATTAAGTATCAAAAAACGACGAAACATTAGGAGAGAAATTTGCTGGTTTTTATGCGAAATTTATCCTAATAGTCTTTTAAAAATAGATATCACGATAGGCGAGAGGAACCGAAATTTGATCCCCAGGTGGTAGTAGACTTGTTCCAATGGTTTTATTATGCACGATTTGTATCGTTAGCTTGGACATGAAAAAGGCGAAAGGCGCATCATCTGTTACGTTGTCCAAACAAAAAAATGATTTCGGTGAAAGGTGGGTATAAAACTCTGTCTACCTCAGTCGAGAATGGCATCATCTTAGTAGACACGTGTCTAGACAATAAAAAAGACAATGTCCTTTCGGCCGTACCTTTTATCGAAGACTTAATAATAATCACTAACTATAATATGTAATGTGTTCACGATTTGTTTTTTATTTGTTGTTTTTACGTTTTTTTTTTTTTTTTTTTTTGTTATATAAAATTTATCTATTTCACTTGTAAAGCTTGTTTGTAAAGCATTGTCGTTACTTTATGCTAATTGTTCTAAATTGTAAATCCTTTTACACAACGAAACTTTTTGTTATACGTTTTCTACCAGTGAGGTTTTTTTATTGGCGTCTTTGTGATTCAACATGGTTTATAATAATACTTTATAGCTGTTGGTTTTCGAAATACATAAATAAAAGACATTTTTCTTTTGAAACAACGTGGGCCTATCGCCGTCTTCATGTCCAAGCCAACGATATACATAAGTTTGCATAAGTTTTAAGGTTTGGAAAAGAACTCTTGTTAGGTTTAAGCTCGCCTTTGTACAGTTTTGTTACAAAAATATTTTCTCTTCTAATATGTACAATAAAGAATAAAGAAAGAAAGTTTCTGATAAAATCCATTAGTGGTCGACCCGAACTCCGATCACCCATCCACTCGGCTATCGTGTTTATTTTTATTAGTTTTGTCATAATACACTACTAAATGTAACTGGCAACATTACGCAACATGTAAAAAAAATCAAATTGAACACACCAGTGCAGTGATTCCTCGCATTGTTTCTCTAATGTAGGTCAACGGCCACGGGGCCTTGCGTCACTAACAACTGAATTTCGACTGCGTGCGGTAATCGTTGTTAAAAACGCAAGATCCGCTCAGCTAATGAACAAATAGATACTTTTCTATTTGCAACATGAATGAAATACTTAAGTAATAAGAAAGAATCAACGAGCAAATTAACACACAAGTTTTAAAGCGCCAGCAGTAAATAAGGTATAAAGTAGTAAGGTAGGCGAAGGCATCTCGCAATGCAATCGCTACATCTTTTTAGATCTTGCCTTGCATATTTACTAGTATTTCAATATACTAATTATATAATTATTTGGTTATACAAGGTGCAATGCTCATGACAGCTATCTTCAATCTTCACGCATCCCAATGGAGTAGCCAGATAGAACAAATCACCTAGTCACAATACTACCTTTCCTACCTAATTCGCGTACATACATACCTTATCGGAAAGATTTTTATGGGAGGTAAAATGCAGATTTAGACATGGAAAAGCTTGTGGCTTCTAACCAGAGTATTTTCAGTGCTTTTGTGGATCTTGAGAAAGCATTTCATAAGTTTGTAATGAAGGAAATGTGGGAACTTTAGCAGGGATAAGGTGTAGATGGCCCACAGCTAAGGTAATCTAAGGTGGTGCCATGTGGTCGCTCTAATGTAAATGCAAAGCCTATGTGCAGGTAGGACATGAACTGTCACCCATGTTTAACGTCTAAATAGGCGTAAAACAGGATTGTGTCATGTTTTCCTGGCTGTTCACATTGTATTTCAATAGCTACTTACAAAAGCTGAAAAGTAGTTGTTTAAGAAGGTAGTTGTTGGGTGTGAAATTTGAACTACGTTTGAATGGTCATAAAATTAAGGTTCCGGTATTTGAAAGGGAAGAAGTAATAACAAAGTGTGAAATATGGGTAATTCAGGAAGGTCTAGAACAAGAGAATGAGATTGTATACTTGGGGAGCGCTTTTAGCTGGGATAAAAGATGTGAAATAGGAAACAATTAGGGCTTATGAAAACTAATAAGGTGAATTGAGGAAAAACGGTATGGTATGTGGGTAATATAGATCTAACATAGAATGTGATTTTTTGTCATTTTGTGCATTTGCAAAATTTATGGTTCACTATTATCACAAGCAATGAGACATTCCATTACAAACCTTGGATGTAGGTGTTTATAACGAGTATTCAGCCATCAATATAATAAAGCAAACTATGACATCTTCCTTACCAGATATTGATTACATATCTTTAATAGAATTATTGTTTTTATCGCCTAAACACTCGCTTGGTGGCACCCACTGTCGCCGGTAGCCACCATAGCTACTATCACGTTATTTATTCTTGGCAAGAATACCGCAGTTCATTTACAGTCCACAAAGTCTTATATCTAATAGAACTCAGTAGAAAACTAACATTTGCATAACTTAAACACATCTGTGAAGAAGGAGCCTATATTTAGAAATGGGCCTCAATAGGCTGACTAAGGAATTTAAGAAGGGAATAACACTCACTTTTATGCTTGCTGCTTTGTTAACATGAAAAACATGAACAGGCTTGGTTGTAGTGACTGTTTGGACTTCCGAGAAGAATCTCTCAAATGTCCAGATTCTGTGTGGATCAACTTCGAGCAGACCTGCTAGCAACGGAGTCACCAGTTTCCTCAGACCCACACTCAACTGGCAGTGAGAGGGAAGTTCTCTGGACCAATCAATTGGACCATTATCTGTTGTTTGTGTGCCCTAAAAAATATCATTAAAAATATAAGTCACTATAGCATATTGGTTGGGCGATTGGAAGTGGAGTAGAGACCTGAATTCGATCCCCAGGTGATAGACTATGGGTTTTTGGGTTTTACAATTAACAAGTTATAATTTATGAGTATGTATTGTCAGTAGTGTGCGTGTCAGTGATCCAGCCAACCCACATGTGGTAGGGAGCATAGTCGATAGATGTATGGAACCTATTGCAGTAGTAGCAGTAACAATACTTTACCACTACCAACAAGGTTAGGAGGCTCTCGCAAATCATAATCAAATCAAATCACTTATTCACTGATAATTTGCCTCTGTCTACTTTCACAATACATACAGGGAGAAAGGAGGGGACAGTTTACAACAGCATTTGTTGTCTATTGTACTTACAGAAATCACCCCAGAAGCTTTTTTAGTAGTTATAAAAAACATCGTCTCCTTATTCTTCCTGCCTCCATAAGGCCTAAATGGGAGCTGACCAGTCGCCACATGGTACAGTGTTACACCAATAGACCACAAATCCACTGTTGCACCAAATTTCTTTCCAACTGGCTTTCTTAAAACTGCTCTCTCATACATATCTGGATGGAGATACTCCTCCGTACCATACAGTGACATAAATTTTTCTTCCTCCTGAAGTTCCCTTGCGGCACCAAAGTCAGTTAACTTGTATGTTGTTGTTCCATCTTCATTTATAAATTTCATAATATTACCGGGCTTCAGGTCTCTATGCACCAAATTATTATCACGCAAGTGTTTCATACCAGCAGTTAAATGTTCTAGAACCAGAAGAAACTCATTTTCTTGGAGACCATAGGTGTTTTCAGGATCATCTAAGATATTAAACAAACTGCCTCCAGTGCATAGTTCCATCACTATCACTTTCCCTCGACCTTCTTGCTCTTCCTCTATAGCTAGAAGTTTTACAATGTTCTCATGCTTCACTTTCTTTAAAACCTCAAACTCGCGCATTTGCACATCATGTGGTCTCATAAGGCTCATTTGGTTAAACGTTTTCACAGCTACAGGTTCCCCATTGTTCTTATTAACACCCTGGAACACTGCACCAGTTGCTCCTTTACCGAGAACACTAGTTGTACACCACACATAATTTTCTGAACCACGGAGAAACGACATTTTGGAAGGAGAAGTTTTCAAAGAATTTTTAATTGTGAGTAAAATCGAAATTAAGGACAATGAAATGAATACTAAAATAACAATTGTCTTTGATATTTCATAAAATTCATTATGAAACGATAATTTTGAATTAAAAAGAATAGTTGAAGAAATCAGTACTGAAATTATTTAGAAATTATTTCACTTTCTTAAACATAAACAAGAAAGAGTAAATTAACCTTATTTTAGTAATAATATTTATTACTATAATAAAAATAAATTAAACAGCAAAGCAGTTTAGGTATCCAACAATATATTTTTTTGTTTATCATATATTGGATTGGTGTAGGAAATACAGACAAAATATATTTATTTGAATTCTGAAGTGTAATGTCAAAAATCAAATTGTCTAATCAATGTCAAAGTATAGTTAGTATATGTTTTTTATTTCTCTCTTCGCGCATTTTGCCAGTACAGACAATTGATTATCAATTATTACAAGGACAGAGAATTAAGTGCATTCGACTCTCTATTTAACATCTCTATTGGATCTGCGTTTATTACTTACTTGATTTTTTTTATAGATAAAGGGAGGCAAACGAGCAGGTGGCTTACGTGATGGTAAGTGATCACCGCCGCCCGTGAACACCCGCAATACCAGAGGCAAATTGTTGCAGCCACCACCCGACCTCGTTGAGAGGGAGGACGGGGAAGAGTGAAAGACCCGACTTAAGGCGTAAAATACGCAACACCTCCACATTATAACACAGAAGGCGGTACCCAGGACCGGGGGAGCTGTCCCCTGAGAAGATGTCTGGGTAATGAGGCTTGCCTCGAGGCCCGATACCTGCGAAAGCACCAGAGGCATAGCAGATGCGTTGCCTACCTTAGCGTGCCCCCTCCCCCAGAAATGGGGCCACCGGATACCTGCACTCACCAGACGAAACGCAGAAGTTTGCTGGACTTCTACTTTACGCCGGTATTCTGTGAGGTCGTAGTACTTCCCCGGTCAAGCCGGCCCATTCATGCACCAACAAAAGCTGATGCGTGGCTCTGCCACTGCTATACTCACTTACCTCCATGATATGATAAATAAAATCAATCTATGGCGTAATGATTATGTGTTGCTGGTAGATTGCAACTTCATAAGTATTCAACTAACATGTTATAGTTATTTTTCAATTAATAGTAGTTTCCCGAGTTCGATCCCCTGGTGGCAGGCTTATACCAATGATTTACCTCCGTAAATTATTAAGCCAAATTTCATTACATGCATTTCTTATTGTTTCATTTTTATCGCTTTCTTCCTGCATTTCATTGATGGTCAAAGTAGGGAAAAGCGTCTCTGTGTGAGGAATGTGTCTTTCTAAACGCGTTCAATAGGGGTGACACTGCGATAGCGTAAGGTACATTATAAGATTTATTATAGGGTGAATTTTAAATAATTATTATAAGGTAAATAATTAAAGGTTATTTACGTGTGTGGTGTTTTGAATATGAAAGTGAAAGTGCAAGGCGTGACGTCGTTGCGAGTGTGAGACGATTAATTTCTGAGGCTACATCTCATTATCATCTTTTCTAGATCTGAGTGGCTCTGTATTTTTCATGTTGTGTATGTTAAAAAGTAGTGATTATACTCTAGAGCAATCTTTTCTAGATCTGAGTGGCTCTGTATTTTCATGTTGTATATGTTAAAAAGTAGCGATTATACTCTAGAGCAAGTTGGGTGGTCGGACTTTTGAGTCGAGACCCGAGTTCGATCCCCGGGTGGCGGGCTCGTACCAATGCTTTTTTAAAAGACTTATGTACGAATTATATCGTTGGCTTGGACATTAAGACGGCGATGGGCTCACCACCTGTCACGTTATCCCAAAAATATTTTCGGTGGAAAGTGTGTCAAAGGGACCCAATAATTTAGACTAGACCTTTTTCATACCCCTGTATTGGGAATTGCGTGAAGATATTTTTATTTCATTTTTTTTATTCTGTTCTCTTTGGTGTGAAACATTTATCTTTTACCATGTAAACTCATTAATAAGATTTGAACTTTATAAAACCAGTAATACTTTTAAAGTGAATTTTTAAACAAACTTTTGAATTTACACCATTTAGAGTAAATTTTTCCGACTTGCAATGATCTAGATCACAACGTTCATTGATTGTTGATTATCTACTCTTTGCTGAGCACGTTTAACGTCGAAAGACTAAATAATCTCATTTTATGTCAATTTACGGATACGTCAATTTACCAAGCTAAATATTCCACCAATTATACAATTTGGAAGGCATACAATATATCTTTTTGCAAATCATAAATTCTTTTGTAAACAGATTTGTTTGTAAATTGAAATTATATTGCATTTCATAAATATCTAAATATACAATATGTAAGTCTGCATTTACACTATAAACTTGTTTTACAAATCACAATTTTTTGGGTGTCTCAATGTTTTAGTTATTGTTTTTGTATCAAAGAACAATGAGGGGAAAATAAACAGGATATTTATACTTTACCGCTGATTGATCATCATTTTTTATATTAAAAAAAATAGATATTTCATTGATTTAATACTTTTATCAAATAGTGCTATCAAAGTCACAAAATTAATATATGTCACACTGTTTTTCACATGTAGTTAGTTTTGCATGGTTGAAAGTCATTGAATAAAAAATTTCCATGTGTTCTTAGGTCATCAAAATATGAAGTAAGCAAACATAGAGAACATTCTAGAAGTCGTTCACCTGTACAGAGAAAAAAACATGATAGGAAAGATGATAAGTATTCCAAATCCAAGTCTCCTGCTAAATCCAGGCATAGATCGTCTAGCAAGGAAAAGAAGAAAAAAGATTCATCAAAACATAAAAAGAGTAAAAAGAAAAAAAAGAAGCACAGCAGTTCATCAAGTAGTAGTAGCAGTAGTGACAGTGATGAAGAAGAATTGAAGTTGTTGCAAAGGTTGGAAGCTGAGCGATTGCGATTAAAGGAAGAAAAACGGAAACAAAAAGAGCTTATGAAGGCCAATGAGACACCTGAAGAAAAACGGTAAGTCTTGTTTGTAGTTTATCAAAGTCTTTCTCTCATATTATGTCTTTAAGAAAACTAAATGTAGAACTAAAATTAAGATGGAAACAATGCCTCCTCAAACTTTATAAATTTGTTCTATAACTGTCTCAGTGTATAAAAAATGAATTGTTAAAATTTATATGCATTATTATTTCTATAATTGTTATAATCTCAATTCTTGGTCCAATTCTATTTTGTATGTTTATAGATGACCTAAAACTTATTTTAAGGAACACTCAGTATGTATTGTATGCAGACAATTTATGAGTTTTTAAGGTTGTTAACTGTAAAGAAGATCAAGCTCTTTTACAGAAAGATATTAATAGACTTGGCAGTTGGTGTGAACAAAACTTAATGAATCTAAACATAAACAAGTGTTACCATATTAAATTTTCTAGGAAACGGAACAAATTTAAAACAAGTTATTCAATTTTTAAAAGCATTTTAAAGCAGGTACAAGATGTAAAGGATTTAGGAATATACATTGATTCTGAGATGCGATTTACAAATCATTTAAATTTCATAATCAATAAATGTATAAAAATGATGTCATTTATTTCACAAAATACAAAAGAGTTTAGATCTATAACAGCACTCAAAACTTTGTATTTTGCACTGGTTCATAGTAACGTAGACTACTGCTCTTTTATTTCGTATTCAATTTATCAAAATCATATACAACATATCGTAACTATCCAAAAGAAAATGTTGTCTAAACTGTCATATGTTGACAACATTCATTACATTATCAGGAGCTATGATGAAAGACTTGTGCATTACAGTATGATTTCATTAGAAAGGCAAAAAAAATTTATGTGCATCATATTTCTTTACAAGCTTTTGAATAATAGGATTGATTGCCGATCTCTCTTGAATAATATATGTATTAATGTGTCAAGAATTAATGCTAGAGTACAAAACTACAAACCCTTTTACATTAAAACCAGCTGTAACAATTATGGTAAAAGAAGCCCTTTATCGGCAACACTACAAACATTATCGGCAACAGACAATTGGTTAAAACCAATTGTCTCAAGAGTGTAATGCTGATATATTTGCCGATAGCTACTTTATTTTTAAAAGGACAATTTATAATTATTATTACAACAGACAATAATATTTGTAAAATGTTAAAGGAAAATAAATATTAACTAACTGTTATAAAAAGTAATATTATATCAATTCTTGCGTTTCAATTAAGGTTTGGAAATATTGTTTTTTTTTTTTTATTGGAAAAGCCCACTTCATTATTTACTGAAAAGGCATGTTTATGTATTTAATTTTTTTTTGAGACTGTAAAACTAAACATATATTTTTAACATTTATATGTATAATGCTGACTTTACCTTTAATTTAAACACATATGTAAATTTATATATTAATTTTTAGTTTTTACATTAATTGGCAATGATCTGTATGTGTTTTGTTGGTAAGCCAAATTAAATAATTAAATAAATAAATAAATAAGGAATTAAAAGAAAGAATTAATCTCTATTCAGATTATAAGTGTTCTTATCAAAGTGTTATTAGTGTGTTGTTGGTTTAAAAAAAAAAAATTACCACTGTTTTACTGGCTTCTTTTAAGTTTAAGAATTGTGACACAGATGCTGTTCTAGAATGTAAAAGATGATTTCTAAGATTAGAAGAAAATTTGAATGAATGAATGAATGTACTTGATTGAAAACTGCAAAATAGAGGAAATATGAAAAGAAAAAAAAAACAGTTTAGATCTATAACAGCACTCAAAACTTTGTATTTTGCACTGGTTTGTAGTAACGTAGACTACTGCTCTTTTATTTGGTATCCAATTTATCAAAATCATATACAACATATCGAAACTATCCAAAAGAAAATGTTGTCTAAACTGTCATATGTTGACAACATTCATTACATTATCAGGAGCTATGATGAAAGACTTGTGCATTACAGTATGATTTCATTAGAAAGGCAAAAAAAATTTATGTGCATCATATTTCTTTACAAGCTTTTGAATAATAGGATTGATTGCCGATCTCTTTTGAATAATATATGTATTAATGTGCCAAGAATTAATGCTAGAGTACAAAACTACAAACCCTTTTACATTAAAACCAGCTGTAACAATTATGGTAAAAGAAGCCCTTTATCGGCAACACTACAATCAAGAGTGTAATGCTGATATATTTGCCGATAGCTACTTTATTTTTAAAAGGATAATTTATAATTATTATTACAACAGACAATAATATTTGTATAATGTTAAAGGAAAATAAATATTAACTTCATATAATAAATATTAACTAACTGTTATAAAAAGTAATATTATATCAATTCTTGCGTTTCAATTAAAGTTTGGAAATATTGTTTTTTTTTTATTGGAAAAGCCCACTTCATTATTTACTGAAAAGGCATGTTTATGTATTTAATTTGTTTTTGAGACTGTAAAACTAAACATATATTTTTAAAATTTATATGTATAATGCTGACTTTACCTTTAATTTAAACACATATGCAAATTTATATATTAATTTTTAGTTTTTACATTAATTGGCAATGATCTGTATGTGTTTTGTTGGTAAGCCAAATTAAATAATTAAATAAATAAATAAATAAAGAATTAAAAGAAAGATTTAATCTCTATTCAGATTATAAGTGTTCTTATCAAAGTGTTATTAGTGTGTTGTTGGTTTTAAAAAAAAAAATAGAAAAGTTGTTGATCATGGTATAAGTTTTTCTCAAATATGATATTCAATTTGTTTGCATGATTAGAGCCCGGCGCTTGCGAGAGAAACAAGAAAAGGAGCGAAAACGTCGCGAGCGCATGGGCTGGGACACTGAGTATCAATGTTACACCAACCAAGATAATCCATTTGGAGATTCTGCGCTCACTCACACATTTGTGTGGTCAAAGAAACTTGCAAAGGAGGGTGTCAAAAATGTATCCAGAGATGAATTAGAGGCATTGAACAGGCAGAAACAGTTGGAAAACAAAATTGAACTAGAAAAGGTAAGGACATTTATGAATTACTCTAATATTGTATAAAAAAAAAATTACCACTGTTTTACTGGCTTCTTTTAAGTTTAAGAATTGTGACACAGATGCTGTTCTAGAATGTAAAAGATGATTTCTAAGATTAGAAGAAAATTTGAATGAATGAATGAATGTACTTGATTGAAAACTGCAAAATAGAGGAAATATGAAAAGAAAAAAAAATGAAGTTTGAGTTATATGTAATATAAAAACTACCCTACACCATTAAATCCGCAAAACTGTTGCGGACTTATAGTCGTGTAGGCAGTCTTTCCCGGCAACCAGTCCGAAATGGTGTGCAGGTGAAGCAGCGTCGGCTGGAGCGCGAGGCGGAGCGCGCGGCGCGCGAGGCGGAGGCGTCGGCGGCGGCGCGCGCGCGCGAGGCGGCGCAGTTCAGCAGCTGGGCGCGCCACGAGGACGCCTTCCATCTGCACCAGGCGCGTCTGCGCTCGCAGATCCGCATCCGCGACGGCCGCGGTGAGTCCCGCCGCTGGGCGCAAACGTTGTAGTGTCCTTGTGTGTCTTCGGTCTCGAAGTGGAAGCCATGTTAGCCGAGTATGGAATGTAGAAACAAGGTAAAATTTCAATGAAGACTAAAGATAAAACGGATACAGTTGTTAACAAGGTGGTCCAGCTTATCTAATTAATTCACATTGAGATTAGGATAACACACACATGAACATAATCTATAATGGGGAAAATAAGTGATGTGCAATCACTTATTTTCCTAGTTTATTTTCAGAGTTATCTTTACCATGACCCAGATAAAGTTTCTGAGTTGATCCAAAACACTGAGTTATATGTATGTATTATATTGTTAGCTTGTACTCTTAGAAGCTCACCATCTCTCATGTTGTCCCAAAAAAGTGTATTCAATGAAAAGTGGATGGAAAGGAATTCATCGTCTATTGTTTACCTTACAGCCAAGCCCATTGACCTGTTGGCATGGTACGTGAGCTCGGAGGAATGTGTAGATGCTTTGGAGATGCACGAGCCTTACACATATCTGAATGGACTGCAGATGCAGGATCTTGAAGACTTGCTTGAAGATATAAAGGTATTCCATTCCTTTTTCAATAATATAATAGCAAAAATACAAATAAATTTGATTGCAAAAGTTAATTAAATAATAATTAAAGTTTCGTTTAAATACATACTGTAAAAAATTAATTAAATTGTATCAAATACTGTCTAAACAGCATTTAGGATTGTATGATTGTTTTATTAGCAAAAAATTTGCATTTTTCTATACCTTCTAAGGAGACGGCCTCTAATGATAGTTAAATGCACATGTGGAATATCACTATTTGTATAGATATTGGTAGTTGTGCTGTGTTGTACCATAATATTAATCCAGGTCTCCACATGGCAGGTGTACAAGGAGCTAGAGAGCGCGGGCAACCAGCCGTACTGGCAGGACGTGCAGACCATCGTGCTGGACGAGCTCGGCAAGCTGCGGCGGCTGGCCGCGCCCGACGCGCGCCGCGACGGCGTGCACCGCGCCGTGGCCGAGGACGTCACGCAGGTCTCTCCCTCCCACTCCCGCTCCCTTTTTTTTTATAGAAGAGGGAGGCAATCGAGCAGGCGGCTCACGTGATGGTAAGTGATTACCGCCGCCCATGAACACCCGCCATACCGGAGGAATAGCAGATGTGTTGCCGGCCTTCTATATCACGCCGGTGTTCTGTGAGGTTGTGGTACTTCCCCGGTCGAGCCGGCCCATTCATGTAACAACAAAAGCTGTTGCGTGGCTCTACCAATGTTAAATTTTTTTTATTTAATCCTGTAATTAATTTTTACTACGTCATCTAGAAATTCTATAACCCACTGGAAAGCGAAACCAATATCCGTTCTAGAGGCCACATCAAAAACTAGGTTTTGTCTCTCTGGATAGAGGCACCACCAATTGCAAAAACTGTCTGCCTGATGGCAAATAATAATAAATCCATGTTCGTTGTTACATTCATAGATGCTTTAGCAGGGTAAAATGGTTTAATTTCCGTGTGTCAGATCTTCAAAGGCAAGACGGGCGCGCAGCTGGAGGAGCTGCAGACGCAGATCGAGCAGAAGATCAGCGGCCGCCGCGACGGCGTCGACGTCGGCTACTGGGAGAGCCTGCTCAGCCAGCTCAAAGGTACGTCGCCACAAACAACTCACTCTGTCTATCATTGACGACTATTTTTTTCTGATAAACACATATTTATTACTACTTATACTTTTAATTAAGAAAAAAAAAACACCCCACAAACTATAGCTGAAAAACACTGACAGTTCTTTTAAGGATGCAAAAGGAGTTAATTGTTTGATGCGCAAGTTAAGGCCGATGGCTAATGATACAATGTAAGAATTATCAACAGTGTAATATTTATGGCACTAAAATTCCACGTGCTGGAAAGTTCGAATTCAACGAACAGCGGCTCTAATCGTTGATGACCATGTTCTATTAGATAGGCTAGATCCCTTCCTCAAAGGCCGGCAACGCATCTGCTATGCCTCTGGTATTGCGGATGTTTAAAGGCGGCGGTATTCACTTACCATCACGTGAGTCACCTGCCTCCATTCTCTATAAAAAAAAAAGTTAATACTGCACACCTCGGAGAAGCGTTCCTCCTCTTCCAACATAGACTTCTAGCGAATAAAATTACTGAAATCTGTTTGTGAAATAGAGTGCCCTTGATTACTAATGATACTTGTATAATAATCATCATAAAATAAAAATAAAATAAATAAATATCTTCACGCAATTCCCAATACAGGGGTAGACAGAGGTCAAGTCTAGACAATTAAGTCCCTTCATCATAATAATATAATTACTGTAATAGCATTTTAGGAGCAATGTAGGAGAATACAACACTCTCACATTGAATATTTTTATTCATATTAGAAGGAAACCTGTTCTAAATTTATTACAACGTATTTTTTTTGTAGTAAATATAGCTTCAGTCGATATTAATAGTATGACAAAAGTTAAATTGTGCTCTTGTTGTTTGCCTGTTATTTAAATGCAAGTACAGTATTTCCACAAGGAAGTATATTGGTCCTAATATACTTCCTTGTGGTACTCCGAGAAGTATTTTGTTTAAAGGTGTGATTTCATTGTTCAACTTCACATCAAAACACCTCTTGTATTGATCTATACTTTTATGATTATACCTAAGGTATGATCATAAAATTTGTAAGAATGGCTGTGGCAACAGCTTTTTTATTTTAAATAGTAGTCCATACCACAACCAGTCAAACGCCTGACCAATATCTAGGAAAATAACAGAACAGAATTGTTTACATTCTAGGGTACGACTTTAGTATCTGTAATATGTATCCGTTCAATAGTTCCATGCTTCTCTGGAAAGTCAAATTGATGGTGAGAAATAACTTACGGTAGATAGATGCGCAACCTGTTTAACACATTTTCTCCAGGAGCTTACTCAATATCTGGAGTATCCTTATCGGTCTGTAAGAACTTACTTTATGATGTGGTTTTCCTGTTGAGTAACATAACCTGCGTAATTTTTTATTGTGATATATTATGCCATATACATATTTAGTTTCAGGAAGATAGATATATGAATTGGGCACTGTTTAATTCAAAGTAAAACATACTAGTTTATATTCTTTAGCTTAATCTATGTCCTCTTCGACATCTGTCTTTTGTACATTGTGATCTCAATAAATAATAATGTTATTATTAATGACTTTAATGTTGATAAGCTATATAATTTTTTTGCAATTGTTTGTCTCATTTACCTATAAGAAACTAAGATTTATAGTAACAGTAACAAGTACGTAAGTGCATCTGTATTTACAGTTAGTCGCTATTACAAATTCAATCAAGAAGCACGTTTGTTTCATTAAAGAGAGTGACTTTAAGCAGAACTGAGCTTTAACTATATCGACAAATGGTTAATTAGTTCAATGGGCGCTTTTAGGTATTTGCTTAACACGTTACATAAGGATGTACCCTACACTAGATGAGGAAGAAGGAGGAAGAAGAGTTATAATAAAGTGTGTCTGTCCGCAGCGCACATGGCGCGCGCGCGGCTGCGCGACCGGCACCAGCACAACCTGCGCCGCAAGCTGCAGCTGCTCAAGCAGGAGCAGGGCGTGCAGCGCGCCAAGTCAGTGCTCACTGTTTCGCACCTGCACAGTTGTTGGGGAATAAGTTAACGAAACGAGCCTGCAATATGGACCCTGAGGGACTCCTAAGCTAACCATTAGCTAAGAAGCCGATTATTCCAGAAGATTCCAAAGCCTCAGAATCTTTGTACATATATATACATACATACCGGCCGGTTAAAGTCCACTGCAGGACATATGCCTCTGTTATAGGGAGGATTTGTCATCATCGCCACGCTTGGCAAGTGGATTGGTGATCGCAGTACCAGAACACTCGCGTCTCAGACGCTGCTGTTTCATCTTCGATCTGATATTTCTAGAGATGGTTATCCCGCCATCTATCGGTTGTTATAGCAATATTCAAGGCTGTTTTTCTTAGTCGCCTCTTACGACACCCACGGGAAGAAAGAGAGTGGCAATATTCTTACACTGTAATCACACTGTTAACGGTCTTTGTACATATTGATACAAAATTTGTGTATGCTTTATTGTTATAGTCGCATCTCTAGGAATATACAGTACTACTATTTTTTCTAGATTCGCCACTGCCAATCTAAAAAGGAAATATTTTGTGTCACGTTGACGCTAACGCTATTGCTGTTAATTTGCTGATTGTTTTGTTTCGGATCGGACAGGTCGCAGTCGCCGAAGGCCGAGGCCGCAGATGCGGAGCAGTCGCAGACGGGGCGGGCAGAGGAGGCGGAGGCGGAGGCGGAGGGCGCGGCGCAGTGGGAGTGCGAGGAGGAGGAGGAGGAGGAGGAGGGGCGCGCGGCGGCCGCGGCGCTGTACGCGGCGGGCGGCTACTCGCCCGAGCCGCTGCCCGCCGACGCGCTGGAGCCGGGCACGCTGCTGACGGCGCCGGCGCTGGACGCGCAGCGGCTGGCCTTCCTGCGCGCCGCGCTGCACCACGCGCCGCAGGTCAGTCGCCGCGGCTCGGTCGTCCGTCACATTGTTCTTATGGTGTTACCTCTATGGTCGAGTAGAGTGTCGCCATCTCGAGGTCCCGGATTCGCTGCCGGTCGGGTCGATGTACAGAAGCTACTTTTCTAGATTTTCTCGGGTCCGGGTGTTTGTGTTGTGCCTGTGTTGGTTCCGATTCGGATCGATTGTGATTGGAGCGATGTATGTGATGCCGTCCCCACCCACAGAGGGCGGCGGGCGGGGCGGGCGCGGCGGGCGGGGCGGACGGGGCGGGCGGGGCGCTGGAGCGCGAGGCGCGGCGCGCCATGGGGCCGGCGGGCGACGGCGCGCAGTTCAGCGTGGAGCACGCGCTGCCCGAGCAGCCGTGCCTGTGGGCCGACAAGTACCGGCCCAGGAAGCCGCGCTACTTCAACAGGTGACCCCTTCATTTATGAACGAGACGGAATTTGGAAAAGACCGATCTACCACATAAAATCACCAATCATTTATCGCATTGACAGCTTCAAGCATGGATTCCGGCGGTCAAGTTCACTTTGTAACTGACTACAGAAAACGTTTTGACTGTATCGGTCACAAAGTATTGCTTTCAAAACTTTTAACTGCCGAAATACATGGTTAATCTTTTAGACAAATTTCCTCTTATATGTCACGATAGCCGAGTTGTTGGGTGGTCGGAATTTCGAGTCGAGAGACCCGAGTTCGATCCCCAGGTGGCAGTACCAATGAGTTTTTCAAAAACTTATGTACGAATTTCATCGTTGGCTTGGACATAAAGGCGGCGACGGGCTCACCACCTGTCACGTTGTCCCGAAAATATCTTCGGTGGAAGGTGGGTCAAAGGGACTTAATTGTCTAGACTTGACCTCTGGCTACCCCTGTATTGGGAATTGCGTGAAGATATTTTTTTTTTTTTCCTCTTATTTGGAGGTCAGATCCTAGACAGTCGCAGTAAATGGTTATGGTTATGGTCCCTACAGGTGTCCCACAGGGATCCTTACTAAGTCCTATTGTGTTTGTATAATACAATTATAAATAATATAAAATGTTGCTTCTGTTATCCAAACTTATTAACTCTATGCAGATGTCATGAAAAATTTTAAAGACATTTTTTATTACTTCTTCATTTATAATTTTATATCTTGTTTTCATTATATTTTAATGTAAATAACTTTTACATTTTTTTCTAAATTAATAAACAGCATTGTGACTCATATATGAAGACATGTAAATGGTGTATAGGTACATATTAATTTTCAGAATTATTAAGTTATTTAAGCCCTGTCTGTTTTCCTAATAAACAAAACAAAGGAAATATTTATATAACTTTAAATTGTAAAAAAGAGTTAGCAGATGTTTTACAAACCATATAATCTTATGTTAGGTGGTGTATATAAATATGTGTATATACTTGAGTGGCGTGACAAACATATAAAATTACTGTCCGTCCGTCCCAGAGTGCACACGGGCTTCGAGTGGAACAAGTACAACCAGACGCACTACGACATGGATAACCCGCCGCCCAAGATCGTGCAGGGCTACAAGTTCAACATCTTCTACCCGGACCTCATCGACAAGAGCTCCACGCCGGAGTTCTCACTCGTGAGTTCCACCGTCATATTTTATTTTATTTTTTATGTATAACTAACACGTACAATCTATTACTCATTTTTTTTTTAATAGAAAAGGGAGGCAAACGAGCAGGTGACTCACGTGATGGCAAGTGATTACCGCCGCCTATGAACACCCGCAATATTAGAGGCATAGCAGATGCGTTGCCCCCCTTAGAGTGTCCACACACCCACAGAATTGGGGGAGGGGGTGTGTGGGCCTCCGGTTACCTGCACTCACCAGACGAAACACAGAAGTTTGTTAGACTTGTACTTCACGCCGGTATTCTGTGAGGTCGTGGTACTTCCCCGGTCGAGCCGGTCCATTCATGCAACAACAACAGCTGATGCGTGGCTCTACCGCTGCTATACTCTCTCACCTCCATAATATGATAAATAAAATCAATCTATGGCGTAATGATTATGTGTTGCTGGTAGATTGCAACTTCTTAAGTATTCAACTAACATGTTATAGTTATTTTCCAATTAATAGTAGTTTCCCGAGTTCGATCCCCTGGTGGCAGGCTTGTACCAATGAGTTAAAAAAAAAACTTCTGTACGTTTTATGTCGTTGGCTTGGACATTGAGACGGCGATGGGCTCACCACCTGTCACGTTGTCCCAAAAAAATCTCCGGTGGAAGTTAGGTCTAGAATTGTCTATGCCTTCCGTTTAGTTTTTTTTTAAGTAATGCGACTCTTGCGTGACGAAACCTTACACGTGGGAAGGTTACGTTCCGCCCCCACCCAGGCGAGTGCAAGTACAGCAGTGTGTGTGTGTGTGTGCGTGTGTGCGTGCAGAAGCCGTGCGCGGACAACGCGGAGTTCGCGGTGCTTCGGTTCCACGCGGGCCCGCCCTACGAGGACATCGCGTTCAAGATCGTCAGCCGCGAGTGGGAGTACTCGTACAAGCGCGGCTTCCGCTGCCACTTCCACAACAACATCTTCCAGCTGTGGTTCCACTTCAAGCGCTACCGCTACCGCCGCTAGCGCCACGCGCGCTGTCTCCCTCTCACTCTCTCTCTCTCCATCGCGATCTGCTCCATTGCATTCTGTTTCGAAACTGTATCGAGTCTTGTGTGCACTGTCACACACGTGGTCCTCTGTATTTACTGGGTACTGTTTGTTATCATATTGAGTATTATAACCCATGTATATGTTCCCATGTCACTTAACACAGTGTGACCATGTGAATTCGAAACACCGCAACATATCTAACACAAATCCACATGTCTACATTAATATGTGTCTAGTGTATTTGTAAAGGAACCAAAGTAGTGAAAAGGTTGTAAAATAAGTACAGAGAGAGAAAGAAAAATAAAAAACTATGCTACCATATGCTTTATTGTTTTTTTTTCCTATATCACAAACATACCCATAATACTCTAGTCGTTATTGTTGGTCATGGTATACTAACTATTGAAATGTCAACCCAAATCATCAATATATTCATTTGAATATTGCACTTGACCTAATAGCCAGGTTCATATCCCACTAGGGATAAACATTTGTGTTTAAATTATTTACGTTAATATATATGTATGTAAATGTATTGTACCATTAGCTAGGACATTAAGTAGGAGTTAGGTTCGACACCTGTACCAAATAAGCTTTAATAGAAAATTAATTGAAAGGATTTGCCTAAACCTCTGCCTACTGCCGAAATTGCAAAGAATATACCTTACATGGTACCAATTATTAGTAGTTATTTATTAAATATTTTTAAAGAAACTAGATGTTTATAACAAAGAATAAGGTCCTTTTTGAACTCTGCAATAAGCTGAAATTGGTTTTACAAAGTTGATCACTCACAATCACTGAGTGTACTTAGTAAATAAAATCATCAACTCACATATAAATTATACCTACTGGCTTATATGGATTTTAGTTACAGTTTTATCTTTATGCATTTCCCAATACAAGGATAGCCGGTAGTCTAGACCATTATCATTTCAAACCACATTGCAACAGACTTTATTTGGGACAATGTGACCGGTGGCGATCATGTAATGTGGCGATCAATTATCTTTAGTAAGCTTCGCTATCGTACGGACATGTTTATTTTACACCGCGTGATAAATAAGTTTTTAATAGTTCAAACCTCAATTACGAACTGTAATTTATATTAATTGCATTCCTTTCATTAAAGTGAGTTGTGGTGTAATAGCAGTGTCTAAAATATTATCACTAATTAATTCTTAAACAAAACTATTTCTACTTTGATCAGTTTAAGTACTTAGTTCGGGTACTTGTGTTTTAATTTTAATACTAATACCTTCTTTTTTTTTTCAAATTTGTCAAATAATAAATGTGCGGGTTGCTGCAAAATTATATTGGTCGATGAGATATACGCGACCTGCTCTGCTTGCCACCAGAGCTGCGATATGTTATGCGCCGATATAAAGGAATTAGATGATTCAAAGGAGATGCGTGAATATCTAAAATCATGGATTTGCGTTACCTGTAAGAGTAGTACCCGCAGAAAAGGGGATAACACTGATACACCAGGGCGTAGCACATCTTTAAAAAAGTCTAACGATAACATTACTCTTAAATCAAGAGATCGTCAACGTGCTGTACCATCTGAAGTAGAACAACAAAGTGACAATCAGTTGCTCGCTGACTGTTCGTCTATTCAAATACGTAGCATTAAGCTACACGACTGAAATTCATAAGGCTGTCGCAAGTTGTATAAAGGCGAGTTTAAGCTCACAATTAAAGGAAATGAGTTATTAGAATATAAAAAATCTATACAATTTTTCAGTGAAAAATTAGACGAGATTCAAAAATGTTCTGACGAAAATGTTAAAAAAGTAAAATCGCTTACCCACGAAAACATTATGCTGAAGGATAAAGTAAGTAGCTTAAATCAAATGGAACAACAGTCTCGTTCTAGCAATATCGAAATACAGTGTCTACTAGAGTCCAAAAATGACAATCTTTTAAGTATAACCAAACTATTAAGTCGTTAAATATCCACTAAACGACGATAACATTTTACACTGTACTCGCACCGCAAAAATGAATAATGAAAGTTCTCGACTGCGATCTATAATTGCAAAGCTGAGCAATCCACGTTTAAGAGATACTATTCTTGCTTCTTGTATCCGTTTCAACAAACTCAATATCAAGCAGAAGGACAAATTAAACTCAGGATTATTAGGATATGGTGGTACGAAAAAAGTGCCCATATTTGTAACCGAACATTTAACACCGGAAACGAAATCGTTACATGCAATGGCAAGAATAAAAGCTCGCGAATTGCAATTCAAATTTGTATGGGTCCGTAACGGCCGAGTTTATATGAGAAAAACCGAATCATCAGAGTTCACTAACATAAAAAATGCCGAAGTCTTTGAAAAATTGAATCACTTGTAATCAGATCTGTTGATGGCTATCTAAATTAAACTGGTGAATAGTATTTTCGATAACTTACACATCTATTATCAGAATGTTCGTGGTCTTAACACCAAGACGAGCTAGTTTTACCATAACTTCTTAGTCTTAAACAATTACGATGTTGTTGTTTTAAGTGAAACTTGGCTCAACTAAAAAAAAAGATGCTGAACTGTTCGACAAACGTTATTTGGTTTTTCGACGTGACCGAAGCACTACAGGATTTCATCCTAACAAATCCGGTGGTGGAGTCCTTATTGCAGTAAGAAAAACCATTAATTCTCAAAGGTTAAATGAAATAGAAAGCAATTGCGAAGATCTCTGGGTATATTTGGATTTAGGAAAGGGTAACAAAAAGTCACGCTTACTACTCTATGCAGTCTACCTACCGCTACCTATACAGCGTCATATCCTTGAACATTTTATAAATATAAACAGTGGTAGAGCCACGCATCAGTTTTTGTTGTTGCATGAATGGGCCGGCTGGACCGGGGAAGTACCACGACCTCACAGAATACCGGCGTAAAGTAGAAGTCTAACAAACTTCTGCGTTTCATTTGGTGAGTGCAGGTAACCGAAGGCCCACACACCCCTCTCCCCCAATTCTAGGGGGGGGGGACTCTAAGGGAGGCAACGCATCTGCCATGCCTCTGGTATTGCGGGTGTTCATGGGTGGCGGTAATCACTTACCATCACGTGAGCCACCTCCTTGTTTGCCTCCCTTTTCTATATAAAAAAAAAAAAAACTAATAAAGTGTTAAGTGATTTAAGCATTAATTGTAGGTGATTTCAATTTATCCAAAATTTCTTGGTCGAAAGATAATGGTGACGGATCTGTTCTAATTCCTAACACAAATGGTAGCTCCTATCGAGATGAACTACTTGAATTTGCTAGCTTAAACTCCCTTCAAGTTCTCTAATATTGGTTAACACATTAGTATCAACAAACATTTATTGCCTATTGTTATTGGAGTTAATAAAATCACATAGAATATATGCAAAGGAGGTGCTAGTGTATGTTATGAGAGTTAAAATCTATAGGTCTCTGGATGTGGGGGTGATTCGTGTTTCCTTCATTTAGGCCGGAAATCAAAGAAGGAACTCAACCCAACCACTCGGCTGTGGTGGGTGGTCGGAATTTCGAGTTGAGAGACCCGAGTTCGATCCCCAGGTGGCCGGCTTGTACCAATGGGTTTTTCAAAAACTTATGTACGAATTATATCGTTGGCTTGGACATAAAAGCGGCGACGGGCTCACCGCCTGTCACGTTGTCCCAAAAAAATCTTCGGTGAAAGGTGAGTCGAAGGGATTTAATTGTCTAGACTAGACCTCTGTCTACCCCTGTATTGGGAATTGCGTGAAGATATTTTTTTATATATTTTTAATGGAAATGTTTCTAGTTTTAAACAAAAACTAAAATTAATGTATACTAGCATATAAGCATTATCTTACAATTCTTTTTTTTTTTACTTTATATAATTCCTTTTCATTTGATTAAATTTTTGGTGTACAGTGCATATTACACCATACATACGAAAGAATAAGATGTTCTTCCGAAGTCCATACAATTATGAATGTAGTGTTTACCTTTAATTAACAATACATTTACCTAAAATCTTTAATACTTTAGTTTTGTGTTAATTGCTGCGATGTAATCCTTGTTGGTGAACCTAAATAAATAAATAAATATTGCAATCATAATAAGCAAGCCAATTACAATGTATGTTCATAAATATGTACTTACATAGATAAACATTCACATAAATGTATATCCATTAATAACTCAAGTACAAACAGTCATATCATCACACAAATGTTGGCTCCTAGAAAGATTTGTATTTGCAACATTAGCTTCAAATGCAGGGTCACTACCAACTAGGCTATAATATATACTTATTTTAAAGAAATAATGTGATTAAATAATGTAAAACAAATATAATTACTTCAAATAATCACAACTGATGTTATTAGCTAAAATTATACAACAAAACAAACAGCTATGCATTCATTTATTCATGATACAGTACACTTTTCACTCTTTTTTAGGAGCTTCAGTTGAATCGGTAACCTCTTCTGCAACAGGATTTCCTCTGAAATTGGGAAATTGTTCCCAAGGTGCACTCAGCTCAAAACGTCTGAATTCTTGTGCCAGTTCCAGTGGTTCAACAACTACACGCTTTTGCTCATCATCATAACGCACTTCAACATAGCCACTGAGAGGGAAATCTTTCCTAAATGGATGACCCTCAAACCCATAATCGGTCAATATCCTCCTCAAGTCTGGATGGTTGGCAAAGAAGACTCCAAACATGTCCCATATTTCTCTTTCATACCAGTTGGCAGCTTTGAAAACTTCACACGCCGAGTCTACGGGCGTCAGTTCGTCTGTGTACGTCTTGACTCGGATCCTAGCATTGTAACGAAGGGATAACAAATTGTAAATTATCTCAAATCTGTTAGGGCGTGTCGGTACATCCATACCTGCAATGTCCACGAGGCTAGCGAACTGAGCATTGTGGTGGTCTTTTAAAAACTGTAAAATTGGAATTACAGCTTCCGGAGGAATAAGGAGTTCCAACTCATTGCCAGCCGTAAGTTGAACCTTTTGAACATATTTAGGCAAACATTCTGCGATATACTTGCCAAAATCTACCAACTGGGCTTTTTGTAAAGGATCCACTTTGGATACCGTCGGTCGAGTTTCAACTTCAGGTGCCCCCAGATCAGTTTTGGTAGCCACCCGTTGTACTATTGGCAATTTCGAGTTATTAAGTATTGCCCGAGCTAAGTGACGGTTTGTACCTATGGCACGTTTTAAAAAGAAAGACATTATAGGATTTATATATATTTATCCTTACGTAACCGTGATTTTAAATCAGGCCTAACGCAAAAAAATGACTACCCAGTATGCAAGAGCTTTCGAATGTCAAAATTGCCAATTTGACAAACTTGGACTGACATTGACACTACAGACTATACTACTTGCTGAGAGCTTACTTAAGTGATTAGCGAATACCAGAAAACGCTATATAATCGAAAAAGAAGAAGAGAGCTTACAGAGTTTGCACCCACGTTCATCCAGCCAAGATTAGAATTATGGATAGTTCCTTCTTTGATTTCCGGCCTAAATGAAGGGAACACGAATAACCCCCACATCCAGAGACCTATAGATTTTAACTCTCATAACATACACTAGCACCTCCTTTGCATATATTCTATGTGATTTTATTAACTCCAATAACAGTAGACAATAAATGTTTGTCTATACTAATGTGTTAACCAATATTTTAATAAATTTGTTTGTCTTTTGCTTTAGGGAACTCAACAGCTCCATTTTCGTGAATATTTAATAAATAAATAAAATCATAAAATAAAAATGAAATAATTACTCCGATGCCAATGTAAAAAGCTAAAGTACTTGTAGTATGGGAATTGGAAACAACGAAGGCACCACAAACACCAGACCCGAGGAAATGTAGAAGAAGTGGGTTTTCTACATTGACCTGTCCGGGTTTGAACCCGGGACCTCGAGATGACGACACCTTTTATGCCACTCGTCCACGGAGGTTGTCGAATATAATCGTAACTTTATTATTTGTAAACTTTTATTACAATGTAAGGAGATTATGATAAAAGTTACCACTACTAAATAAAATAAATAATTGTTTACAGTACTTTATTTAATTATCTGTTCTTCGTAATCCTCCCTTTCAAAGAGAATATATAACACTACGTTCTACTTCTACTCTCTTTTTAAATTTCTAAATGATAACAGTTTCATACATTTTTGTATAAATAATTTGTTATAAAAGTGTTCTTTGTAAGTGAGGTAAAGGTAAGTTTGTGTATACTTAGCTTATTTGCAAAATACAAATGTGTGTTTGTTGTGTAACTGTGTTATAATAGTTATTAGCTTTAATATATTTAAAAATTCGTACACATGTATTAATTGGAGGTATTTCAAAAATTTAAAATTGTATTAAGCTTAATTATACCTCCAGTTTATGCCTATTATATTATTACAGCAAGTAATACCCTTGAAATCAAAATGGAGGATGAGATAAAGGAATTGAAATCAGTGCTTAGATCATTGGTGGTGTCCAGTCCAACACAGGTGGATGTGCGTTCGTTAATGCGCGACTACCAGAGCATGGTGGGGAAGCCCTTGCCACTAGCTAAGTATGGCTATAAGGATCCAGTTCAGTTTCTGAAGGAAATATGCGACGATTGTTTCCTGGTTAGTTTATTACTGTGAATTTAAGGTGTCTACCTACATAGTTAAAGTGATCAGTTGGATAATTGAAATTTTAATTAAGAGACCAATCATCACCGAGACCAATCTCCTGGTGGAAGGCCAATGAGTATTTTTTTGATTAATGCATAAATCACAATAGCCGAGTGGTTGGGTGGTCTGAATATAGAGTCAAGAGACCCGAGTTCTATCCTCAAGTGGCCGTACCAATGGGTTTTTCTAAAAACCTATGTACAAGTTATATCGTTGGCTTTGACATAAAGACGGCGACGGGCTCACCACCTGTCACGTTGTCCCGAAAATATCTTTGATGGAAGGTGGGTCGAAGAGACTTAAATGTCTACCTACATACCTCTGTCTACCCCTGTATTGGGAATTGCGTGAAGATATTTCTTTTTTATGCATAAATAAATAAATATAATGGGGTGGTGATCCCATCGCCGTTTTTATGTCCAAGCAAATGATATAATTCGAACATAAGTTTTTGAAAAACTTATTGGTATGAGCCTGCCACCTGGGGATGGAACTTGGGTCACTTGACCCCAAATTCTGACCACCCAACCACTTGGCAATTGTGACTGTTAGACTTATGTAAGATTAGTATTTAATTATTTGTTGGTTTGTCATTGAGATTGCAACAAGATAACCACCTATTACATTGTCCCAAATAAGTTTCGGTGATATGTGGCTCTAAAGGAATACATTGTGTTGACATCTGGTAGTTTATACCTATTAAGATAAAGTTGGAAGTGGAGGAATCTAAAGCACTATTTAAAAGACAAAAAGTGGACTAGTTACCACTGCAATAATTCATAAATATCTATATGTATTCAAGTAATTCAAGCCTAAATAACATAACTTTGCCACAATCTTAGAAGCTTACATTTCTCTCAGCCCTCAGTCATATTGCATTCTATTTTCATTATAGAGGTTGCTATTGTTTTTCCTAATAGTGTTGTTTGTTAATATGCTTTATTGCCTTTTAAAGGTGCAGTTATGATCAGGGACTATCCAATATATATTCTTCCTCAAAATTCTTCCAAAACATTTAAAAAATATATTAAATTTAAAGTTTTTCTTTAACACAGTTTCAGGGAAACATTGGCAATCCAGTGTTGACACTGATTGTACCAGACTCCTTAAAACACATAGATAAATTTGTGCGGAAACAGAAAATCTCTTCTACACAGAAGTTGTAAGTTTTACTCAAAATGTTTCATACACCCTGATTAATGGTCAATTTCATAATATCTCTAAAAGTTCTTTGTCTGCTACTATAAGTAGCCTACAAAGAACTTTTAAAACCTCAGATAATATGGAGAAGATTAGAATGATATTTTGTGTCACTACAAAACACATCATCATTTCTTAAAACGCAACATTTAGTGTCTTTTTCTTAATTAGCATAATTTCATGTATTTTTTGTTAAATTCAGTTTTAAACCAAAGTGGTGCTAAAAATAAATGCAAATGGCAATGCCTAAAATTGTAAACTTTTCATGATTATGTAGTATGATTTCAAAAAAATGTTATGTATATACTTTACAGAAAAGAAAAGAGAAGAAGCATACCTACTGCTGTTTTATCGCCACCTAAAAATCTGAGATCCGAAACTTTTGTAAAGAAGGACAAAGCTAAATCTCCATATGTGGCTACTGCTAAACATATACAAAAAAATTATGAAAGCAAATCTAGCATTGAAGAGAATAATAAAAAGAATGAAGTTTATTTATCCCAAAATGGAGCATCATCTAGAAATAGATTGGATAACTTAACGAAAAAATATGTGGCTACAGGTAAAATAGAAGTTACTAAATGTGTTGATGAAACTAAATCAACATCGGAAGAAAATGAAAGTAAGAAAGAAGCTCAACATTCCCAGAAAGGTGTTTGTTCAAGTAGTGCTTTTGAAAAATTATTGAAAAAACGCCTACCTTTCTGTAATAGCCAACTATGTAGTGGAACTGAAGGCTCACATAAAGATAAAAAATCACCAAAAAATGATGATTCAGGCAGACAGATGTTATCTAGTAAGTTTATTCAATAATGTTATTATTTGTTAAGAAATAATATGTGGTATATATGTTGTATCTATACTAATAAGCAAACTTTTTATTTTAATGGGTGATCTCAAGAGTTACCAGTCTGATTTCAAAAAAAGTCTGAATTAATATTGTTAAATACACCACTATTTAACAATACCATGGTTTAACAATTTTTATATTCAAAATATTAAGTAGATTGCTTGTAAAGCTTGTATAGTTGGGGAGTGCGTTTAGCCGGGATGTAAGATGTGGTTTAGATGTGGACAGGTGTGTCACTGCCGGGAACAAAGTCAATGGTGCCCTGACTGCGTTAGTCAAAAGGCAAGGCGTAGTGAAAAGTGCCTTGCTATACATAACGCAGTGTTGGTACCGACTTTGTTATATGGCAGCGGAACCTGGGTATGCCAGAAGAAGCATAAAAGCAGGTTGAATGCAGTGGAGATGCGATCTCTTCGTAAAATGTGCGGCCTTACCATGGCCGATCGAAAGCGAAACGAAGAGATTCGCAATATGGCAGGTTTGAAAGATGAACTTGTCACAAAAATGGATAAGGGTGTGCTTCGATGGTTTGAGCACGTTGAGCGAATGAGTGAAGACCGAATGGTGAAGAAAATATATAGCGCAAAAGTTAATATTAAAAGGTGTTGAGGTAAACCGAGACTAACTAAGAAGATGATAAATCTGAAAGAAGCGAAGGAAGTATGTAGGGATCGTAACACTTGGCGAAATGTTCTCTCTGGCTACCCCGTCAGGGATTGTGCGTGAAGATAAATAATTAAAAAAAAATAATAATTTTTACAGCAACATGAACAAATTTAAATAAATACTAGCTGACCCAGCAAACGTTGTTTCGCCATGTAAAAATAGGGGTTGATCGTAGGGTGGTGAGAATTCAGGGTTTTATGTATTTTTTAATATCATAAAAAAAATATTTAAAAATAAAAAAAAATTAGGGTTGGACTATCCTTAACATTTAGGGGGGTGAAAAATAGATGTTGTCAGACCTACCCAATATGCACACAAAATTTCATGAGAATGGGTTGATCCGTTTCAGAGGAGTAAGGTAACTAACATTGTGACACGGGAATTTTATATATTACATGTTGGAGAAGATCATAGAAAAATAGTTGCCTTCAAACAATTACATCCCTACTAATATTATAAATGTGAATGTAAGTTTGTTTGTTACACTGTCACGCGAAAACTACTCAACCAATCATCATAAAACTTTGTACACATGTTCTTGGAGAAATTAGAAGTAACATAGGGTAATTTTTTTTATTAAAAATATATTCTTTTACGAAGAAATAAAACAAAACTGTCAAAAATATTTGCTGATGTTATAAGTAGTTTTTTATTTAATTAAGCTACTTTTTTAGAATTTACCATTTTAAAAAAATAATTAGGATTCCGCGTTAAGCGTTATACCGCCTGCGAAGCCGTTTGGGGCAGCTAGTAATGTAATAAATATTTTTTTATTTTCATGCATATCCTGATACTGGGTTAGTCACTAACGGTGGTGGTGAGGTCTAGAGAATTAAGTCCTTCACATCATAAAGCATTGGATAAAATCTACAAAGAAGTTTTGATGCGAATAATTCTCAAAAAGAAATAGTAATATTATAAACTTGTAGATAATGTACTCAATATTATTCATTGATACAAACCTGTAGGAACCTGTAGGAAAATACGAAATTAGTTTTAAAATATCTAAAACAGTTTAGTATTGAAAAATTTTCGTAGCACATGCCCAGGGATCAAACATGGGTAACTTGTTTATTTAAGCACTCTGGCCATTAGGTTATAACAACTGTGACAACAACTGTGAATATATACATAAAATTGTTAACTTCTTTTTTTTTATGGGCACTAAGTTAAAAATGATCATGCGGATGACAATAAAGTGAAAACCTTTCGAAAATACTAATTCTATATTTCAGGTAACAGCAGTGCCATGCGGATTCAGTTGGAAGAATTAAAAACAGAATTAAAGAACCTTATCGAGGAATATCCAGAAGGAGTTTGGTGCACTGATCTCATTAGCTTGTATAGGTAATGGTTGTGAACGTCATGGTTGGACCCATCTATACTTCGGCTACTAGGCTTCACCTAATAACTCCATGTTTGTGGTCTTGTGTGTCACGTCAATACTTACACAATGTATCGATAATGTTAAATTTAGAACCAAAATATATTTTTATTTGTTACTACAAATCTAAGAACAAAATAAGATGTAATGATAACCAAACAAATAAAAAAACGAGTGTGCTTAAGACTGTAAGATGCAAACCTGTACAATTAACATTGTATAGTGTTTAGTTCTATAGTAAGTGTTTAATGCTGCTGTTACATTTGGTATTCTTTAAAATAACGAGTTGAAATCAATCAAATAAAAGGCAGTTAGTTCGTGTCAAAACGTCGCGCGAAACACCTATGTCAATGATTGTATCAGACAGCGGTACGGGCGCGAGCTGAGGTTCGTGCGCTTCGGCTACACCAGCGTGCTGGGCGTGGCGTGCGCGCTGGAGGGCGCGCTGGGGGGCGCGCTGCGCGTCTGGCGCCCCCCCGGCGCCGCCGACTGGCGCATCGCCGCCGCCGCCGCGCCCCCCACCGCCGCGCCCCCCGACTCGCCCCCCGACTCGCCCCCCGCCGCGCCCGAGGAGTCGGACGACGCGCTGCCCGGCATCGAGTTCGTAAGTTACACACGCTGTTGTAGTATGTCTAATGTCGGCTGTTATGTATGTAGTGTTATTTTTGACGAGTTTGTTGATACTTACCGTAATTATAAGTTTATAACAAGGAGTTCATTCATTGTCAATAGTTATTCAGTTATATTATTATTATATACCAAAATTACGCTCGCTCATGCTCTGCTGCTCCCTGCCCTCTATTATGCTGACATATGTTATCTCGACATCACCGAAGAACAACTAAATAAACTTTTTTTTTTATAGAAAAGGGAGGCAAACGAGCAGGTGGCTCACGTGCTGGTAAGTGATTACCGCCGCCCATGAACAGCGCAATACCAGAGGCATAACAAGTGCGTTGCCAACCTTAGAGTGCTCCCTCCCCCCCCCCAAAATTGGGGGAGAGGGGTGTGTGGGCCTCCAGTTACCTGCACTCTCTAGACGAAACGCAGAAATTTGTTAAATTTCTACTTCACGCCGGTATTCTGTGAGTTCGTGATACTTCCCCGGTCGAGCTGGCCCATTCATGCAACAACAAAAGCTGATGCGTGGCTCTACCACTGATAAAAGAGCGCGACAAAAAAAGCAGAAAACTCGAGCAACTCCAAAATCTATGTATAAGGTTCATATTTGGACAGCGTAAATATGACCATATATCCGAATATCGCATTAAGCTCAGTCGTTACCAAGTTGTCTTCGCCGGAATACTCATATTCTTTCTGCTCTTTAATGCGCCCTATTTAATATCTCAAGTCCACCCTTTTCAAAAACAGGTCAAAGAATATTATCTATCTCTCTAGCTCCCCTCTATCTCAATTCCCCTTTCCCTCAGATCCTAATGATCACTCACAGAAGGTATGTCTTACTTATATATATTTTTTTACATTTTTATTTTTTTTTGTTTTAATTTTTCTGTTGATTTGTCGTGTACATCCTACCCGTCATTATTTCTTGTTGGTAGTTTTTCTTAGGTTGTCTGGAAGAAATTTCTAAGTAGCCGCCTTTTGTTATGCAATATTTATAAGGTCGCCTTTTGTTATGCAATATTTGATTTGTATATTTTTGTTTTCCTTTTTGTATTGTTCCTACATTGATGTACAATAAAGTATATTATTATTACTATTATTTTTATGTATTTCTTTGAAAATGCTCGAAGAATTGCTTCTTCGGTATTATTTTGACACTCACGGGTCTAAGCCAAGTGAGAATCAATGTTGGTGTTATTGTGGGAATCTTCTTGAAGAAATTTTCGAACAGTTCTGTAAGTGTTTAGGATTGCGGCTTTTTGCATATTTTTTTTTTGGGAGGCCTATAATTCTGTGCCTAGAGAAGATATTTGGGTATTACTCCAGTGTTGGAGAGAATCAGTGGTATGATGTAAACTTTGTTTAACTTCCATATCCGGGCAACTTATTCCTTTAATTCCGTGTCTTTGTTCACTTTTGCCCTTATAGTTTTTTGTAAATTGAGAGTATTAGGTACTGCTACATCAATTATGTAAGCAATTTTATTTTTCTTATCTATAAAAGTGACGATAGCCAAGTGGTTGGGTGGTCGGAATTTCGAGTCAATAGACCCGAGTACGATCCCCAGTTGGTAGGCTTGTACCAATGTGTTTTTCAAAAACTTATGTATGAATATTGTTGGCTTGGACATAAATACGGCGACGGGCTCACCACCTGTCACGTTGTCCCGAAAATATCTTCGGTGGAATGTGGGTCGAAGGGACTAAATAAAAAACCCCTGTATTGGGAAGTGCGTGAAGATTTTTTTTTTTTCAAATTTTTCTAAGAGTGATGTCAGGTCTATTATTATGAATGGTTTTATCGGTCAGGATTGCTCTGTCAAAGTACATCTTATAACTGCTATTCTCCAGCACTGGTTTTGGTGTATATAAGGTTTTGGTTTTCCTCTCATCAAATTATGTGCAAGAGCTAGTTTTTGGTGTACATACAATTTGGTTATGTCGGTGTATGTAAATGTACAATTTGGTTATGTCGGTGTGTATAGTCGGTTTGGGTTAGTGTTGGGCATGCACCTGTTATATATTGAATGGTTTCGGAATGGCTCTGGCATTTTCTACATTTATCATTTATTACATTACTATCTCTAAGAATGAACTTTTATAATTTTTGTGTTAATCACTTGGTCTTGAATTGCAACGATAAATCCTTCTGTTTCTGGAAACAGAGTTCCTAACTAATCCACCTATTAGATGCAACCGGATCAATGTGTCCAACATTAGTAATTTCTTGTATTGATGACTTGATCTTGAATAGCCAAGATGAAGCCTTCTGTTTCAGGAAATAATGTACCTATTTTAAGCCATATATTAGATGCTTCTTTGTCTATTAGGGTTTGTTCTAAGTCATGTGGGTGTCGTCCATGCAATGTTTTTTGTTTCCATTTTTCTAAAGTGTCATGTTCTAGTTGGAGGCTGTTCATATTTGTGATATCGGTTAATTTAGATTGGATTAGTTTTAATGGTGTCAAGTTAAGTATATCGTTATTAATTAAGTATATCGTTTTGTACAATGGCTTTATGTATATTACTTTTGATTGACTTTTGTTGAAAGAAATTATGTAGATTTAAGACCTGTTTTTGCTATAAATCATGTATGTTTATGAGACCTCTGCCTCCGGTATGTCTTTTAATTGTTAAACGTTCTTTTGCAGATTTTGGGTGATGGTTATAGTGTTTGGTAAGAATAATGCGTGTTGCCCGTTCTATAGTGTGTATATTTGTTTTGTTACATTTTATGATACCAAATGAGTATGTGAGTATTGGGATAACGTAAGTGTTAATAGCTTTAATAAGGTTTTTGCCTGAAAGTCTCGTTTTACAAAGATGTGTTACTCTTTTTTGTATTCTGGTATAAGGTTTTGCTTAATTTTGCTGTGATCTATGCCCTTTAGTTGGTAGTATCCCAAATACTTATACACATCACCTGGTTCCATTGCTGTTATAATTTTATTCTGTGTATCATCCAATGCGTAGTTTCCAGTTCGTATTGTGCCTTTAACAATGTGAAGTATTTTACATTTGTCTAACCCGAATTGCATGTTAATGTTGTTGCTAAATGTTGTTGTTATTTTTATTAATCTATCCATTTCTTCCTCAGTTTTGGCGTATAATTTAATGTCGTCCATATACATCAAATAGGGTATTACTGTCTGGGTAGTAGCATTTTTAAAACAATACCCAGCATTTTGGTTAAGTAAATTTGAAAGTGGGTTTAAAGCGAAGCAGAACCACAGTGGGCTCGGAGAATCACCTTGATAAATACCTTTTTTAATATTTATTTCTCGTGTTCTAAATGTTGTGTGCTGGTGATTTATGTATAAAGTAGTTTTCCATAAGAGCATAATTTTTTCACTTTGGCCCTTATAGTTTTTGTAAATTGAGAGTATTAGGTACTGCTACATCAATTATGTAAGCAATTTTATTTTCTTATCTATAAAAGTGACGATAGCCAAGTGGTTGGGTGGTCGGAATTTCGAGTCAATAGACCCGAGTACGATCCCCAGTTGGTAGGCTTGTACCAATGCGTTTTCAAAACTTATGTATGAATATTGTTGGCTTGGACATAAATACGGCGACGGGCTCACCACCTGTCACGTTGTCCCGAAAATATCTTCGGTGGAATGTGGGTCGAAGGGACTAAATAAAAACCCTGTATTGGGAAGTGCGTGAAGATTTTTTTTTTAATTTTTCTAAGAGTGATGTCAGGTCTATTATTATGAATGGTTTTATCGGTCAGGATTGCTCTGTCAAAGTACATCTTATAACTGCTATTCTCCAGCACTGGTTTTGGTGTATATAAGGTTTTGGTTTTCCTCTCATCAAATTATGTGCAAGAGCTAGTTTTTGGTGTACCTACAATTTGGTTATGTCGGTGTGTATAGTCGGTTTGGGTTAGTGTTGGGCATGCACCTGTTATATATTGAATGGTTTCGGAATGGCTCTGGCGTTTTCTACATTTATCATTTATTACATTACTATCTCTAAGAATGAACTTTTTATAATTTTTTGTGTTAATCACTTGGTCTTGAATTGCAACGATAAATCCTTCTGTTTCTGGAAACAGAGTTCCTAACTAATCCACCTATTAGATGCAACCGGATCAATGTGTCCAACATTAGTAATTTCTTGTATTGATGACTTGATCTTGAATAGCCAAGATGAAGCCTTCTGTTTCAGGAAATAATGTACCTATTTTAAGCCATATATTAGATGCTTCTTTGTCTATTAGGGTTTGTTCTAAGTCATGTGGGTGTCGTCCATGCAATGTTTTTTGTTTCCATTTTTCTAAAGTGTCATGTTCTAGTTGGAGGCTGTTCATATTTGTGATATCGGTTAATTTAGATTGGATTAGTTTTAATGGTGTCAAGTTAAGTATATCGTTATTAATTAAGTATATCGTTTTGTACAATGGCTTTATGTATATTACTTTTGATTGACTTTTGTTGAAAGAAATTATGTAGATTTAAGACCTGTTTTTGCTATAAATCATGTATGTTTATGAGACCTCTGCCTCCGGTATGTCTTTTAATTGTTAAACGTTCTTTTGCAGATTTTGGGTGATGGTTATAGTGTTTGGTAAGAATAATGCGTGTTGCCCGTTCTATAGTGTGTATATTTGTTTTGTTACATTTTATGATACCAAATGAGTATGTGAGTATTGGGATAACGTAAGTGTTAATAGCTTTAATAAGGTTTTTGCCTGAAAGTCTCGTTTTACAAAGATGTGTTACTCTTTTTTGTATTCTGGTATAAGGTTTTGCTTAATTTTGCTGTGATCTATGCCCTTTAGTTGGTAGTATCCCAAATACTTATACACATCACCTGGTTCCATTGCTGTTATAATTTTATTCTGTGTATCATCCAATGCGTAGTTTCCAGTTCGTATTGTGCCTTTAACAATGTGAAGTATTTTACATTTGTCTAACCCGAATTGCATGTTAATGTTGTTGCTAAATGTTGTTGTTATTTTTATTAATCTATCCATTTCTTCCTCAGTTTTGGCGTATAATTTAATGTCGTCCATATACATCAAATAGGGTATTACTGTCTGGGTAGTAGCATTTTTAAAACAATACCCAGCATTTTGGTTAAGTAAATTTGAAAGTGGGTTTAAAGCGAAGCAGAACCACAGTGGGCTCGGAGAATCACCTTGATAAATACCTTTTTTAATATTTATTTCTCGTGTTCTAAATGTTGTGTGCTGGTGATTTATGTATAAAGTAGTTTTCCATAAGGGCATAATTTTTTTAAGGAATTGTATAATAGTTATTTATTTTATAAATTTTAAGTGTTTTGATTAACCAAGAGTGTAGAATACTATCAAACGCTTTTTGATAATCTATAAACGTGCAATGTATATTGCGTTTCTTCGTTCCTGTGTGTTTGTGTATGACAGAATCAATTATAAGTTATTCTTTGCAACCCATGTGGCCTCGTCTGCATCCTTTTTGTTCTTCTGTTATTATATTGTGTTTTTCTGTGTGCGTTCTGATTTTATGTGTAATAATTGACGTAAGTATTTTGTAAATCGTTGGTAAACACGTAATAGGTCTATATTGTGAAGGTTTTGTAGTGTATTGTTCTTTTGGTAACATGTAGGTTATCCCTTTAACAATAAATTCAGGTATGTTTTGTTATTGTAATATGATTTCAATTAAACTCTTTGCTAAATGTTTGTGTAATACTACTAATTTTTTATACCATTAATTACAAATTTTGTCACTCCCTCGTGTTTTCCAGTTGTGTAATTTAGCTGTAATGTTCTTAACATCTTCCTCTGTAATATTTTCTAACTCCATTTCTGGTATCGAATTCCAACGTTTGCTTTCTTCACTTATCCATTCTGCTTCAGTGTTGTGTTGTATTTCATGCTCCAATGTTCGACCAGAATCTCTCAATCTCTTCAACAGCCAGTATTTCATTAGGTTCCACGTTTTTATTTCCTTTGCTTGTATTGAACTTTCATTTTTCATCGTATTCGTTTCATCGGTCGTAAATAGACTATTGTCTTGTTTCCTTTGTAAAACTTTTTTATACCTCTTAAGTCTATTGAATGAGTGCTTTGAGTGTTAATTTTTGTTTTAATGTATCTAAGAATTCTTCCGGTTTTCTACTTTCGCCTTCATGTGTAGAATGTGTTTTATTATTATTAAAAATTTGTGTTACTCTTTCTACTACTTTTTTGACCTATTATTATTGTGAATAAATTGGCTGAGTTTACCTATATCGAAAC